>CM057818.1:69933138-70395454 GCA_030067965.1 Latrodectus elegans | reverse complement strand
AAAATTTATAAAAATAATTTTTTTAGAAAAATGGTGGGACATGGAGAAAGGTTAGATAATCGGAAAGGAAGGATTTACAAGTTTCAGATTCCACTAAGACTACAGATTCAACTGTTGGTAATTTTGCTCAAGTGAACAATGTAATTCGGTTACATTTCATTTCACAAGAGCCAATCCGATTAAAATCTGGAAATTTGTCCTTTGGAAACATAGAACAAATAAAAGTATTCATTAATGACTTTTGTTCGACGTAATGCTTTACTAAAATTACATCATTCAAATTAAAGATTTAACTTATAACTGACCATTTCCTATCATATTTATATAAGTGTTAGAATAATTTAAATAGCAATCTCAACTATTATAAGTAACAATCTAAGAAAAATAAGACTGCTATCTTTAATGTAATTATTTCTACAAGACAAATTTGTTGTAAGCATTTGTCCAAAAGTTGACACTTTGATATAATAAAAATAATAAAGGCAAAATTCAATTTTATAATTCAAATTCGGATGTCAGATAAGTTAAATGTAGGCAAAACATTTAAGTATTTTGTGAACTAGTTTTACTGTACAGAATGTTTCACATGCATAACCTAGCAGCACTATAAATATAACATTATAATTTAAATTTCTCATTACACTTACTTTGTGCTGCAGTGGCATCCTCCATGCTGATGCTGTGCTCCTCACTTTTCTCCATTTCGTGCACTCCTAGGAGTAAGAAAAAATTATGTTAGTAATTTAACTAGAAGAATTTTAATATTTCATATGATAAATTTAACACCCAACTTTAGTAATTTTACATTTCAATATTTAAAGACTGAATTTTTCCATTAAAATTTGAAATTGCATTAAATTATTAAGAAAGATTTACAATAACAGCAGCAGCATTCATGAAAATCTTGGAACCATCTTGCAGAGGTAGACAATTCCCACAAATCCAAAATTATCCAAAATGTCTAATAAAAAAGGCTAGTGTCCTGCAGGAATTAAATCTTGCTAAAATTTAAACACATCAAAATATGAGCAGGGAAGACCAATTCAGACTTGCCCAATGGCACTCCAAGTATATTTTTGATGCTGTTTAAAAACAAGGGCTCCTGTGTGGTTGCTCAAAGAATGCAAAAAAGCAATTAGGTGGGTTCACTCTGTTTAAGTTGAAAATATAGCTCAGATATTTTGGCAAAATACCCAGTATTGTGAGGAATTTTTGATAGTATTTTTATTTTAACCAGGGAAGAAATCCGTTATTATAAGAGTAGGTATAATCTATTCAATAATTAACATACAAAGCTAATTATTTTATGTTTTTAGGTGTTCTCGTTCTATGCGGTACTTTTGCAAATGTGTGTAAAATAGTAGGGACCTATGTTTAAAATATTTTAACTATTACAAACAGTGACGATTAGTTAAGAATATAAATCTAGAGTCAGTAAGAATGAAAGTCAAAGTTCTAGATATTGGGGATACAAGGACTGTTTTAAGCTATGTTTAAGTGTTAGTTATATCTACACAAGAGAGTTTAAAAAATTATAATCTATTGTTCTGCTATGTTTTTTGTGCAAGATTATGTATTGAACAGATCTTAAAATGGAGTAAGTAATTTAAATTTTAAATATGGTATCTAAAATTTTTTACCAGTTGTACATTTCCGTTTATAATATTTTAAAGGATTTAATAAAATACTCAGAAGCATGTTAATACAAAAGTTAACTATTTTATTTGAAATTAAAGCATTCGCTAGTATTTAGACATTAAATAACTTTTAGACACAATCTTTCACAGGCATTGATCCAAATCAGACAATTCCATAAAATCAAATTTTTAGATTTGAAAATCTTGATATTATACTGACATTAATTTTCAACAAGGTTTGAGAAGTTTATTTAATGAAAAGCTTTAATTATTAAATTTCTATTTTCATCAAGCTGTAATTAAGCTTATAATGATTTAATGCTATATTATATTTCAATCGGAAATAATTGAAGTTTAAAAATCCCTAAGCATTTCTCCCAAGTTTACTTCTAGAAATCAAACTAGTCTCCATCACTTATTTTCTCGTCACCAATGAAGAAATTTTTCTCTCCTTGAAAGACTGGATGGATTAGTTAACTCATGCAATGAAATGAAAATGCACTGCATGCATTTCTTCAAATTCCTATGGAATTAGAAATATAACGCAATTTTCGTAATCCTCAGTATTTTGATGGAATTTCCTCACCATTTCTCGCAAAGCATGGTATCACTCTCCAATCTAAAAATGCACTTTTCCACAAAATCAAAAGTCTTAAAATTTATGACAAAAATTAGATGTGTAGCCTACTCAATTTTTACTACCATACAGAAGGTATATGATAATAACAATCCATTAATAAGGAGAAAGAGTTCCATGTTGATAACATTTTCTTCCTAGCCAAAGTCTAATTCGATCAGGATAGACATTTGATTCTTATTCAAGAATATTTTACAAACTAACAATTTCATGATATTAAATTAAAATCAACTATATAAAAAGACCTTGGAGTCTGTAAATTCTAGTAAGACCACGATTGCTGCAAATTTTTTTCTGTCAAGTGCTTAATATGGGAAGCTATGTGGTAAATACAAAAAGAAAACCTGACTACAATACTTGTAAATGTACTTTACGTAAATTTATGTATTAAACTGGGGGTTGAAAAACTAGATTAAGCTATATTTTTAATCTCAAAGTTTAGAATTTTTTTCTTAGGAAATAAAAGACTTACTCTGTATGGAGGGCACTTGAGGTTTTTTTTTCTTTCTTCTGAGTCCTGAAAAAGAAAGTAGGTAAAATGCAGTTTTTTGTTTAATTTGGTAAGTTTCCAGTCACTACTTACATAAAGGAGTTAAAAATTTAAATTAAAAAATTTATAAAAGTAATTTTTATTGAACATATTTGAACTAAGATGTAAATTCTCACATTAAGAACAGTTCAACATGTGTATTTAAATGTACTCAACTTACCACGTTTTACCAGGTTTTCAATATATTTCATATTAGATTTTATTCTCTAGTTTTACAGAGTTTTATTCGTAGAAAAAGTAAAATTTTCAAAAGTGGAGACTATTCCACTTTTATGAGAGGAAATCTATGCACAACTCCGTGGATTAACACCTTTATTTTATAAAAAGCATATTGAATTAAATTATCTCAATCTGAAATATGATTTGTTTTGCAACACAGCCATTTTTGGTGCATGAAAGCTATTTTGACAGGGCCTTCAATTTGAAGTTGATTTCGTACAATTAGAAATATCCAAGTCAGAGAAGGTGTAACGAAATATTAGTTAACTTTTGTTGTCAACAGATGGCGATATAAGCGCATGTTAGATTTTGTTTATTTTGTGATTGTTGAAAAAAGAATGTTTTCGTTTTTAGAATTCGTTCGACTGTAATATGTGCGTATAGTTTTGTTTGAAGGGAATAATTTTCTATGATGTTTTATTCCATTGAATTTAGATTTATAGAGGCTTTCAGCCTATTCCTTTTATGTAAATATTGTATAAACATTTATTAAAATATATAGAAAATTATTCGAGCTTTTGCACCTTCAGTTATTGAAGTTGTTCTCAATGCTTAGTTTCAATTTTTAGTTGTTAGTAAAAAAGAGTAAAATCTTTCAAAGGAATTCAAATCTATTAACAAAGGCCAAATCTTAGTTGCCAGCTTAGTTTGTTGGTCCCAATTTAGAATAGTTTGAAAAATTAGCTCCATCACTGTAAAAGTAAGTAGTTAAGTCGAATTTCTTTACAGATGTGAATAACTGGAATTTATTTCAAAGCAACTTTTTTTAATGTTAAAAGTTTTCAATCAACCTACACAACCTCTGATTAAGTATCTTATTTTCAAATATAAATCCAAGCAATATAAACAAATCAGATTTCCTTTCAGTCATTAAATTAGACTTAAAAAAGGGGTGGTTTTAAGTATTACAAGTTTTTACTAAATATCTAATATTTTAATGAGCTCTTAACCTTTTTATTCAAACAATTTTTATCAAATATCAATGTGATAAAAAAATTTTTAAAAATAGCTACAAAAACAGACTAAACTAAGAAGCATCAATTGAGTGCAAGATCTAAATAAAGACATTAGAATATATAGTGAGAGAGTCTTGAGAACAAAGGCAGCAGATTTACAACAGTAAAAAGTTAAAAACATCAGAAATTTGTACATTTAAAAAGGTAGCACAAGAAGGCATTTAAATTAGATTTTTCAACAAGGTTTATTTGTCGCTCAAGAGTTATACATTGTGCATGAGGGTTATTTAAACTGTGACCTATGGTTTAAAGGAGATTCCAAACCAATGCAAACATCGAAAACCCAGCTGGGAATTGAACCAATGAATTGATCAAAAAGCACCTACCATTCAACATCAACTCGGCAGAAATTGGGTCCAATACAGAAAAAAATACAATTTAAATAATCAATGTCTTACTCAATTAAGACAGTACACAGTTATAATTTTACGATTCAAACAGAGACGCTTGTTTCTTGGATAAAATATAGCTATGCATCAAATGAGTGTGGTTGATATTTTGATGATAATGGTATCCGCTCTTTTGCACTAGGTGTTCCAAGCCAGTGTTTTCTAAATTTTATTCCTGCCAAAAAGAATGAATAAAAACTAACTGAAAGATTGTCTATTATAGGAACTAATGGCGATATCACAGAGTCCTTATTTTCTTTAGCAGAGATCAGCAAACAAGCTTATTGATAATCAGTTTTGTAATGAAGGGGGAGTAAGAGGGTCTTTTCTTTTTCCAGGTGCCGCTTGAAAATGGATAATAGTAACTAAGCAAAAATTTTCACCAAAATTCAGTTTTATTTTGGTTGAAATATACATTTTATTCGACATATCAATAAAATCTCACAAATTGTATATTTTAAATTTAATTATTTATCGTTTAGAATCGCCTGCCCAAAACAAATTTTCCTACTTTTAGATTTCCATATTAATATGGCTTGCAAAATCTTTTAATCATGTTTTCGATATTTTAAAATTTTATACTTTTCAATTTAAAGTTTACTACTTTTAGGCTTTAAAATAAAATTATCTCCATTGAGAATCCTTTCACCTTCCTTGTGTAATGAACATTCTTTTTAGATAGGAGTGTTGCATTTTAAATCTGACAAATTCAACATCAATTATAAGGTTTGAACGTTTGTTCAGTAAATTATAATTCTGATGTTTAAGATGAACCATGAGAAAATAAGTCACTTAGGTTAAATGCAGAACGAGAAAAAATTGACTGTTTGACATTAAGTAATCGATCAATTTGCTTCAAATACAATATGTAGTATAATAAATCAGATTATTGTTATGAGTTATAATTGCACCTAATTATTTGTAATGTATATTAATTTATTTACATTCAAAATTATGTTTTACATATTAATTCTAAATTACCACGAGTCCAATTATTCCAGGCATATTTTCAAATCCAATTTCGATTTGATTTTTTTAACTAGATTTTTTACTTTAAATTTAAAAGGAGAAACTAATACTTTAGAAATTTGTATGCTATAAAAAATTATCTACATCAAAATAATCTGTTCTTAGTTGTATTCTTATTACAAGGAGTTTATTCTGTATATTACTTCTTTGGAATGAGTGCCAAAATAATTCAGACCTAGGCTCCAGTTATGCTCACGATACAGGTATAACATTTAAATATGCCTAGCAAATGAGAAAATCTTGCAATATTTCTGTTAGCGAAGTCAAGATTATGTTGACTGCGAAATTAAAGAACTTTGTGAAAATTTAACTATTCCACAGCTCAAAGTATGAATTTTAGGCGTTAATTAGTAGGCTGAATGCAATCGGGAGGCATTTTGAAAGTGCAAACATATTGACTTGTGGCAGAAATTTTCATGGACAGATTTGTATATAGCAAGAGAAAATTAAAGCACCCATCTCAGCAGAAGCATGTGTTTAGGGTAGATGCACAGTATTTCTCATTCTTTAACACTGGTTGGGATCAAATAAGGCACATTATCTTCTAAAAAGTGCTATCTTTCAAAACATCTACACAGTTTCTATTTAACTACCATTTTTAATATACCAAAAGAAAAATTATTTTCGACTTACCGGATGATGTTGATGGTTCATTGGGAAGAAATACTTCCTCGAACTCAGTTTCAGAACTTGTACCTGAAAGTTTTCGTATTATAAGTTCGAGAAAAAAAGTATAATATAAGTTCGAGTAGAAAAATTTAAATACTCCTATTTATGAGAAACTTAAATTTATAAAATACACATTTATATGTGAATATGCTCAGTGTAAGTTTTCTAATGTAGAGAAAAGTCATAAATGTCATAGACACTTTGTATATAACTGAAATTCTTATCCCCATTAAATTAACAGCTAAAAATTGCATTATTCATTCTGCAAAGCATTTCACTTACTTTGAAAGTTAAAATTAGGATTAACAAAATCAATATTTTGAAACAAATATATAAATTTAATGAAACATTTAAAAAAATAAGTAGATTTTAAACTAAGAAAAATAGACTTTTCGAAAAATTGGTAAATTTCTCCATAATATTTTTAAACCTGAATGTTTTATATGGCAGCTTTATTTTCCACATAATTATCGGACTAGAAGATGTATCCTTTGATTCTTGTTTTAAGAATAGAATTAAACCTATTTTTATAAAATTGTTACAAGAGTAGTTTAGTTTTTTAAAGAAATACATTTTATCAAATTGATATTGATGGTTAAAAATCTAATTTATGCAAATGTGTTGTAGAATAACGGGTTCGATTTGATGTAGTTTTGAAAGCATCACTGTAAATTCATAATTATACAAGAGGAAACACAGTATATGAAATAGTTATATGCATATTTAGAGAGAAAACTAAGAAAGCGAAAATTTAGACAATGAAGGCATATTTTTATTATCATACGAATCTCTCATTCCCTGTGTTGGAAACTAATTTGTCTTTAAAATATATTTCCTCTGTATTCTATAAATTGTGTTCTTGTTATTTTAATCCAATTGTTATAAGCTTTAAACTCAATGTAAAATAATATCATACAGTTAGATTGAGAAAGATGTTTGATAATTTCAATAAGGAACTCTTTTTAAACGAAAGATTATTAATGGTTTAAAAAACAAATGCCTATGTCAGAACTTAAATGAGACAAAATGGTGTGATCAGTTATATAGTCATTATATATTATCATTTTGATGACGTTTTACACGCAAGAGAGCCAGGACATTCTTTTTGGAACTACAATTCATATAAATTTATTTTAAATAAAATTTTTACGATAGAATGAACACTAATATTACCATTTTAAAAATGAAAAATATTTACTTACTAAAAAAGGCACAACAAATTCAAATGTTTCAGGTTATTGGAAGTAAAATTCATCTGTCATTTTGAAATTTACATTCTTGATATTATCGCATCAAAATTTGTAATTTTATCTAAACAGGGAAATTAAAATAGAGTTTTGGTACTCCATGGCCTTCAATACTTACACATAGCTTTTAGACAGAAAATTGTAATTTTTGTAAGAGTAAATTTGCTTTGTTCAAAGTGGCAATTCCTTCCAAAAAGATTTTCTTACATGTAGACCAATTGAAATTAATCAAAAGATAAGGAACTACAGTGGTGGCCAAAATTGTGGTCGTTTTTGGAAATTCTTATGTTTATGAAATTTGCATACTTATATAAAGCATTACGTTTCACAGAATGCAAACTTGTTTATATCCTTTTAAAGAAAATTTCTAACTGAATCCAATACAAAACACAAAATTCAATTGTTTGCAATACAAAAAAATTAAATTAAAATAGTTATCAATATGCATTAGATTGTGATGATTGCAGTGAGTTATCAGTACTTAGTAGAGTACCTTTTATTTTTGATTACAGCTTCACGTCGACGTTTCATTGAGCTGACAAGAGTTAAGCTCTTCTTTCGTTATTACATGCCAGGAAACAATTATAGCCTCAGTTCTTTTATTTGATGTGCGCCTCATTCGGACAAGAGTTTTTAAACAGTTCAATCCTATTGAAGACGTATTTTCGATAGGATTTAGGTAAGGGCTGTTTCCTGGCCATGACAACAATTTAATGCTCTTTGTACGAAACCACTCTTTCGATATTTTGGCCGTGTGGTATGGAGCAGAATCCTGCTGAAAAATAAACGAAGCATTAGATCGTAACGTAGCATTAGCACGAGTTCTCTGCTGGAAAGTAGAAATTTTGGTTCTAAAAGAGTGTCAATGTATTTTCTGGCATTCAGTGTCCTATCGATAACATGAAGGCGACCAATATCATCTGCTGACATGGTTGACCAAATCATAACACTAACTAGGTTCTTCACAGTTGCTTGGATGCAGTCAGGATGTAGCTCTTCTATTCTACGCCTTATATACACTGCTCAAAACAGTTAAATATTGTGGTTTTAGGTGGAGCTTGTGGCTGGGAAACTTTCCAGCTGATTGATACGTGGTCAACAGATTCAGTAAGTTATTTGAGAATAAATTACACTTGTTTGACAAAAAAAAAATGCATTTTATTGCGCATTTGTGTGCAAAAGGTAAAAATCACAATTTGCGCACATGAGAAAAAAAAGAAAAGGTGTCTTCAAAGGAAGTCATTTTCAGTAGGGGGTATGGTTTCCACGAACGGCCAGCAACGTTGAACACATTTGAGGCTTGGAGCCTGGCTATTAATTACAAGTTAAGGTATTCTGTCCCACTCCTCCAGAAGAGCTTTTCCCAGTTCTTGTAGAGTTTGTGGGGAAGGTTGGTGGACAGTAACTCGTCTTCCTAGAGCGTCCCGAACGTTCTCTATTGTATTCATGTCTGGAGAACACAATGGCTATTTCATTCGTACGATTCCTTCCTTGAAAAGGAGATCCTCCACCAGGTTAGCACGATGTGGCCTGCAGTTATCGTCCATTAAAATGAAGTCATCTCCAATTCCTGCAACGTAAGAGACTACAATAGGTCTGAGGAGCTCATTCCTATATCAGCGACTAGTCAGAGGTTTCATATCGAATGATATAAGTTTTTGCGCCCGTCAATGGAGATGCCACTATACACCAACCCTCCCCCACCGCTAAATCTGACACTTTCTTGCATGAACGTTGTATTATTTCTACTGCCACGGTCTAACCACATGAAAATACGCCTATTATCAAGATGAACAGAAAAACACCACTCGTCAGAAAAAGAAAATTGCTGTATTCAATTCTCCATTAAACATGCTCTGTTGCCCACTCCCTGCGGTCGCGACGATGCCTTGATATTAGTTAAAACATACCATCAATCGGTGAGCATACAAGCCAACACTAAGGAGCAGGATTCGGACAGTCTGAGTTGAAACCGTGGTGTCAGTAGCCGACCGAAGGTGTTGGAGAATAGTAGCATTCATATTTTGGTGTCTCCGAGCCATTAACAGTAAATAACGATCTTCATTTGGCGTTGTTGCCCGTCTACGACTTTGCCCTGTTCTTCGGCCTGCACTTCCAGTCTACAAAAAACTGTTCTAGATCCTGTAAATTACACTGTGTGACACTCGAATGGCTTACACTACTCCAGCTTGAGTTTGGCCCCCTTCTAACGTACCAACAACTCACCAAGCTTTCTGAATCGGCTAAATGACTTCGCTGAGACATCGTACTCTTCGAAACAAAGCAGTCACTGGATACCGATCATCCTTGTATTAATTGTCTTTTATTCAGTCCAAAGTCAAATTTCATTCACTGCCGCTGAAGTAACGTTTTCGACGTCGAACTCGAATTTAGCATTCTCCGCAGCTTGAAAAGAACAAATTTTCATTTCAGATTCTCTTCTTCCATTTTCAGCAGAAAAAAATTCCGTTTATATATTTATTTTATGTAAAACTTATATCCTTTAACTGTTTTGAGCAGTGTATTTTCACCCATCACTACCGAGTAACGATAGCTCAGTTTCATCATTCCGTATAACTTGTGACTACTCATCTGTCCAATTAATGTGTTCCGTTACCCACCGCAGTCTTTTCTTTCGTTCCGGAAAATTAAGATTAGGCTTTTTACGTGGAATTCTACTTCTCTGTCCAACATCTGTTAATCTTCTGATTGTTCTTGAACTGACAGAAACACCAGCATCATTCAGATCACTGTTGGCCGCTGATGACATTTTTCTATCTTGGAGACATTCTTTTTATTATTCTGTCATGAATAGATGTGGGGCACCTTTTTGGCCTTTCTCTTCTTTGTTCTTTATTGAATTTGTTTTATCTTAAACTTTCGGATTCAGATGTAGTCACTGGACCACTCGCCTGTCTTGCAATTTCAGCATAGGAAAGACCACTTTCTCGTAACACAATAATACATATCTTTCTAGGTGTCCAGTCCACTCTTATTTGATATTGCTACTTATTAAAAATTTTTACAAAAATTCCTACTCGTAATTGGAGTTTATAAGCAACATGTCCTCCTAAAGCAAAATAATGAATTGTTTCAAGTGTAAACATGATGTCAGCTCCTACTGGCAGTTGACATTTAATTGGTTCTTAGAAGAACAGTGATTGACCAGGAAAGCTATGCATTACAAACCCCTTCATAACTGTTTATTTACATTAAAGTACATATAACTTTACAGCAAACAATTGAATTTTGTGTTTTGTATTGAATTCAGTAATAAATTCTCTTTAAAATATATAGAAGTTTGCATTTTGCAAAACTTAACATTTCCTATAAGCATACAAAGTTCAAAAATATAAAAATTTCCAAAAGTGTCCACAAAGTCGGCCCCAACTGTATACATAAAAGATCCCTCTGGATTCCTTCCAGCTCCATTTGAATGCATTTCTGACGATTTGAGTACAGGAAACATTAAATGATTTTAATAAGGCTTGAAAACATTTGTTGCAATAGACAAAAATTTCTTTTAAAATTAAAAAAAGATATTAAAAGATATGTCGCATGTGTTTCTCTCTATACCTCATGTTATTAAAAACTTTAGAATTTTTAAATGCAGAAAAGAAATCGTCGTGCCTTGGTTCTTAATTTGGTCCCTCGTTGAAGAGTGATTTTTACCAAAGGACTTCATTTAAAGTGGATTCCATACCATAACCCTCGATGCACTGGATAAGAATCAAACCCAAATATATTGAGCTGAAACACAAAAGTAACAATTTTCCTACCAATTTGACTCCCCTGTTTTTAAAGTGTGAAGATTTCCCTTATTTTATCAAGAGATATCAAGTCTAATAACTCATTATTGTGGTGCTCAACATAGTTAGGATTTTAATATCAGCAAACATATAATTTAAATATTTAAATTTTTCATGAAATTTAGATTTCATTTTAAAATTTTGTTTCGCTTTTTGTAATTTTTTCAATTAACACTGGTTTGAACTCACTTTAATAATATGCTGCTATACACACAACTGTGTTAGTGATTGTTTCTAGAAAAGGTGCTTTTCTCTTCACCTTTTCAAAGGTGATAGCTCACTGCAATCGGTGGGGACAGAAGTAAAAACACAAATTAATATGAGGGCATGAAAAAATAAGAATTAATAGTTACTCTTTCAGGGATAAAAATGTATTCGCCACCTTCAATGAAAATATTCTAACATTTTTTAATACTCTATTTAAAACATCTGCAAAAATAGACTGAAGAAATTCCAAACCCATTACAACAAATGTTGTAACTATTATAAATTTTCAAATATTTTCTAACTCGTGCAATGAAGTTGAACTACTCAGGAGGTATTAGTTACTACAAAACAATTTTTCAAAGAGGCAGTTTTATCGATTTTAAAAGTTGTAAAAATAAACTAATAATTTGTTATAAAATAACACTAAGAAAATTGATGTCATAAGTATCAGTTTTGAATTTTTAATATTAATTTTTCAATTATCACTGCAAATATTTCAGAGAATCCTGGAATTTATGCCAACAATGATCATGTATAATATTATATTAATCTTTGCCATAATTCGTGAAGTTGAAATCAATAGTAGAAATTACCCGACGGGTTTTAATCGGAAGAAATTGAAAGCGAGTTTTATATAATGGAAGAACAGAAATTTATAATGTATGACACTTAAAAATCTACAAATGCATTTTTAATTCATAAGTAAATTAAAAATTTATTTTATCGGAACTTCATGTCGAAATTGCAAGTAAATTCCCTGAAGTTATTACACCAACACGAGTTGGGCTTTACCAAAAGCACCCAAGAGGAGTCGGATTTTGAAATAAAGACAATGAATAAGATTCCCAATACATAGCCTCGCCCCTTACCAGAGGAATTGTTTCACTTCGAAGATATTGTGACCCTGCCCAGTTTTAAAAAGTCCTCGTTGCCTTTAGCAAACACGATGGACCTTCGGTTAAGTTTGGATTCGAGTTTGTTACCTTCCAATAATGAGAACAACGCCCTAACCAGACAGGCCACTGCGGTCTTAATATCACTACATTCATATAAACTTACCTTTCTTTAAAATTTTTGATGGCTTCAGTTTTTTTGGTGGCGTTGGTACTTGATGCCGAGCCTCGTCTATCCGCTGGCGTTCCTCGCCTGAATGTCAAAAGATTTAGGAATTACAAAAGATTCAATATCTAAATCTATACAACAATAGATCTAAAAATGATATATATTCTAATATTTTTTAGCATAAATCTAGTTTTTAATTATAAAATTTACAAGTGCAATGTTATATAAAGCCAATTACATGTTTAATTTGAAGATTCAAATTTAATGTTTAGTTCATTGTTTAGAGATTTTTCTAAATTTAACAGATATGTTTAAACAAGTGAATAATGTAGTGATCTAGAAAGTTATTTTGCAGATACATTAGATTCTGTTCATAAATACTAGAGATCATCAGCATTTAAGTTTTTGATTCATTAAGGAGCAATATTGTCATAAAACTAAACTCCAGCAAGAAGATATGAAGTGGGTGCTAAAAGTAAAAAGTATTTTAAAGAGTCAGAACTGTCCATAAATAAATAGGCATCATTTAACTTTAATTAAACACGTCTTTCAAGCAATGCTTATCCAAATTGGTAACTTGCAGAATTAAATCTTAATTCTTGTATAATTGACAAAGACGTTTCATTACTTTATTGAGGGATTTTTATATTTGTTATTTTTTTAACAATTTTCTCCAAAAACATGTGTTCTATTATAATTTCGTACTAGACAAAGAAAATTTAGATTTGTTCAAAAAATGAAAGGCGCCAGTGGGGTTAACGTTTGAAAACTTGCTTGTAAAGCTATTTTTCCACTCTTAGTTGAAACCGTTTCTGTTTTTCTTGAAAGAGATTAAGTTTCATAAACACCTTCATAAAAGAATCCAATGCTTGAAATTTTGCTATCCTTACAGAAAGAGAAATATAGCACAGTTTTATCTCAATTTACATTAAATAGTTTCCTCTAACAGGTCAATGAAAGATTATCTCTATTGGAATGTTCAGCAAAGTTTCAGAACCTGCATCCTGCTGCAATTCTAAAATATTAATATACTTAAGTATACCAGTTTTATTTTTTACAAGGACAATGCTTTACTTGGTTTAGTTTATGCTGCTTATGCTTTAAGTTTACCTTTGACTATTGACTCTAGAATCATCTATGATTAATTTTTCCGATCAAGTATTGACTTGACAGGAACACATCTGAAAGACCACATAAGCGTCCTTTACTGTCTGTTTACATACTAATCACAAAATGTAAAGTTAAATTTGCAGTGGGAACTTTTATTTCACCATCTTACCATGCTCCTTGTGAGATCTCTAGTAAAACCAATTTCAGAATATATTATGCAAAAATAATTTGTAAGTATGGATTCCAGATAGATATAATTAATAATAATGAAATTTCAAATGCTTTATAATGAAATATCTCATGGTTTGAAAGCAAAGTTAAAGGGGAGTCTTGGTAATAATTTATCATCTTCAACAAATTAAATTTCTTGTTCCAACATTCTACGATGTTAGTTTTTCTTGAAGCTGATATTAATTTATGTTTCATAATTTTAAATCAGTTATAAAGTAAGAATTATATATATTATCTGAAAATTTGTACCCTTCAAAGCTTTCAACTTCACAACGACTGATTTTAAAAGTAAAAATTGAAATTCCTTTATATATGAATATATACAAATTACATATTCAAAAGTAAAGGGTACATTTATTAATGATTCGATTGTAATAGAGTTTGAAGTATAATTACGAAAGTTTGTAAATTCCATCGAAAACAGCAAATTTCATTTCTTTGAAAATATTTCTGACATTGATGCATACAAAACTACTTCATAACCGAAAATTCATATAAATTTTTCAACATCGTTTTAACATTCAAATGCTGTTAATAAGAATGTTTATATGAGTTCAAGACTTACTAGGAATGCTCGGGAACACCTTATGAAGCGAGACTTGTCGTTTTCTTTTGTTCTGGAAAAAGAAAAATATGCGAAATAAAGTTTAAGTTACCATTTAAGTTTTCTTTAGTCATTGCTCTTAATATAAACTACATTGATTATATTTCAGTTAAAATCGTTAAGCGTTCTGAAAGCAACTAGATTTTCAATAAAAATTGTTTAAATTATAGATTTTTAAATTTATTCTGGATAATTTTAAGCGCCTTTTATTTAATATTCACAATAACTTCTAATCAAAGTTAATTTAGAGAAGCCTAATATGAAATTAAGAATTTCTTTATAAAGCAATTTCAGCAAAATTTTGAATTTGCTCTTTTTTAATTCAATGAGCAAATTTCAAATAAAATTCAAAAAACAATTTATTACATTCACTCGTTAATCATAAAGTAACATTTTATACAAATAATCTTTGATAAATAAATTATATGGGTTTTCTATTCAAAATAAACAAATTGACATGCTATCCTTATTTCAGCTTTGAATAAATTTAAATTGCCCTTGCTTAGCAAGAGCTCAAACGACTTTTGCAAACCTTTTCTGTGAAATCACTCAATTTTTGAAAAATGTGGGCATTTATTTATGAAAACCCTAAAGTGATTCAGTAAATTAAAATATTTAAAATACTGGGATATGTAATACAAATATGATATAGTTAAAACATATTCACACTTATTTATAAGAATTTGAAATTAAATTTAAAAATTCAAATTTAAAATTTTAGTTATGAATAGGCACATAAGGAATTTATATATGAAAAAATATAGAAAATATATACACATACAAATAAGGATTTATAAAATGAATTTATATAAATAATGAATTTATTAGTCTTTTCAATACCAACTCTGAAGCTTTTGTAAAAGTAAATTTTCAGTTAAATAGCATTTAATGTTATATGAAGGATTTGCTTAACAAAAATTTCAAATTCAATGATTTATAAAAGAAAAGATATCTAAAGTGAAGCTTCTCAAAGCAAATAAGTTATTAAATATTTGATTTTTACGTATAGAAAATTAAATCAGGGTCTGGAGTTTAAGGTTCTGATTAATTGGTTAATAACCTATTTATCATGGGTATCAAATCACAGTGTTTTCATATGTGATGCCTAGATAAATAACCATTATGATGCAGATATTTCTCTTAAGTGGATTCTCAGAAATTATGTAAACTTTCCTTTTTTTCATGAACATTTTAATGACACATTTTTTAATTTATTGTAATTTTAGTACTGTGCTTTTTTCCTACACTTAAAATATGGGAAAATCATAAAAGTGTATTCTAAAACTAATTTGATTAAAAGAGAAAAAAAATGAAACTATTAAATATACTTAAGTGCATAAAAATGGGGAACCTTGAAATTAACTGAAATGAATTGGGAACATCTTTGACAAAACTTCTTACCAATGAAATTTTACTCACAATTTGCAAATATGTGAAAGATTTCCTAAATTTTAAAATTTGTTAATATTGTCAAGGCCAGGTTTTTAAATTCTTTAAATATTTTGTTTTCTAAAATGAAAACTTGAGAAACTAATGATTTTCAGATATCAAGACAATTGCTAAAGTTAAAATTACAACAAATTATGTGACATTTGCTTGAAATTATAAAAATAAACAAGTGAAATATTTTTTTTAAATAAAGTAGAGACTAAGAAACATTAAGATCTAAATATAAATAGACATTTTTGTAACCACAAGTGTTGGAAGTATACACAATAAATCAGTACCTTTGCATAAAATCAAACTCACATTAACATTGAGATGTATCGAAAATAAAGTTTTCATCGATTCAATTTTTGGATTCATTAAAGTATTTTAAGTAAATTGGTTGCCTTAACCATCAGAAACTATATAGTTAAATTAGCTAACCTTACCATTTTAAATTTGCAGCGGGAATATTAAAACGTGCATGCAAAAAATATGAATGAAGATGAATAAAAACTAGATATTTCTAGCTTGTTTGGAAAATCCGATTATAATTATAAAACCTAGCACTCTAAGGCAATTATGATTTTGTAAAGAATGACTAATTTGTGTAACTAAAACGATTCTTAAAACAATGCAAGTTTTATTTTGTATTTATAATTTGTTACTTTTTGATTTTCGTTTGAAATAAGGAATTAATTTGTTAACATAAAAATTAAAAAATCATTTGTTACGCAATTTAAAGTCATAGTTATGTACATTTTTCAGCACAAACATATATGCTTCTAAAACATTAAACATGCTTGTATTTCACTGTTTGAATATCATATGAAACATTGCTTCAAATACTGCAGTAAGTTAAGAACTGTAATTAATGTTTTCATAATTCATCATTTATTTTCCTTTCATGTAGTTAAAGATCTGTACATTTTAAATAAAATTTTTTTATATGAAATTCATTTGTTCTCACGGTTAACATTGAATAGCAGAAAAAATTTACATTGTCTTGTTCATGGAAAATTTCAGATGTTAAATGCAATTAAGAAACTTTCAGATTTTTAAAAAGGGATTGACAAACTTATTATCATTATTAGATAATAGCTTGTTAGTTTCTATATATCTACAACGTTAACACTTTTTGCGGTTTCAGTTCTCTGTACCTATGATGCTCATTAATATCTCCATAAATTTCATTGAGCTGAGAAATATTTAAGTGTATTGTAAAATTCTAACATTTTCAAAGAGAAACTACATCATTTTCGAGTACATCTTTTTCTAGATTTATTTTGGGGCATAAGTATATTGATAAAACAACTTTAAATTTTAAATCATAATGTATACAGACACAAATATAGATTTTTATATATGAAACAATATATCCTATATTTTTTTACGTTGATATTCTGCATTTGGATAGGATTAAAATCTAGAATATATTTTTATTAATGCAGTGCAACAAACACAGAAACACTCAAGATATGAAAGTAATGTTATTGAAATTCAGTTCTCATACTAATTCTTGAGACATTTGCTTGATTAATGTATAAAAAATTTATTTTAGTTGAACAATTAATGCAATATACATATCTAAATCTGATAAGGATTGTGTAGATATATTTTGCATTTATATAAAAATTATTGTATTTGTGGTCTAATATTTATATTTAAGTATTTTTTCCTTTAAGAATAGAATTTTAACTATTCAATTCATATTCAAATTAAGAAATTTATAAATACATAAATCAGTTTATATTTGAAAGCTATATTAGAATACATAACAAGATTTAAATGTCAAAATCAATTCATTAGTTTTGACATTTCATGAAAATTTTATTTGATAACGATTATACAATTCGATGTTGAGTATGGAAAGGTTTATAGAAGAAATTTTTACCAAAAGTCAATCTTTTATCATTGCATAACAATGATAAAGTTAAAATGAGTGTAAAAAAATTTCTCTCGGCAAATAGTTTATATTTCTGTGTATTACCATAGAACTAAGACTAATCATATTTTTTTAAAACTTACTGTATACAAGAGGTGGGTGCCACTCCTCCTCTTCTTCTGTAGAGCCTAGACATAGAAGTTTAAACATTTTATCAGTCATTTCTACCAAACTTTTTATGCATTTTAAAAGTATGCAATGTTCATTCAACGATTTAAATACCTAATCACAGAACTTTGGTAGTTTAAAAAAATACATTAAGAAACTAAATTCATTTGGTTTTGTTAAAATTAAATAATGTTCTTTGTTCAGTAAAGTTCCTCCCAATAAAGTAAACTGCATCCCTAACTTTAGTTTGACTTCATGCCTTGTTTTATTTCTTTTAAGTAAAGCCTTTTCATATTTTAAGCAATGCTCATATCATAACAAATACTAACACACAATACATAAAAGGATTATCTGAGAGAAATTGTTTCATAATCAAAGGATTAGTCGAATCTTCTATATTTTATCAAATTTAACTATGAAAAGATCCAAAAATGAAAGTTTAGGTGTTCATATATAAATATTAGTCATAGAATAACAAACAATAAATTAAAGGTATCAAAGTTCTATAACATTCCGACTCTGCTACATGTAATAAAAATTCCAAATATTCAGATAATTTGCTACTTATTTCTGTTTTTTTTATAGCAAAATACTTACTTTCAGAGGTAATGTCTCGCTTCTTTGAGGCCGGCAAATCTTCATCTTAAAATGAGAAAAGATGAATGAAACAACAATTTTCTATTTAAAAAAATTTTTTTATGCACAAATATAAAATTTTATGTTATACTTTTTATATAATCTCAGTTATAAATTCCTTTGCTTAATGATTCATAATACACCTGCATTATATTTAGCAAAGAATTTTTTTGCGATGTAAGCAATTAATAGAGTAGAAAATTCTTACTTCATTGGTTAGTGTATTCAACTATGTATTTTATTTACTGAAGCTAACACCAAAGTTTAAAATATTAATTTTTAATGAAGGATATGCAAAAATATATACCCATATGTATCATACGTATTTTTAATGAAACTAAGTCACGCTGGCATATAAAAATGAAGGAAGATATTTTTCAAAGCTCACCATTAATAACACACTAACAATGACATAGTTCATAGATAGATAAAAACTAAATTTTAGTCATTACATGCATTTACACAACTTTTGTGATTAAGAATAAGAGTAATAAAAATAAGCAAACACCAGGCTTTTGTATTTAAGGTGAAAGCTTGTTGATCTTCAAATTTTGTCAGCAGATTTGTTGGCAATAGTCAAATATGTCCTGCAATAACAGAGAGATACAGTTTGTTCGATTCGTTAAGATGGATGATGGGCAGATGGAAATGAGGATGGGTGCTGCTAGGTGCCTTAATGTCTCACACTACGGTCCAGCGTCTCTGGAATTAACAGCAAACCGAAGCTTCTGTGTATGGAAAACCACAGATCTACAACTGCAGAAGATCGTTTTACAGCTCCTTCATCCAAAGAAGTATTTCTACGCCGCAACTATAGGTAGACCACTCTAACATCAAGGAGAATAGCAACTAAATACGGTGCAAAGGAATGTTCTTAATGCAAGACAGCATTAGACATCAAAGAACCAACAGATGTTTAAAAGTATAATTACATAATCTTTTGCCAATGATAAAATGGCTTTGAATATTTGAATCTACTCTTTACATTTTTGTTAGAATTGACTGTTTAGAGAATTAAATTCATGCATCACCACATTAAATTGTTAAAACTATGTTTCATTCTCCTTGTGGATCCGCGAATGTTTCATTACAAGAACGAAATATCGAATTTCGCATACACATGCAGTCATTCCAGTTTCATTCATGCCCTAAAGTAGAGCTACACTATTATTTCACTTCATTAAGGGTCAGTGAACCATTAAATTGTTATAAGAGAAGTTACATAAAACTTTGACATATGTATTTAAGAAATCTGAATTCTCTTTAAACAAACTTATTTAATTAATGAAGTGTTGAGTGACTTATATTATTTCTGATTAAGAAATGATTGAAGCATGGCTAGAGTTTTAAAGACAATTTAGATAAGTTTTACAGCACGGAACGCAAAAAAATAGATACCTGCTGATAAAGGGATTACCTGTCCACACATTCATGAATAGTCTAGCGTTAACTGATTACCCGATTTGTCGTTGGCAGCATTTAATGATATTGAAAAAAAAGGGAATTGTGTTCGTATTAACATTCGTACTCCTTCTCAGTGGTATGGTGAAGGGTGTCTATCATACCCCTTTCAGAAAGTCGCCAAATATGTGCGAAAGTTCAGAAATTTTTGTTATTTCTTTAATTGAAATATCAATTTCATTCGGATAAATATATTTTAAATTCAATAATTATTTTCTCCTGTTCAAGAACTTGCCATAAATGAAAGTGTTCATATTAATAGGTGAGTATAGTTAAATTCATATTAAAAAGTTCTTTTAATCGCGTTTTCCATTATCTTTTCTTAATTTTTTTATACTTTGCTCCAGATTTGTGGCGTTTTATCATTTTGTATAGTAGATCTTGTACATGTAATAACGGAAATATGTTACTTATTTTTATAATAAAAATTATGAAATATAAATATTGGTTAGTTTCCTTTTTATGCATTTGAGGTGTCTTTAGTCTCAACTTATTCACCAAATACATGCTGATGTTCTCTTTATTTACAAATCAATAATTTAGGGAGATTCCAAAAATCTAACCTCGTGATCTAATCTGTAACCGATTTGTGTTCAATAAAACCCGAGAATCATAATAGGTATTTAAATATATTATACATACGTTCGATTTATCTTAGGGCTTCAATGAAGCTAAATCTGGATGATATATTGAAACTGGAAAACTGCATTTTAAAGAATACTACTCATTATAAATAATATTATATAAAAAGTTTTAATGATTTTGATTTTAAATTTTCTTTTGCTGATTAACTTTACTGGAGTTCTGTCCTTATCCTACAAAGGGACCTAACAAGGATGAAAATGCTAAAAGTGTTGAAAGAAATTACTTGAAGATATTTTCATGTACATTTCATTTACTAAAAATCGTTAAATTTATTAAAAAATAAGGAATATAAAACAAAACTGAAAGATATTGAGACTTGGAATTTTTGGGAGAAATTCTTGTACATCGCCCCCAGAGAAAAAAGCTGTTTTTATCACAAGCTTTGTTGTAACCTCTTAGACAACTGTCGCTTTACACTCGTAAAAAATTCGCGTTGAAATGCATTTCTCATTAGCAGACCTCTTTGTCTGAAAATGTTCAGCAACAGACCGATCCCCAACAGAAGAGAATTTTTCAAAATAATGCATTATTTAATAAAGAAAATTGTGCTCCAGGAATCTAAATACGATACACTACTGGAAATAAAAGTGTAATTACCTCCAAATGTTAGGATTTACAATTTCCTTTTATTTTAACTATTTATCCGCTTAGAATGTCATTTCGTACCCACAAATTTTCGTCTTTAGTGTTGTTTCGTTAAAAACTTCGCAGTAGAAATGTTGATTCTCATGAGTAAATTTTATTTAACTTATTTAGCAGATTTTTTGCCATTACGAATATTTATCAACATATATAGTTTTGAAATTTTAAATCAAATTGTTTATTTAAGATTTGTTTGAAATCAAAAATATTTAAAATTTAAAGACTTTCGAAAATAGTTTTTATTTGATTTGTAATTTTACCGCCTTTGTATTATTACATTGTTAAATTATTTTTGAGAAGTTAAAGATCAAATGTATTAAGTGTTTTTATACGTACACATAAAATGTTTCTTTAACTTCACATTTCAGTTAATAAAATGTTTAGCTTAGAAATTTAAAAAGAAATATAATGAAATAAGGCAAAATTATTATGTTTTGTAAAAAGCTACAGATTAGCAATATTTTTTAACGTCATAAAATGATTCAGATTAAAGATTTTTAAATATGAATTAGCTCTTAATTAAAATGTATTTTAAATTCATAAGAATTCATTATGTTTAAAAATGCTAATTTTCAGTGAGAAAACCTCTCAGTAAAATTAAAGATAGTGTAATTAATCCGGTGATTACACACAATCCCCACTAAACTCTGTAAATGTGATAAATTGAAATATATGGATAATCCTGTAAGTATATGTATAGAGCCCAATGTGTGATGACAAATTCCGATTACCTTATAGAAAAATATTTAATACCTAAAAATAATTTACAGAATAAGTATTATTAAGCTACATTAAATAATTCATCCAGAAGAGGTTTGAAAAACATCATGGCTTAGAATACAACATATTTTAGATGTCAAAATAATCTCTCAGTTTAAGAATTTAAGTAATTTTGTTTTATTTGCAAGTTCATTTCAATAGATATTATAAGAACGATATGTTAGACAGTAGTATAAGTTATCTGTCGGAAAAGGTATTCAAAAACTTAAGATGATCAAAATTACTAGAAGTCTAGATTTTCATTGAAATACAGAGCTTTAAATATTAACTAGTTCTTATAACTTTCACATTTTGTTAAAAGATATGGAAAAACAATTTAGATTAGAATTTATGAAAACACTGCCACGTCAAAACAAATTAAAACTATTCTAAAAAAATAATTTATTTACATTTGATTTAAATTTACTTATTTAAATACATTAGGCTGCTGTAACACTTAGAATAACATTTTGCCAGATTTTTTACATTTGGATTTATCAAATTTACATTCTGTCTCGAAACACATGGTTAGTATCATAGAAAATCATTTTTCTGAGATTCAAACACAATTTTTGACTAATTCTTAAATTTCCGTAAGTTTAATTTCTACTGAGCCACACATTTCCGAATCCTATTCTCGTTAAGAGAGATTATTTTTACTAGATTTTTTTAATTCAAATTCAAAACTACAACCCGAGCCTTTAAAATTATTTATATTTAAGTTTTTAAAGTAAATACTTAGCTGTTATTTTCATTATACTCTTATTACATGTTTATTCTATACATTATATTTTTAAGATTGGGCGCCAAAATTGGTATCGTATCCGGGTGCCAAATGTGCTCGCTACGCCACTGTTCCTAGTAATCTGTCAGGTGACCATTGTGACAGTATATAAATAATTCTTACAGAACTGAAGAGCTTAGAATTCCTTGTGATTTTATTGTACTCCGTTTAAAATAGATTCAGGTGTGCATTGCAAGATATTCAAGTGAAGCAATTACCTGCATACTCGCACTATTGGCCCAATTCTATAATTGATAACTTTCTAAATGCCATTAAGAAAATTTTGGAGAGTCTGTAAGTATCTGACATATTGAATAAAAAGAATACTTTCATATCTATGAACATCCTATAAACTGATGAATAAGGTACTAATACTTCCATTTTTATATATAAAGGAGCATAACAGAAAACTACAAAAATGCTGGTTAATTTGAAGAAACCAGTATGCGAAGTTACTTTGCTTCTCTGAGAAACAAAATTTCAAATTTTCATTTTGGGAAAAATTATTTATGGAGAAGTTATTTAGAATACTGCAGTATCAAGAGTTGAATTTATTAGGTCTGATGAGTTGTTTCAATTGTCATCAAATTAAAATAATTTAAACACTTCTATTATCAAAAAGCATATTTTCGTACTTTCCATACTCTAAGATACTACACATTAATATTGAAAGCTACCAGTAGTGACAAAAAATCTGGCCAAAGGATTGCAACATCATGCAACTTACTATGATAAAATTTTAACTTTTTGCTAGCTGTTGAAATAAATTAAGTATTATCATTTTGCATAGATTAAAACGTGAGAAACTTTCTCGATTGCTCATTATTTAAATACATTAAATGTTTTATTACAATTATTTGATGTTTTAATATCATTTTAGTTTACATTTTCAAAATGTAATACCGTTTGTACTAATTTTAACAATTCAATTTCTTTTTAAAGGCTATAACTTTCTAAATTAGTGATTTCTACTCTTATGAAAAATAAATTTGAACGGTCAAAGATTTGATTTCCTGAAATAAGCGTTACAAATAATGTCATAATTTTTTAAATTTAGATATTAACTCTGAAGGAAACCTCCAGTAAATGTATATATTAAGTACAAGGTAACAAAGATTTAACAAATTTCACCTGATTGAATGTAAATTTTTCAATATAAACAGTATGGAATGCAGAGATTTATAATCCTAAAATTAGACGTTTAGTCAAATCTGCACAAAAAGCCATTTCTTTAGCAGTCTTCATTTAAGGGAGAGGATTGAAATTAAACTAGTCATGTAATATAATCCAATAAACACCAACATTGGTGTAAAATTCATGCCAGTATATATACACACATACATAAACACCTTAATAAATGTGTGTGTAAAAAGTCAAATTCACAAGTTTCTTTCACAATGAAAAGGAATCGCCAAATTAGGAGTATTTCAATATTTTGGGAGAAAAATAGGTTAACAATTTGTATTAAAATCTTACCATCAGAAGACGGCCCAGACACTCGCTTCCTCTTAGTGACCGGCGTAACTTTGCCGTCACGTTTTACTCCTAAGTGAAGAAAATTAGAAATACGAGTTCTGTAGTCAAAGTAAACAAATTAGTCACTCTGAATTAATTAGTAAGCTGAAGCATTTCTTAAAATATTTAAATATTAAGTTTTACTTGTATTTACTGAAGTACATAAAATAATGCTAATATATTTTGTGTAGTCATTTCAATTGTTATTCTATGGTAAATATTTAGTGTCAATTAAAATTGAGACATCTAAAAATCAGAAACTCAGGTGGAAATAAACTAACATCTCCAAGAGTCAATTTCCGGACAAGCAGAAGGGGATACAGCTGCTCTTACTAGGTTGGTTGGCATGTCCCTCAACGGACAATTTTTGCACACGAGGTCTAATTAGACCCGGACATACGGTTTAAAGTGGATTCCAAACATCCATGCTAAAGGTGGGATTTGAACCCACGAACTGTTGAACCGAAGGCAAGAGAGCTAACCATTCGGTCGCCAGCTCACCCTACTCTTACTAGGAGATTTAATGAAGTTATTCTTTGCTCATCATGCAGCGAGTTTGAAAGACTGTTCGCAATTCTCTCAATTAGACGCATATTTCTGCGAGTCTTGACAAGATATATTTAGGTTATCCGCATAAAGTCTACCAAAAACAGATTGGGATGAATGAAGTATGCTGTCAGATTCACAATACGGGATTAATGTCTTTTTTTAACTATCTTTTATATTCCGAAGATGGCAATAGCTTTCTCCTTGTGTTTTATTCACTCAGTAAGAATTGATTTTCAGTTACTTTAAATATATTGTTTGAGGTGCTTTTAATAATTACTGTACTTACATCATTCTGAGCACTTTTATGATATAAAGAAGGTCTTTTAAAATTGTGAATAAGCTGTTCTGTGTTATTGTAACCCAGGTAGTTTTTGTTGAAGGATTCATTGCACCAAAGTTGTTACGTTTTAAAAACCGAAGTCTTTATAAATTCCATTGGCTCTCCACTACTGCTAGTTGCATGTTTAAAATGTAATTAAAGAAACAGGGAGGCCAAGAGTTCAGACTGGTCCTGCTTTTATACAAGATCAGAAATTCTTTGCTCGTAATGAAATTCTTCTGCAAGTCGTGAGGTATCTGCTGAATTCCCCCTACAACTTCTTGTTTCACAAGTCCTTTTGCTTTTATAATTTCAACAAGATTAGCTTGTTTGTCGCTCAACGGTCATTTTTTGCGCACGAGGGCTAATTAGACCGGGACCTACGGCTTAAAGTCTATTCTGAACCACTACAAGCATCCATGCCCAAAATGGGATTTGAAACCACGAACTGAAGGCAAGATCGCAAACTTTTCGGCTGCCAGTTCGGCTCAACAAGGTTAGCGTCTGTGTGGTTAGACATGTATAAGCCATAAGTTTGCAAGATTCCACAATTTTAAATTCCGAAAAGCCATTAATAGATTTTTATACTTATTCAATTTGAGTAAACTTACTTTTATAGGTACTAAAATATTTCAATGTTACAAAGTCACATTAAAAATTTATTCGACATTTTCGAAAACGATAGTTTAATGGTTAGACTATTTGTGAAGAAACTTTCCACTTTCAGATTGTGAGCAATCAAAAAATGAAATTCATTGCTAACTTTTGCTTAAATTAATAATATACTATGGCGGATCACATGAAGTTGTATCACGCCATGTGATCAAAAGGTAAAATGAACGAATTCAAAGTTTATGCAACTTTTTATTGAATTTTATTCGCATCTATGTTCACTTTAATATTAGAGTAAAAATCAAAGAAACTGGTAAAGTATTGATCAACAAGTAAATTAGGCAAGTTCATTGAACTTAACCGTTTCCAGGTAATTAGACTTATTCTAAAGTGGTTTTTTTGTTGATTTGTGCTCTTAGAGAATTTGAAAACTATAGTATCCTATTCTCATGTGCTAATCAATACCCAGAATAAGCATTTTCCCCTCTCAGCACATCTGGAATGGGGGAAATTCCTACCCTTCAAGGTATGGACGCACCGTTATGACATTCAGACTTATTCACAACCACAGCAGGGAACTGGAAATGACAGGAAAGTTAATTTGCCAAAACATCCAATTTCTGGATATGAAATATAGATAACGTTTTGCTATATTTTATCATAACACAAATTATACTGTAAATTGATAAACTAAAGTATTTGTAAAAATTTTAGTATACAACTTCATAACTCACTCTGCATTTTAAAGGAGCCAGAGTAAATTTTTTTTTAATGATTTCATATTAGTGTAAATAGCAACATGTTTTGTATGCGTGTTTGCATAGTTTCCTTTGAAATGCGAAGTCGCTGCGGGCATAGTCTGTAGTGATCCCTTTCTGATTTACTAATTAGCAATGAAAATAAGATCTGAAAAGTGTGAAATAGCATCACGCTTCAAGGCACAGATCATAGTTCTGGCAGGAAATTCACTTCCAGTTCACGTTCTCTAGCTTATGCCTTCTAGCGGAAAAGGGATGTACTAGTAGACCAGAATAATTCTAATGGCTCAGCCACTTTTCTCTGATGTGTCGATAGTGCAATTAACATTTCTTTTAAACCAAAGTCTTAACTCTGTACTTTACACTGACCACTAATCTCTAAAATTGTCTGGAATCGTTGACTTCTGATTTAAATATATGAATACACAAGAAGTTGTAATTCAGGAGTTAACTATAAGGATCTGCTTACAGGATAGAACTCTTTAGATTTCAAGTTTCCTAAAAATTCATACATTCTGCACAAAATTGAAGTTTAAATCACATTACTTGCAAAGTTGATAATAAATGTTTGTGGTCTTTAAGAGAAAAAATAAGATTACAATTTTACGAAATTAAGCAATGAAACTAAGTAGCACGAATAAATTTAACCCTGTACTTATCTGGATGAAAAAACTTACTGTGGAAAGAGTAATGGTAGTGTCGGGCCTGACTCCTGCGCGCCAGCATGGCATCTCTTTTTTCTTGCCTCGCCTTTATTTTCGCTGAAATATTTTAAAATTTTTTGCTGTTAAACTGAGAAATCATTTTACTGTCTTAAATATTAGTATTTTAAACATACATATCTTTGTAATTATATATTAACATATTGTTATTAGTAATAAGATTTGCGATATACAAATTATAAATATGATTAGTTCTGAAATAAATTTATGCACTAATGTTCTCTTTATTATTTAAAGTACATAAAATTCAAAAAATGCTTCAACAAATGTATAGTTTTTAAACTATATTTAGTACCTTTTCAGAGATATTTTTTGTGTAATCAATTCCATCAAATCAAAAGTTCTGATTTTAAAATTATTGCTTACATACAATATCTTGTCCGCACAAAATACGATTGGAAGTGGTTGTAGACAAATCAACAAAGTTATATATTTAAATAACCAAATGTATTTCAAGAATAGCTATCAAATTTTCTTTCCTTCAGAAGCATTACTATGTATCATTTTTTAAAAAAAACTGACTTTATAATTCAAACTAAGAAAAACGATTGCTTTCCTGTCTCATAATTCTTCCAAAATTTTCTCAAGTATTATTTGATAAGTAAAATAGAAATGTAGCCTTACGGAAAACATTTACGTGATTTAATTGGAAGCATCATACATCCTCCTATTAATGAGATTTAATATTGTGGAACGTAAAGGATAAAGAGTAGACATAGTTTTAACATAACTAAGAGACTGCTGTATTAGTCACTGGTCTAAAAGCAATTATTTACAGATATAGATAGGTGATGTGCGAGTGCTTTGTTTTTGCACACGAGGAATAATAAGACCGGGACCTACAGCTTCATGTGGATTCGGAACCATTACAAGCATCTACTCCTAAAGAGGGATTCGACCTAAAGAACTGTTGAACTGAAGACCGCTGACCATTCAACTAGAAAATAGAATATATGTATATATAAGGTATCAATGTATACTAATGAATTATTTCTTGTTATATTTGAAGTGTCAAATATGATTAAAACTGCCTGCTAAATGCATTCAAATTTCCAATAATTTAATATTACACAATAATTTATGAAAATATATGCATTACCTAAGTATGACTTTTGAAAATGGACTTCTATTGAAAAATATTGAAATCCCTTTTCTTCAATAAAACATAAAACTTGTATAAAAAATTAAGTTTTAATAAATGGTAAAATAAATCTAAAATTTGAAATTTTATAAAAATCAAAGAATTTTAAGTTTTAAAAAGTTAATGAGTTTATAAATTGTTTAATATAAACTATTTAGAGACAGATCTATTTTAGATTCTTGTTAAATGAGAATGTTTAAGCAACTTTTGACATCTGACCGCTTATAGATAGATAATGCAAACTTATGTAACTGAAAATATTGCTTGCATTGTGAAAAAAAATTGAAAGAATCGTTTCTGCAGAAGACTCTTCAAATGAAGTTTTCTTTTTGTAAGAAAAACCCAACAAGTGTTCAAAATAGTAAATTATTTATATGAAATATGAGTGTTAATTTAAAAATATAATCAGAAGCGATTTTTCAGAAAAAAAACAGATCCTAATTTAACAAATTTTTCGTGTGTATTGATTGTATCAGTAATCGCCATTAAATACATTGAACAACAAACATTTTAACTCTAATTTTATATAGCAAATTATCAGCAGATTTCTGTAAATAGTTTTATTTCTTAATTGAACTTAAATTCAAAGTCATAGTCATTCCAAAACTAAATAAAATTTAACTTATTTTGTATAGGCCAGGGGTGTCGAACCAATGAAACGCGTGCCACAAGTGGCACGTTCGAAAATTTTGATGGCACTCAAAATTTTTTTTTAAAGTTAAATTTTTAATAGAAACTAAAAAATATTAATCTACACTTAATTTATAAAACAATTTGTAGTACTGAATACCTATCTTAGTATTTAACTGGAACCTTCAAATTATACATTTTATTAAAATATCGCATGAATTCTCTCGAAGTATATAAAGATTCGCTTTAAATAAAATTTTTTGCTCATCCAGTTTCACCTTCTAATGTTACTGCATGTTGTTGCCGTCGCAGCGCTCGAGACAGACAGAATTGGTCATTTTTTGTAACCATTGTCTTTGAAACTTCAGTGTCTTGTTAAAAAATATAACCATTTATTGTAAATAGATTTAGTGTTATTTTAGGTAAATATTTTTACATATTATCTCAAATTCTATATTCTGCAGTCGTTTGCAAGGACGTATTGCGTTACGACTGAAGTTTTAACATGTAACAACACATTAAAAGTTAGTTATAATTTAAGTTCCTTATTTTTAAACAATAAATTTTATAAAGAGGAATTATTTTATTAAAAAAAAAGCAGTATAAAATATAGAAATAATTAGTAAAATTACCTTGAATTAATACATTATTTTCTGCTGTCGGTAATATTTTTAGTACTTTAATATGTAACAAAACATGTTCTTAAAAATAAATGCAGAATATATTATTTATAACATTAAAATATACATTTTTAGATTTATTGGATAAAATAAATAAAATTGCAGAGGATGAAATTCTAACTACATGGAATTAAATTCCTGACAAGTTTAATTATTTAAAAGTATTTATCGCTCAATGGTCATTTTTTGCACACAAGGGCTAATTAAACCGGGACCTAAAGTTTAAAGTGGATTCCGAACCACTACAAGCATCCATGCCTAAGGTGGGATTCGAACCCACGAATTGAACCGAAGGCAAGAGCGCAAACCATTCAGCTGCCAGCTCGGTTATTTAAAAATATTAGCAAAGGTAATTTTATCAACATTTTCATCGATATGGAAATGAAAATCTGTATTTTCAGAATTACAATTTATAAAAAATACAGACATAGAATGACGGATGTGTCGAGATATTCATGCGTACTGTTAAAATTAACTAAATATCAACCAGATATTGAATCATTATCATATTGTGTACAGCAACAAAAATCCCAATAAAACTATTGTTTTTAACGTGAATTTTGATTCTAGAATATTGCTTTCTGTAAAACATTTTTTAATAAAAATTGTTTAATTGATTTTATTTGTTTAATTATACTTATATAGTTTCACCACGCTAAATTTGGAATAAAATTTTAATGTGGAACGTTGCCTATTTAAAAAGAATTTATGTCTTTGGGGGCTTCGACATCAAAAAAGGTTCGCCATCCCTGGTATAGGCCGTGGGCCCAACACTCTTATCTTGCATGTTTGCTCCCGAAATTTGGAAGCAATTTAATTCCATTTGAATTTTACTATTCAATATCAAATACTAACTATTTACATAAAGTTCTGCGTGTTCGTAGAGTGCACATTGTTTTGAGAATTTTAAAAAATTGTGTGGAACTACTTCCATACAAAAGTTTTGTTCATCCACAAGTTAAGCCAATCAAATTTTTTCTATCATGTTCCTCACTACAGAGTTACCTAATGAGAAACGCAGTTAAAAATATATCGTTTTTCACATGCTTCTTTCTGATTGTAAACAAGTTAGTATGTTTTGTTGACAATTAACATTCAGCTTAATATTTGAATTTTCACGATTAATTGAATTTTAACATGTAGCTATTAGAATAGAACACATTAACAATGAAGTTTGGTCATTATAGTTATTAAATTACATTTGAATTGAAACTTCAATTCAAATGTTATTTTATATTAATGAATATCACTGTGAATATTAGTTAAAATGTGATAAATCAATTCTATTTTCCTCATAAGTATTTAATTTAAAATTAAGATTCTAAAGGTAAAATTTCTTTTGTGTATCATTTTATCTACTTATGAATACTCGATTACCTATTTATTGTAGTAACTCAAAAAATTTAAAACAACAGTTTGGATTTCATTGCATTCATTGTACTAAAATGCTAAATTGCATGGAATCAACATTCATGTTTTTAAATGAAATGTAAAAATTGATGGGTGTTTGTTTTTGTTTTAGGGTAAGAGGCACATTCTATTTATCTAGTATTTAATTCTACGTTTTATATTTCACTACATATCACATATTGAAAATAAGTCCTAATATCTATGATTATGATAAAATTTATTACTTATCGTGTTAAGGTGTGTATTCTTTTTCGACCGAGAAGTAAATAAACAAGAGTAAAATACATCGTCTGTGATTGGCTGAATGAATATGTAACAATTCACGTGTTTTCAAAAGCACAATAAGAAAGTTCATTGAATTTGTTATTTACAAAAAAAGGAGCAATTATTTCTTCAAAAACGTTTTGCATTTATGTCTTCCACATAGAAATTGAGCATAATTTTATGTTTTTAAATTGCCCCAAAGAAGTGGTACAAAACTATTTTTAAGCCCCTTACTGGTTTCAACCAAGGTCTAGTATCTCATCCATGGAACTAGAAGAGCAGACTGCTTTGCTCTTAAAAGGTGTCATTTGGTCTGCAAATGATGCTTACTCAGTGTTCATTACTCAGTGTTCATTCGCATTCAGCTCAATGTTCCTTAATGGGCAGGCACGAAAGAGTGTAAGTCGAAAAATTAACTGCCATCTAGGCTGGAAAGAGAACCACAGTTCCTTGAATTAAATCAAAGAAGTTCCATTTGCACAACTGTGCACGAGAGCATTTGTTATCTCCTCAAATGATTTATCCACTGAGGGGTGAAGAAGGCAGTATTTGCTTGCAATGTCAGAAGTGCTTTGGGGATCTAGGCTGAATACTTTTCCTTGAGCTTTCCTTAGCATTTTTAACTTCAACGCTTTCATGTCTTTAATTCTTGCTGAAAGAGATTTCTCTCGTTTTTATTGAGGATTTTGACTGTTGAATAAGCACAAAGAGGAAATTTTATAGAGAGACTGCGTACTACTTTATTTTGTGGTCTTCATATCAGCTTACAAATTGAGAAATACGACATGTAACTGGTCCACAGCCACAATATAAGAATATTTTTCATTGATCTTAAGACTTCTTTCAAGAACCCGTTATGGACAACGAAATTAAAACTTAGTCTCCCTTACAGCTGACACGCCTCCTTCGATGGGCAATTCAAACTTTCACGGGAAACCATTGCTCAACGAGCACAACTGAGTTTCCTCCTGCAAGCGATTTTTGAATGTACAAAATATTAGGAGTGAAAACAGTAGGCTCTGAACGATACGTCTGACCAGTAAATTCAAATGCGTATGTAATCCTCACAAAAGAAACTTTACAAGGAAGAAAAATATCAAAACAAAGAAAATTGATATTTTAAAACAATTTAGTCATTTTCTAAAAATTCTTTAAATGCTGTGTTGATAGTATTAAATAAATTTTACCATCCAGAAGCATGAGTGAAAGATTACTATTGAGTCGCAAAGAAATCAAAATTATTCGGCGATATCGAGAGGAACTATGCGTTTATCTTAAACTTGTGTGGTTTCAGTTGAATCCTGCTTCATACACGTAGAAACATTTCCGCTGAAGCGTCTTTTCTTGACAGGCATTTTGTTCAAAAATTTGTGTTGACATCGCTAAACTAGTTAATGAAAGGGAAATTTATTTTTTCAAAATGGTATTGCAAGATCCAGAGTCCCGAACTGTCCTCCTTGAAATGAAATTTGTTAGTTTAGTTTTTGCTCAACAATTTTTTTTTTTTTTTTTTTTTTTACATACACGAATACCAATTAGACTGGGGTCTATGGTTTGAAGTGGATTCAGAACCACTACAAACATACAAGGCCAAGGTGGGGTTCAAACTCTCGAACTATTGAACAGAAGGCAACAGCATATAAATTAGATTTCATGCACGGCATGAAATATGTTTAAGCAACAGAAACGATTTTTCCGAAAAGGAAAATGGAAACTCAGTTTTTTTAAATTTAACCTATGTTTTTAGTATCATTTTCAAGTTATCCATGGCTTAACTCAAATTTTTGGTCTTAAGCAATATTGTTTTGTTAAAAGGATGGACGCTTCAAAGAAATTAACAAAAGAAAATATATTTAATGTCAATGTATTCCTTAAGTTTGCTGAATACCGAATTTCTGCTAGTAAAAATTTCAAAATGCATGTTACTTAAAATTTCGTTAGTCAATGCTTATTCGTTTACGGGAATATTTTTATTTGTAATATATATATATATATATAGAGAGAGAGAGAGACAACGAAGTATTTCTGTATGTTTATAGAAATCACATACTCTCAGTCAACTGATTTTTCGCTTGTGAATTCAAAGATTTTTAAAAAGGAATCAGAGGAACTGAAAAACTTACCATCAAGCTTTTTCAGCTTATCAGCCAGCTTCTGACGACTGGCTTCCCAATACTGAAGTTGGTCATCAGAACTGGCGAAGCTTACAGATGACAATGAAGAGATAGAAGACGAGGAAGACATGACTGAAAGAATACAAATAGAAACAATTAGAAAATTAAATTTTAATAGCAACTATAGAAACTTATTTTGAAGCATTATGATTCACTGAACTTAGCATGCTTAAATCTTGACACGGAAGGATATATTCTAGTTCAGCTACGCTTATGATTGGAGTTACCATTTGAAAAATACCTCTAATCGGAAAAAGAATTTTAATTTATTAAAATTATGCTAAATAGACATTGTTCAAATTACACTTTAAAAAATGCAAGCAATATTGCTGAGTAACATAAAATTAATAGAATTTTACTAAATTCCAAAGTTTTAAAAGTTAAGAAAATGAGCTTCCAACGATGGTTAGGAAATCTTCTCCAATTACTTTTTAAACAAGTTTTCTTAATTATTTGTATCGAAAGGAAAATAGACTAAATAATGTATCGTTTGACTTGCGGAAAAGGCAAGTGAAAAATAAAAATAGCATTTAAGTTAATTACATTTTGAAATTACAATTTTTTAAATTTTTTTTTTATTTTAATAGAGTGTTCCCATTTTTCTTTCCCATCTATCCTATTTATTGAAATTACAGGGATTCATTTGTAATTTTTATTCTGAAGGAATACGTCGCAGAGTTTATATATCTATAGAATATTTGTTTTCGTACACTTTTTCCACGCCACTAATTTGAGCTGCAAGTGTTCTAAAGTATTTTTCGAAATATTCTTGTCTGAAGTGAGAATTAAACCCTAAAATTATACAGTGGAACGCTAGAACGTTAATCATTAGGCTATTAGCGCATTCTTATTCATTTTCTGTTCTGCCAGTGCTTAGCACATTTGAACGCAAAAATCTGTATTCGAACTGGAGACACATTTCTAATAGTCGATTAAGTCCAAAATAATTTCCCCTTCAAACTAAAATGAGTTTTTCACATATTCTTTTCAACTATATCAAGTATAAGAGTTTGTTAACACAATTAATCTTCACTTTTAAATGAAACCAATGTTTTAGAAATATTTAAAGAAAAATCTCCAGGCTGTGAGATTTTGAAGTAAAGAGAGAATTTTGATAAATTGTTCAAGGTTCATAAGCAGCTTAAAAGAGTTCTATTTAATAAATATAATAGAAAAGAAATCTACATCTATATTTTCATTTTATAAATATACGAACTGTCAAACATTTGACAGCACACCATATTATGTAAAAAGCTTTCTTAACGCAAGCTTCAATTTTGTTCACGAAATTTAGTCATTTTACGGCGCAAAGAGAATTCTTAATCAAACAAATTTACGATACTTGCACGCAATTTATCCTTAGATGATAAATATGACAGCAAGTACACATTTAAGTAACTTTTGATAGTTTTGTTGGCTGAGTTTCTCTAGGCTCTCACTTTCTTAAAAGGCGAGTTTCATTTAACTCTAACTTGTACCTTAAAGTAGAGAGAAAACATTTCAAACATACACATTCAATGTAAGAAGCGAACTCGCAAAATTTTGTATTAAAACCAGATAGCACTTGTTAAATTGTCATATTGGTAATAAAGGAGTTGCGTGGAATATAACTTTAAGCAAGTCTTCAACAATAACCTACAACATAACTATATATTAAAGCATTCTTCTGCACCTAATTGAACAAGACGCTCGTTTCCATTTTTATTATTCCTTCTGGTCTATCAGAACAAATGTTACCGAGGCACGTGGTTGAAGAGTCATTACCGAACCATTGAAAGCGCTTCATTTCCATGACCAGAGCTGACCTCAAAAGTAGTTCGAGGAAGGTCCAGAGCATTAAATTAACGTTCTGATTTGGTTACAGACCTCTGAAGAATAAGCATTGGAATTGCTTTTGGTACAGCAATGTTAAATGGTATATTATAAAAATCCTAAGGGCAGCCGGGCATTAGAGAATATCTTTTTACTTACCATGTACAAAAAAAGTGTTACCCTTTAAAATATCAAACTTCAATTTAAAACTGTAAAGCAAGAAATTTCTTATGAAGTTTCCTTTCTAGAATTTTAAATTATCGAAGAATAGATTTCTATATTTTATACACAAACTGACTGTTAAGTATTACTATTAACTATCAAATTGTTTGGAGTCTTAACATCCTGCTTTTATACCTCTTCAGGGAATTTTACACTAATTAGATCCAATCGGATGTTGAAATGATGAAAACTCCGAAGCACAACCTATCAGATATGCATGTTAAAAATGCAACCTCAACAACCACCAACTTATCTTAAAAAGTGACAGAAAACATGTCTAATCTATTCAAATTTAAAGTGCGTGTCCATACAGTGGTGTAGTGAGTATAATTAGTGCCCGGGTACAAAACCTTTTTAGACACTCCCTTGAATATCAAATAAAAGTATTGGAATAAAACGTATTGAGTAATAAAAGATAATACATTATAGTAAATAGAGAGTAATTGTAATAAGAATATATATACGATATAAATAACAGAATATTGTACCTACTATAAAATTATCGAAAGTATATTAATATAAAGTCTCAAGTTCAGCTTTAATTTTAAACAAAGCTCAATTCTAAATTTAAAAAGACAATTATATTGAATTCGGAAAAGGGTCATTAGAACAATCTGACTTTTGTAATTTAGAATTATAAAAAGATTATATACGATATTTTAAAAATATAAAAATTTTTAAATGGGAAATAATTTTTACACATCATGGATATAAGCAGATGTAATTATTCGCAATCTAATATACTACAGTATTCACATTTTTCTTGCCTTTGTTGAAGCGAATTGATCAATTACTCTATCAACGTTGATCATTTCAAATTTTTTCTGTAATTAAAATTGTTAAATCACTTAGACGGTTTTGACTAGTGGTGAATCATAAATACGCAAAAATTGATTTTATTTTGGTGATTGGACGTTCTCAGCTTGCAATTGATGAAGAAATAGCAAAAAGTATTTAAAAGGCTCCATCCTTTCCGTACGAGATGAAGTATGTTGGAATTCTTCTTAGTTTTAGGTTTAATTTCTTTTCTACTGCTGAGTAAAATCTTTCTCAGTACCACATTTCCCTATAGACTTCTGTTCCATGGAAGTCTGTATGACAAAATATTCAAACTTCTAAATTTGTTAAGCGAGGTGACTTAACGCCCCAAAGAAACAGATCCGAGGTTAGATTCTAAGGCTTGGTCAACTCAACCTTTTATCCTTTCAGTGGATTGATTAACTGAGTACCAGTCATACTTGGGAGCTAAATACCGGGGATTTCGCTTTGGGATGACGACCTAACCGGAACATACTTCGCACCTCAGAGCCATCGGTTAGGAAAACAGATATGGGCACTGTAGGCCTTGATCCCGATATTACAGTTTTGAAGTCTGAAGCATATTTATCAATTTATTTTTAATTTCTAAGAAAATAATTTTAAGGATTTAACATTTCCATAACGATGTCTTAAAACATTTTAGATGTATTTTTCCTAGCTCTTGTTTTTGAAGCAATGAAACACTTATCCCCATTAATTGTGCATTATCTTACTTATCAGTGACTCTACAAATTGTTGATCATTAGCTATTGAACGTATGCTATAGCTTAACTTGACAAATTTTCAAAAGTTCTGTGATATTACTAACTTTAGCTATTTATTACAAAATAATTGGGTAAGACTTTGCACAGCTAATTTAATATCAACTCAACTGATTTTTCATAGCGATCTGTTAAAATTTTCATTTATCACATTAAACAGAAATTTTCAGAAGAATACCAGTGAAAAACTTCATGGGAAACTTCGTATTTAAAATAGCTTTATAAGTTATATCATTCAGATGATTAATGTAAACCAAATTTATATTTATTGTAAAAAATTGAATCATAAAACATAATTTTGATAATTCAGGTTTCATTTTTATACTATAAAACCCACTTTGATTCCAAAATTATAGGACCTCTTTATTGAGTCTTCATCTGATTTCAGTTTATAGGTAACTGAATTGTGCCATAGCATTAGCAATGCAAATATCTGATGAGCAGCAAAATGATAACAGAGACAACATTTTGCAAAATGTCTTAAATCAAAACACGTAAATTCAAAACAGATGCACTATATTGTTTTTGAAGTTTTTCATTGATTCAAATTATTAACAATTACATGTGCTGAGATATATATATATATATATTTTTAAATGTTATATCGCCTAATTTTATTTAAAGGAATGTTTTCAATAAGTTACCATAATAGTGAAACAAATTTTTAATTCAATTTATACATAACTTTTAAGTCATTAAAATATATTTTATTAAAATGAGGGCTAATTTTTATTAAAATCTAGATTTCTATTAAGAATCATTTTGGAAGTGCTGTTCAGCAATGGCAGGAAATTTTTTTCTTTCATAAATTTGCATCATTTAAAGACGATTTTATTTTTAAAATTTTACAATTTATAATCAGAAATATGTACAATTTCTTTATAAGTTTATTGAATGAATTTCAAGTTAAGATATTTGTTTTTTTTTATATAAATTTAACTAATTAAGAAATATGTATGTTTAAGGCGTGCTGTAGAGGCAGCTAAGACCTGAAATAGGTTGTTAGGCTATTAAAGAAGAGGATTCCGTATGTTTAATCATACAGAAAAGAAAATATTTAGAAAGGATAAACATTTAAAATAGGAAAAAACATTCGTAGATTTTTTTAATTCTACCATTTGTAAAAAGGATTTTTCAATATAAGGACCTATAAAGTATAGCCTACAAAATTACGAGTTAAATAAGAATTATTTACCCAAACAAAAACATTTAAACATTAAATAAATTCCATTTAAATGGTTTTAACTAGTAAATAATATTTAATTTTAAAAACGCTGCAAGCATATAGTAGTAAATATTTATAGCAGCAAAAATATAAAATATTCAAATTTAAATATATAGTATACAGAAAATATAACTTACGACAATAATATTTTAAATGTCTCAATTCCAGATTTTCAAAAGTGTACATTAGTTTCCGATGAAGAGATGCTTTGGAAGAAACTAAATACTAACCATGTAAACACTAAAAAGAAAGATTTTCCAAGAATTGAGATAATTAGTTCTCGATCCCCTCCATTTCGATTCCAGGAAGACAGTTCCTTATGCGGCATACTGTTGTGTTATTTTATAAAAAATTTCCCCCTTACTGTGAAGATAAATCTGTTGAGGGGCACAATATTTTTAACAAAGGAAACCGCTAATATGAAACACGTTTCAGCAGGAAACTTCTCATGAGTGTAAGACACTAGATTGAAAGTTTACAATAGTACAAGGCTCAGAATAACAAAAGGGTTTTGTTTTAGGACAATGAATGATACAATTTTTACTAAGTCTCAATAAGTACTGAAACTGAATTTTGTGTATCGCTTCTTGATAGCTTAAGTAAATGACTGTTATTCGCACATTTAAATTCTTAGAAGTTTCCATTAATATTCAAATTATATGAATTTTTCTTCGAATAATTTTTATTACGTTATTATAGTCAAAATAATGTCAAACTTCTACATTTATCATAAGAGAATCAATATTAATGAAATACTGCTTGCTAAGTAAAGTGTATCTCTTATGAGAAATTAAAAATATCACTTCAAATAACATTTCAAAACACTAAAATTTCGATAATAAAGTTAAAAGTTGAATTTGAATTATAACACCCAGAAGGTCTCTGAGGAAATATTCATTGAACGTATTTTTATATTGAGTAAAACAAGCTTATTTGTTTTGTTAATATTATGACCTCTAACTTGCTTTGATAAGTTAATAGATCCAAAAATTGCCATATAATATTTCGGTAAATAATTTCATACTAAAATGAAAACCTCTCATATGCATTTAAATGGAACCGACCAATCTAACATTCCAGAAATTTTTGTATGAAAAATTAGATATTTTCGTTATTTACACAGTTACAAGATTTGTAGTAGAAAACAATGGTATCAAACTTTGAGCAAGTATGAAGTTTAACAAGGAAAGGATTAAAAGAATCAAAACCGATATCTAGTTAAGAAATGAAAATCGAGAGCATGGTTAAAAGAACAAAATTTTTAAAAGGAAATAAACCATGCAAAATTATTAATAAGGAATTATAAGAGAAATGTTTTGGACATATGTGCAGCTCTTCCTCATTTTTCATCAACAACCTCTTTCTCTTCCACACCTGATTCCTCCTAGGAGATCTCTTCGATTATTTTTCACTGGCCGTGACACAATATAAAATGCAAAGTTTATTTCTCCGAATAAAATTGATATGAGAAAATTCAATTCAAATTTCCAAAATATTTTGTCTAGTTTTGAATTCGGCGTCCCTCTGTAAGCTGCGCCCGTGCCATGATTTATCCATTTTAAAATTGCTTATTGTTAGTGTACACTTGACAGGAACTGTTTATTTTCAAGAGAAAATGTTAGAAAGACAGGGTGGGGGAACTAAACGATTATGTTACTGCGAGGGCGGGTAAATTAAAAATATAAGCATATCAGATCTCTATTATTCCAGTGTGATTTTTAAAAAACAACATTTATCAGTTTTTTCGGTTCTTTAAAATATTTTCGTCCACGGCAACAAACGTATTTAAGTTTTTCCAATGTGCTGCCGATTGGAAATTTCTTTGAACGCTCATGTGACAGGAGTTTTTACTTCAATATTTACTCCATTTAGTTACGAAATATTATCTTTTCCCCAACTTTTTCTTAATTGTTCCATACGCATGACCACCTAACGATATCCAAAATGAGACATTGAACAAAAATAAGAAATTCTTAAAATAGATTTAAAATAACAATCTTCCCTTAAATCCAAGTACAAGTTTCACACTGAAAGCTACACATTCGCTCTCATATTATAGCAAGTGAATAACGATAAACTTCAAAACTAATATTACGTTTTTAAAAATCTTTTCTAAAAAGTAAATATTTAAAATAGACTCCTATAATGAAATTTAGTAGGAACTATTTTACGAATTTTTTGCAAACTTTGAGAATAATAAACTACTCATATTTTTAGAAACTCCGAATTTATATCCGTACAGCAAAGTGAAGTTTTCATCTATATATTTACGTAAATCAACACTTTTCTCTTGTTAATTGGGTAACTTAAATGAAATTTATTTTAGATTCCCTCCCTTTTATAGAATTTACTGCTGAATAAATACAATTTTATTTGAAAGAAAACTCCTTTTTATTACAGTTCAGACTACAATTAAGTCAATCTACAGTTATTACTATTAATGGGCATGTCAGTACGTCCGCAATTCTAATTTCCCTCAGCTGTGTGTTTTCTTTAAGAATAATAAACCGGAACCAACAGATTAAAACTGATTCACAGCAAACATGGATTCCAGAGATTAGAATCGAACCCATGAACTTGATGTGACTGATGGAGCGCTATCCAATTAGCTTCAAGGATGGTTTGCAATTTCTAAATGCTATTTTGTACTAGGTATCAGATTTTCTAATAAATTAATACATTGAAGCAAAAAATTCAATTGAGGCACAACAATCTAGTTAATTTCTTTTAGTTTCATTAAAATCCAAAAGGTAGCACTAAAAATTGTTGGATGGTTTGTAATATTTCTCCAGCTGTGCTTACATTTTTGTTGTAGGGTTGCTATTCCATCGTGGTATTTGTTATAGAAAAATCCCAATGCCTTTTTTTCAATGATATATTGTGTATATACACATACTTTTCTCTTTAAATATTTTTAGCCTATCAAAATAAAAAGGTTTTATCTACATATACGCTACAAAATGTTTTATCTGCGAGAATATTGAGCATTTTTCTCGAGAACAATGTTTCGAAATCCATTTAATAAAATTAAGATGCATAAATTAAAATTAAAATCATAGTTGAAATTTAAACGAGATGTTTTGAGTTAAATAGGCTTTAAATTCAGTATTTAATTCCTGTGCAATAGCTGTGAAATTTTTGCTGGAACAGGATGTATTTGTGTATTTTTAAAGCCGAGAAACTCTGTTGAGAAAATGTCTTAAATTTCTCAATTTTCATGACCCAGGATAGAAAATTCAAGTTTTAGAATGTTGTGTAAAACTGATTAAATCATTAGATAATAAACATCCGCTTTTATCTGCGAGAATATTGATAGAAGTTTAATTCTGATTTCTACGACAAATCTCTCCAGATTACACACAAAAATTCCTGTCAAATAGCACACTGTCACATCTAAATTACAAGGATTACAATTTCCATTGTGAAGTCAAATATTAAGAACTCAAGTTTCTGTGCCGAAATAAACTTTTAAAATGAAACAATTGTGAACAACTTTCATTGTTAAAAGTATTTCTGTCATTGATTTGTATCTGCTCCAAAGTGTTCAAATCCTTAAAAGTATATTTACATTTTCAAATTGATGCAATATTTTCACTATTATAAAGTTCAGTGAACATTTTGATTTGTAAATTTTTGGAGGACACGAGTACAGTCCTGTTTTGAAAATTTCAATTCTTTTATTCGTGTGTATGAAGTAGAGACTAATTGAGAAGCACTTCGAAAAACAAACACTTATGACATTTTTCCAAATAGACATTAATTTATCATTCCTTTCATTAAATTTAATGAAAAACTGAAATTATATTTAACCGCACAAATATTTCAATTCTTAGCTAGTACCAAGTCAGATTTTTTAAACAAATGTTCTTATCAATACCGGTTTATTATATTCTTTCATACAATAATAATAATTTTACTCCAATTCTCTAAGTCATTACAGACTTAATTTTCTAAGGCCCTTACCAAATAATGCTTAAATATAAAATAAACAGTTTAAAAATAATTCACTTTTTGAATTTAATTAAACTAAATTCTTTTCAAACAAGACCATTAAGACCAAACTTATCTTTCAAAGGGAAATAGTTGGGAAGTCTTATTACAGAAAGATTGAAACACCGTTAATTTCTAATAATGCCCTTGAAGCTAGAAAGACATTTCGAGATTAGATTCTATATTACACCATTCTTAGTTCATAAACGCGGTATACACAGTTTAAGGCAAATTTCTTAATTTTTAAGTAAGACTGCTTCAAAATTTTAAAGTGCGTGAGATAATCATGTAATTCTGCAAGTGTAAATTTATGTTATCGATCGTTAAAACGACTCACTTTTTTAAACTGTTCATTGTAGCAACCTTTTAAAAAGGATTCTGAAAACGTTTTAAACGATTTTATCAGCTTTGACTAAACATATTACAATTTTCAATAATATTGTTTAAAGAGTATTTCATGTAAGCTTTTAAGAATACTAAAGTTCTTTAAAGTTTAAAATATTAATTCTGCTACACCAAGTCAAAAAGTAAATTTAATTCATAACTATAGCTTTTAATTAGCAAACTAAATGATTTTTTCTTTAAAAATGAATATTCTTGTTTTGGTAGAATGCTTTATATATACTTAAAAATTTCTGAATTTGTCACATCAAAACTAACCACACATGAAGATTTTATATTTCATTTCTAGCCTAATTTTCAAGTTCAAATATTATGCCCTCAAAGATTTGAATTTACAGTTAAAATCTTGACAGAAGTGATTCTAGAAATATCGATGTTTTTTTGATAAACAATAACAAGTGTGTATTTGTGTAAATTTAATTATGTTAAGAAAGTTATATCAAAGAACTGTTGTTAGAAATAAAATAAGTATTTTGGGAAACTAGATAAAATTGAAAGCATATGTTAAAAGTTTATGTATACTTTTTAAAAATCAGTGTAAAGTAACCGACAAATTACCTTCAAAATTTAAGTTTGTTAATGTTAATTAATAGTCTAAGTTAATGACGCTAACTACTTATCAGAAAATTGTTTTCATGAAAAGCTTACAACTGCAGATTCAAAGAAGCTTTTCAATTTTATTGAAAATCTGAAGTCAACCACTATAAAAGGTTTTTTCCTAAATTATATATTTATTGGAATCTATCAATAGCATTTGCAGAAATTTAAAACTCAACCAAATTTAAATGAAGTCTAAGCAAATAAAGGCTTAATCTGATTACAATAAAATAATTGGATTTCATTAATACACGTTAATTATTTAAATTTAGTAATGAATACACATTTGTTTATAAACATATTTGATATATTTAATAAATTAATAAATTGTACTCTTTAAATTTCTATTTTAAATGTCGGTAATACGAATCTAAATTTTCAGCTTTTGATTCCCCGGTTTAAATAATTACTGATAAGCAATTGTGTATTTTCACCGTAATTCTTTCAAAATATGTTGAATTAATATACGATCCAGATTAATTTTCAGAAATCTAGTAGATTGAGGTATTCAAGTCTTCCTACAAATCGCTGTTTTATATTATATGAGGCCAAAACCAATCTCCGTATAGTTTCATTTTACAGAACATTTCATAAAAAAATTAATTAAAAAACAATCTTAATCATGAAACACCAAACAATTCCGCCGCATTTTTAATCGAACAAACTCTTAGTCAATGAATATTGAGTTCATTTCTCACTTTTGCTTCTTTTTAAACGACAAATTTAACTTTTAATTGCAAAATTGAAAACTAAACTATTTCAAACACTATATACAATTATTTTATGCATATACTGATGCTTATATAATACTTATATACCAAACGCATATTATTTACTGTTTCTGTTTACTTTGAAATGCTGAGGTTTTTTCTGACTTCTAGAAAGATAATGGTTAACATAAAATTTCACGAATTGAATGAAGGACAATTTTATATATCAGAAAATTTAAAAGATTTGAGTCATGTTAAGAGATTTACATAGTTTGAAAATTAAAAAAGTAATTTAAAAAAAGTATTTTCTTCCAAGTTTCTGAACATTTAGAAAACTAATTAGTAATTCATGTGTTGTAACTTCCGATTAGTTTCATAATACGATTATTTAAAAACTGTTTAAAAGCATTTAAACATAATTTATAAGAGGCATTATTTCATTTCTTATATTAAAATTAAGTTGCAATTATCAAATTCTAAAACCATAAATTAACGTATTATATTTTGCATTTTAAAAACACTCTTAATAATTACGAGCTATATTTTAGTATAGTTATATTACACAATTTTCATATTTATGTTGATAAATGCATTCAAAAATAACTTACTTCAGAATATATAGATATACAATTCAAATACACATTAAAGGTGAATAAACATCATAAAATATTCCAAACTTTGGAAATAGGAAAATAAAAAATTTCTTTCACTGCTAGTGAAAATAAAATAAATTGTTAATTAAAATTTATTCACATTTCGTGAAATAAAAACTATAATATAAAAACTAAAACAAATTTATCCATAGCACAGAAATGCATCACATGAAAAGCTTTTAAGTGGCAAAAATCTAATCTATACTTCGCTGATTTTTCATTTAGTTTATATAAACTTGTCAGTCAATTACGTAGAGGAACTGAGAAACTTGATTGGTGGAATTATTTTAAGTGTGAACGGTGCATATGTTATGGGCAATAGTATGTTCTCGTTTCTGCCAAATGAAGCTGTTAGAAGAGCCTCACATTTTCAACCGTGGTCGAATTCGACATAGACCTATCAAAACAAAGAGCTTTACAAAAGTGTTTGCAATTACGGCTTTTCTCTGAACTTCTACAGGAAAAAGAGCCAGGTTTTATATTTAGTAGGAAAATTGGAATTGTTGCCTCTTAATCGTAACAAATGTCGTTACAGATTAAAAGTTTCAGCTACTTCGTTGGCTCAGCTGCGTTAACCGACGCAAGCTAAAAACTAGTTGCGCTGAAGTCCACCAACGTTAAAGTCATCTGTTTGTGTATCTTTCAAATTAAGAATTTCGGAAAATTTTTAATCATGAGCAATAAATATGGTTCACTATTTGTAATGTTTGTACCTAAAAGAAATGGGAGAAGATATTTTCTAATATTTTATACAGTCATTTGGGTGGTAAGTTATTTACGGCAACTAAAGGAAAATTATTTAAAAATGGTGAATTTTTCATACTATATTTTTAGTTGGTTTTTGAATATCTTTTGGGCAGGATTACATTTTACTTTTAAAGTAATGTACGAAAAATTAAACATTAAATTTTTTAATATACTTATGAAAAATTGAGAAAAATCAGACTGAAAAAGTTAATTTTTCAAGTAATTAAACCTGTTTGATTTCCTTGAAAAATTTATATTTACATTCATAATAATACAAAAACTTCAATTTTTGTTCATTTAAATATAATTCCTAATTAAAAGATTTGAAAACTGCAATCAGTTAAAACAATTGAAAAAAATCCCATTTTTGTAGAAGTAGACGAAAATGGGAGGAAAAAACATAAGAAAAAAATCGTGCTGCCACTGATTTGGGAAAAAGGGCCATTATGGAAGATTTAAAAAAGTATATATTTAATTATAAATTGCAAAAATTCTAATAGAATATCGAGATGGAAAATTTCGTAGAACCAGTTACTGGAATCAATATCAGTGCTTTTCAAAAAAATAAATAAATAAATAAATAAAATGTCGATGAATGGAAAGGAGAAAAGAATACTTTCTCTGTAGCATTTATTTCGATCATTTTTAACGCCCGAGCCTTCTGTTCAACGATTCTAAGGTTTAATTTATGCCTCGTTCGTCTATATCTGCAGTGGTTTAGAATCAACTTTAAACTGCATCTATCGATCTTGATTAACCTTCGAATGCAAAAAAGGATCAGAGAGGGACAAATAGCATTCGTTCATTTATAAAACTAAATTTTGAATTTTGTTATGTACTTGATGTTCCCCAAGCACAATTTTATCGGAGCAACATACTTATGAATTTTTATTTCTTTGTAATATTCTTATGTTTATGTTTTATGCGATTTATAAGACTTGAAAGAGCGACTGAAAGATATTTAATATTTTATTCGAGTTAATTTCTCATCTTTTAGGTGTCGATATTTTGATTTAATATTATTTTTGTTCAAATTTTTAGAATACAAATAAAATTAAAATAATATTTACATTTAAAATAATCACTCTTTTTGCATATCCCATACAATAGGGAAAGCTCAGCAGCTGTAAAGCATCTACCGTTATTCAGTAAGGCTGAAATCGAACCAAGGACTTTTTGCTCTGAAGAGAGGTGATCCACCACTAGTCCATGGTGAGCCTTAACAAAAAAGCTTCTGACATCGTACAGATTACAGCTTGGCTGACGAAGGCTATTGTGAAGCATCTAAACTAAATTCCACGGCAATAGAACGAAAGAACTTTGACACACGTAGTGAAATGCTTTAAACATTTAATAACAACGTGTATCGCGTCATTGCCTTCCAGAGTGGATTTTTATCGATAGTGGGTCGTATTTATGTCTTGCAAGTGAGATAAACCGGAAAAGTCCCAAGCACGCACCTTGATTTCACTGAATTTAAAAAAAAAGAATTAACCGACCCATTTCTCGTTGATTAATAGTGACTGGGATTGAATCTGAAACCTTTTTTCGAAAGAGCTGCACCATACCATTAGGCCATGGTGAGCTCAAATTAAAGAACTTTTGACCTTGCGTTGTAGATTACTCTGCAACCTAGAGTATTTTAACTCCCATCGAGCAGCTGATGTTTCATTAACAATGAAATGTGTTCACGTATCAAGAAGAAGGGAAAAAAGTAGGTAAACTTTCAAGTAGCCATGCCAATAGACATGCATGTGGATTACAGAAGCGTAGAATCCTGTCCCATTTTTGAAAAGTTGGATCGAACCCAGGAGCAAATATTCATGTGATATTCATCATTATGAGAAAACGAAAGAGCTTTGTAACTGCGCAATGGATAGTCTAACGTCCAGAGGCTATTGTAAGACAGTTTAGCCTCCGTTTTCAGCAGTGGTAGGGATCAAATTGGGAACTTAAATCTCCGAATAGATTAGACCTGTTCCGAAGTTTGTTACGTTAAATTGTTATTAAATGTTTAAAGCATTTCACTACGTGTGTTGAAGTTCTTTCGTTCTATTGCCGTGGAATTTAGTTTAGATGCTTCACAATAGCCTTCGTCAGCCAAGCTGTAATCTGTATGATGTCAGAAGCTCTTTTGTTAAGGCTCACAGTAAACTAGTAGTGGATCATCTCTCTTCAGAGCCAAAAGTCCTTGATTCGACACCGTGAACCCAAAAATGAAGGACTTTGAAAGCATCTGAGAGTTAAATAAGCTTCAGTCAAAACAAGAGAATAATTTTTAAATTGGAGCATTTTCAGAAGAATTTCTTGCTTCCAGTTTAAAGCTGTTTAATAAGAAAACAATTTTTAAAAGCTCTTTTTAACATCGATGACGTATATTGCCTTTCGAGGAGAACTTTTATAGGCAACGAGTCATATATTTGTGTTGAAATCAAGGAAATGGTAAAAACTCCCAAACAATTCGGAAGACACGCATGCTGAAGAGAGAAGTGCTCATTTACACATCGCTATGCAGTAGATGTGGGAACTGATCACGGAACACTTCAAACTAAAGAGCATTGTATTACTACTAAATAAATGTGAGAATGTTTTCGGTAAACTTTCAAATTTGTTGAGAAATTCTATTTCTTGGAAGTCAGAAAATTTTTATTTAAAACGTCATTATTACGGAGAAAACCGATTTCTCATCAAAATGTGATCAATTTGAGCATTTCGTGACTTATTCAACTTATGGAGTACGATATTTACAATGATGTCAGGCATCCATATACTATATAAACCTTTCTGTGCAAAAACTAAAAGACAACTTCAGACAAACCCGCAGACATTTTTGGGTAAATCTAACTTTTCTAGCGTCACTACCTAACATACATTTTATGAGAATATTTAAGCATTTATGAAACAAATTTATTAATGTGCGTTCATTTAAAAAGGTAACAAAATCTTGTCATAATGTGTAAAAATCCACCTAAAAATGTAAAAATATTCCTGGACTAACATTATCATTCAGTCCGGAAAGTGGGAGCGGACGCTTCATCAGAGAGATCTTACTGTATACAATTTTCTTTAACTACTATCTCAATCATGATGTTATCGGAATATATAATTTACTTATCCCTTAAAGAATGGAATGAATTAATAAATTAAATAAATTGATTATTTTAAGAATGTATAATTTATATTTATTTTATTTTAATTTACTTTATTCATTTTTATTCTTTGACACCACTTCCCGAAATGGGTAATTTACGTCTGTTGTGAAATGCATTTCAGTGACCACCGTGTAAATTACTTTCAAGAAAAACTTTTTATAAATAGCAAAAGAGGATCACTTCCACAATCAAACTTCCCAACAAATGAGTTTGCAGATGTCTCCTATTCTTCAATAATGGCTGAGATCGAACCTGGGATCTTCCGCATGGAAGTGCGCTCTTCTTCCAATAGAAGAGCCCATCATTTTTATTCTTATCTTAAATTGCTTAAATTAAATGAAAGACAAATATTTTCCATTCACTTCACTGTCTTTATAATTTATTGCATTTATCCACCGAATTATCGTCCGGAGTTGAATTGACAACGACTACGCGGACTAAAATAAAATAAACTAAATTGAGAGTACCAGCATTTTGCATAAATCATTACAATCTGAGGAATTTTTTTTGACTGTCATTATTTAAATATATTTTATGTAAATATATTAAATATGATTTATTATTATTTGATGTTTTAATATCATTTTATCTCACATTTTCAAATGTAATATAGTTTGTATATGATACTTTTCACAATTCAATTTATTTTAAAGGCTATAATTTTCTAATTAGTGATTTCTACTCTTGAAAAAAATTAATTTGAAGAACCTAAAACTTGGTTTTATTTCTGAAAGAAACATTAAAAAGCATGTCATAATTTTATAAATTGAAATACTAAACCATCTTCAAGGTTTTAAAGCATACCCAAGAAATGCATATACACACTAAGTACAAGGTAACAAAGATTTAACATATTTCACCTTACTCAATGGGAATTTGTCAATATAAAGAATGTGAAATGCATAGATCTACAATCCTAAAACACGTTTAGTCAAATACTGTATAAAAAGTTGCTTCTTTAGTTGTAAGCAGTCTTTATTTAAAAGAGATGATTGAAATTAAACTAGTCATGTAATAATGTAACATAATCCAATAAACACTAATATTGGTGCAAAATTTATGCACACACACACACACACACACACACATATATATATATATATATATATATATATATATATATATATATATATATATATATATATATACGAGGGTCACTCTGAAATTTTTGAGATACAACTAGGTTTTTAAAGTTGTACTTACAAAATTTTAGGTGTGTTCAAAGTAGTCTCCTCCAGCATCAATGGACTTTTGTAGACCAATTTTCCACAGATTAAATGCCTCAAGCCATTCATTTCTTGAAATAGATGAAAAAAATGCATTTATAGCCATATCAATCTCTTCTTCTGAATGAAAAAGACGTCCACTTAAGTTCTTTTTCAGATTAAAGAATAACCAAAAGGCGCACATAGCTAGATCAGGTGAATACGGTGGATGTGCGATCACTTTAATTTGTTTTTGTTTAAGAAACTCAATTGTTAATCTGGCTGTATGTGAAGTTGCATTGTCATTGTGAAGCATTAGTCCCATAACATTCAGTTCTTGTAAAATTTCTGGAGGACATTTAGTGGTATAACAGTTTGCTGTTACTGTCTTCTGTCCTTCCAGATTGATGGCTTTAACCAATCCCGTACTTCTGAAGAAAACAGCATACATCACTTTTTTCAGTGCGTGTTGTTTTTTCACCATTGTCGTCATGGGATCATCTTCAAAGACCCATACTTTGCTTTTTGGACGTGTTGGAACGTCAAAAAACGGTATGTACATTTCATCACCTGTTACAATTTTAGAAATGATGCGGTGTACACCATGATTTAACAATTTAAGAGTTTCTTTACTGATTTTGACAAGCTCCTCTCTTTGGTGATCAGTTAGATTACGGGAAACCCAACGGCAAACTACTTTTTTAAGATGTAATTCTTCATGAATGATTTTGTGTATGGCTGCGGATTCAATATTAAGTTCCTTCTGTATCATTTGATAGGTACAGCGATTATCATCCATAAGCATTTTTCGTATGGCATACACATTATCCGGGATTACTGCTGACGGCAGCCTTCCTGTGTGTTCTTCATCCTGAAGAAAATGGCGACCTCTTCTAAATTCTCTAAGCCATCTGAATACAGTAGCACTAGCTTGAGATTCATCACCAAATGCTAATTGCAACCCTTGAACGCATTCCTCTTGATTTAATCCTGCTTTAAAATAGTAGAAAATCATAGCACGAAAATGTTTCGCGTCAACTCCTTTTTCTCTTTTGTTTAAAATTTATTCTACGCTAAGCAAGTTGAAGTCAGGCAGTAAAAAATCGTCTTCTTTGTTAAAATACTTTGTATTTTAAATTAAATAGCTATTTTTATTTTGTAAATTCTCGTCTGCGCGTATCTCAAAAATTACAGAGTAACACTCGTATATATATATATATATATATATATATATATATATAATTATTTTTATTACTATTATCTATTTTTTAAATTATTTTCAAATTTAGTCATTTTGGTTATTTTTTAACTTAATAAATGGTAGTGTAAAAAATTAAAATATTTACATGTTTTTCTTCACAATAAAAATGAATCGTCAAATTTGGAATATTTCAATGTTTTGTGAAAAAATAGGTTAACAATTTGCATAAAAATCTTACTATCAGAAGGCGGCCCAGAGACTGGCTTCCTTTTAGTTACTGGCATAACTTCGCCGTTATCTTCCTCTATTCCTAAGTGAAGAAAGTATTTACAAATACGAATTTTGTAATCAAAGTAAGCAAACTTTTAACTCTGAAATAATAAATTAGTAAACTGAAGCATTTCTTAAAATATTTATTAAAATTAAAGATTGAGTTTTACTTGTATTTTCTCAAGTACATAAAATACTTAATGCTGATAGATTTTGTAGTCATTTCAACTGTTATTCTATGGTAAATATTTAGTGTTAATTAAAATTGAAATATCTACAAACCAGAGACCCTGGTGGAAATAAGCTAACATCTCCAAGGGTCAATTCCTTTACAAGCAGAAGTGGAAACAGCTACTCTTACTAGGAGATTTAATAAAATTATTCTTTGCTCATCATGCAGCGAGTTTCAAAGACACTGATTGCAATTCCCTCAATTAGACGCATATTTGTGTGAGTCTTCACAAGATATTTTTATTAGGTTATCACATAAAGTCTACTAAAAACAGATTGAAACCCATAGCTCCACGAAAACAAGATCATTAGTACTTTTAATGGACTTTTTTTTCGTCAGGAGGTAAAAGGTTAAGAAATGGTACTACTGATACCCTCTAGATTCGGCCCTCGTCAAAATCAGCGGAAAATTGAACAGGTGAAACCAGCTGAAAATGTAATACCATTAGCATTCGTAAGTTTGAACAATTCAGGTAAGACCATTAATAATTGTATTTTTGCGATAAATCACACCCTAGAAAACAATGTTTCACCGCGAAGAAAATGACATTAGTTGATAAGAAAACAATTGTTATTAAAAAAATTTGCAAGTTTTACTTGTTTAAAAAAGGCTGGACATTTAAGTAAATATTGTAATTTAAAAAATTAATTACATTACTCTTATAGTAAAAATAATCAATATGATATTGTGCGTAATAAGCAAGAAAAATTACATGAACAAAAGTATATTGAAAATGAGAGTTCCGTTTTTATCGCGGGCAGAAAAGGAACGGTATTTTTGCAAACCCTTTCTGTTCTTATTAAGGGTCAAAGTCATCAGAAAAACTATTGGTGCTGTAATAGATACAGTGGCAGAGTAGCTACGTAAGCTAAAGTTTGATGACCCAGTTTATTGTCAAAAGATAACTCATCACACAATGTGACTTCTTGTATAGCCCGCCACACACGATAGGATTTTTCCTGTGGAAAAGTTGTACCGTGAACAAGTTGTACCGTGTGTGGGGAAGTTGGACAGGTTCAAGAAAATGCAAACAAGTTCTGATTTTTCTCCCAACAGGTGTTAGTTACAGGAAGTAAGCAGTTGCTTCCCATTGTCGCGTGTCTGTCCCACAAGGTTGCAATGATGACACTTGGGAAAATTAAGGCCCTGCAAGACTTCCATTGGGGAAAATCGAATCCTATGTTAATCCTATGGATAATATTTTAACGTTTCACAATTGCTATTTTCATGATAGAAACTTCCGGTCTCCTGCAAATTACAAAAAACAGAGCTACTATCACCTCGACGTCTATTTTTAGCGTTTAAAATGTATTCAAATATTTTTAAAGTGTCAAAATATCTCCATCTGAGTAAATTTTAACCAAATTCTAATTACATTGAGGTTGTACAAAATTTGATTTAAAGATATTTCATTTTTTTTTTCATACAGTTACAAAATGAACATTTTTTTTAAAAAAACTAAAAATATTTTTGATTGCATTAATATTTCGATACGAATTTTGATTACAAATCAAACTCATTCTTATTTCTGAAAATCCACCTCTGTACACAACGCCACCTATGAAACTGGAAAATTTTTAACGCCAAACTTGGCTGCTTTTTCTACTTCACTACGGTAACCTAAAGAAGGAGGAATTTCTGAGAAAAACTTCTCCCCAAACGATTCCCGCTGTTTTACCATGTGGTTGACAAACACTTCCAAATCGAGCAAGACGAATTAGCTTTTCTCACTCATGAAATAAAAAAGGCGTCTGTAAATAATGCATGTTATATTTCTGCTTATTAGCGTTGGAAAAGTAGCTACGATATGTACTTTTAAATCAACTTTGATAATTTTCATTTAAGTAAATTTTAAAAATGAAATATTATAAACTGTTTTGTGTTACCTTGTTCAATTATATTATATACTATGATTTTGAAATAAGACTACCTATGTATTAAAAATCTAAAGAACTTAATATAAAAAAAATGCATTTTACAATAGAAACAAACACACATATATATATATTATATATATGTATGTATGTATATGTGTATAAATATATATATATATATATATATATTTCTTATAAAATAAAATATGTAATAATAAGAATGATAAGTTTATTAGAATAATAGTGAAACAAATATTTTAACTTGATTTTTAATCATTTTCCAAAATTATTGAGTTTTTACCACTACAAACATTTGGACATTTAATTTTATTTTCAACTTATTTCATAAAAAAAAAATACACTATAAGGTACGATTAATAAGCATACGATACCAGCATACTAAAATATTGCGTCTAATAAGAAATTAAACACTTTAAATTTGAATTATATATATTTTTGAAAAAAAATTCGGTTTGTAGTAAAACTTCAGCGGAAAAACAAAAGCATTTCAATAATCAAACGAACAATAACAATACATTACAACACACTACAATACAGATGACATCAATACTCTTAGGGGAATCATTTTATGCTCACGAAATTTATTTGAGAAGAATATTGTCCTGCGCAACGCAAATGACATTATTTTTGACAAAAAAGGAATAAAATATCAATAGAATGAATAAATATCCTGTAGCACTTAAGGCGATATAAAATATGTAACTGAAGTTATAGTATTGATGTTCGAGAAGAAATACTTGAGGGAGAATATCAGGATGGAAATTGAGAATCAATTTGATATGATCAAAGTGACTAGTCTAGAAATAGTACGATTGAACGACTTTCTTTCTGTGTATGGCTAAAACAATAATTAAATCATAAATCACCTTGTTGTCACTAAGTTGGGATACGCAGTACAATATCGTTTCCAAACAGCTTCCTAATGCAGACATTCCTAACTATTCAACCACAAGATTCTGTTGAACATATTATTCACTTTGACTCATTTCTCAATTGACATTGAATGCTGTTTTCCGAAAATTCGAAATTCTCGTAAATTCATTTCAACACTTTTACCATTTTAAATGTATTTGGATATTTTTCTCATTAATTAAACTCTGTAAAATTAGTCTATTTTAAACATGAAAAAAATGATTTCAGCACGAAAAGAAAACTTCATCTTTTCACTACAAGGAAATCGATGAAATTAAAACTGAAATTATTTTTAGAGATGATGTATTTTGGGAGACACAAATGAAAACTAAATTAAATGATTTTTATTTTGACTGTCTTTTGCCAGAACTAATCGATCCACGTTATCCTAGATCAATGAACATAAGAAATCCAACTTATATAATTGAGGAGCAAACAAAAAAAAAGCTGAAAAATTAAAATCCAAAAAAATAAAAGTTTAACTATATGAATTTGTATGTTTATGTTTGTATATATAGTGTTTGTGTGTGTGTATATATATATTTATAGTTTCTGTTTTTCCTTCATGAAATGTGAATTGCTCAAGCATTTCTTTACTTTATTAACAGATTTATTTTAATTACTATTTTACCTCATATATATTTCAAGGTATCAACTAAATTTCTCATATGCTCATGAAATTGTATTATATTTTACTCGTATTACAATGAAATTATGTTTTTCTCGTATGCTATAAGTTGTATTTGCATTTGATTATTCGTTGACAAATATAAACCTAATTTATATTTCTCACAATTTTACTCTAAACTTATTTTACTCTAATTTACCTGTGTGTTTTTATAAGGCAAATAATATCTAATAAAATAACTGAAGAGTTTTAAAATCTTCAGAATTAAAGTAAATTTCACTACACATTTTACACCAGAATATCAAGTTTTTAAAAAACGTGTACTTCTAATTATAACTTAGTTAATTTTATTTATACAGAGGAATAAAGTTAGGGACCTATGAGATGAAAGATAAGAGATGAATCTCTGTTTCAAGCTCTAAGTAATTCTAATTATATAAAATAGATGTAATGATTATTATATAAATAATTACAGTTACAATATTGTTATGAAAATTACGATACGATTATATAGATAGATAGATAGAAAATCTTAACGTTATTTTCATAAAAATATATATTGTAACTGTAATTATTTATATAATCATTTCATCTATTTTTATATAATTAGAATATATATATATATATATGTGTGTGTGTGTGTTAGTTTAAAAAAAAACTTGAAAAAAATTAAATATTTTTATATTGAGTTAGTTTTGAAAATAATAGTTTTTAATTATTTGTTGCATTCATATTCAAAAGCATCTTAAGTCAATGCATCAAGTCTCATAAAATCAAATTGAACCAAGGTACTTAAAAAAATATATTTTTAATCATTCATATAGTATTTGAGGTTTTATTTGAATTCTGATAATCATTTTTGACCATTTAATTAGTAACTGTAAAATCACTCAACATTTGCAATTTGTCTTCATATATTTTAGTGCGAATAATAAAAACCGAACTCTAAAATATAAATAAATAATATTTTCTTTAGAATCACTGGCAGCTCATTTTCCATAAGACAGCAACAGGTAATTCAGTTGTCAGTTCGTTGAACATTTGTACTCACCCATGTTCCCCCACCGCTATTCTAAGAAACCTGAGGGTAATTTGAGGTAAACATCTGTTAGGAGCAAATTTAAAACTCTCTTTTTGGCTGTTTTTATGGCGTTAGTACTTTAATTTTTCACGATATAACGCGCCAATTCTGGCAGACTCCATAACATCGAAGGATTGATTGACAAGCAATTTCAACCAATGATAATGTTTGGGATACTCTCCTCTACAAGCTTTGAGAACTAACACCAGATGGGGCGACAAGACAACAGAAGTTCTCACGTAGGTCTGGAAGAGCCTTAAAAGAATAGTTTTGGTATATAAACTTAAATCTATACAAATTAAAATATGATTCTGTTTATCAAGTGGTTGCCCGGTGATACGCCGAAAATGCTGCATAGGGGATGAGGGATTTAAAAAAAAACTCTGGTTTAATTTTTGAATTTTTAAAAATGATTTCAGTTAATTTATTTATAACTTTCAATATTACCAGAAGATAATAAAAAAAAGTGGCTCTAAAGAAGAACATCGCAGTTACGTGATGGTTACAAAAGGTCCTATTCGAGTTCGTACAGAATCCATCCAGTGAATATAGACATGTTATCTTAATGGAACCAGTACCTTCTAAGATGGAACTCAGATGTTTGGATTTGATAGCAGCTTCTTACTGTCGATGGTTTTACCTTTATCCAGATATCTTTTGTTGATTACATCAGGGCAATACGAAGTACCTTTGTGATGTTACCCTGCGCAGACAAATAATGTAAAGGTTTGGTAAACCAGATTCATTCCTACGGAAAATTTCAAAACTTCCTGAAATATTTTAAGCGATTTGTAAAATTTTAATATTTTTTTTGAACGTTTATTAAAATAAATAAATAAGACATATTCTTCATAACTTCTACTACTAATTACGGCGGCATTAGCAAAGATGGCGGCCATGCGTAGCTGTATGTATGGTACACACATTTATCTGCATTTAAATTGTGTAAGTAAGGGAGTTTATAATAAAATGTACTTCTTCATTAGTACAGAAAAATAGTGCATAATAATTAATGATGAGAAAATAATGAATGATCATGCCTCTTTTCAGAGGATATTTTACTATATTGTGGAAAAATGATAATAAAGCTTTAGAAATATACTATGGCATGACACCCCATGTGGGCCAAGGCTACTTCAAACCTAGTCAACACTCGATTTTCCATTTCTGGAGTTCGTGCATTTCGCGAACGTCATGCATTGCTGTGTGAGATGAGAAACGAACACCTTTCTGGCAGTCGATCAAACTGAAAGACTTGGAATATAACGAGTTGGAAACTGCTATTAGTACTATCTTCGTGTCCATTTCTTTTGATTCACCGTATATGAGGCACATATCAGCCAATTCTTCATATGTGTACGCCACCATAGCATTCATGAAAATTTTTGGAAGATATCCAAATAATACTAGAAGGGATGATGTACCATTTTTAATGGACAACGCCTACTTCCCTTGGTTTTCCCCGATAACCAATAAGAGCAAAATACTTCTTCTTTGTGAAAATTTATGTACGGTACATTTGTGGTATAATTCTGATACGTTTGTTCTTTCCTCTTTTTTTTTTTTGTTTCTTAGAGTGGATTGTGACCCTATATTCCTATCGCTTGTCCGAATGGGTACTATCACCTCCCTTAATTTGTAAAACAGTTCAGAATCACCTTTTATGCATCCTTTTTAAGAACATTCTGATTTGTCTGTTGTTGATAATGTCGTTATTAACTAGCAGAGCTGTGGACGATCTCAATGGATACAAAAATATCTAAAAAAAGATGAGGGTCCCTCTGAATCTCGTCCTTGCTAAGATTTAGACACATCAAACTATGAGCAGGGGAAGCCATCTCAGCTGTTCACCAATATCACTCTGGGTATGTTTTTAAACCCTACTTAATAACAAAGGCTCTTGTGTGGGCCACTCAAGAAGCAGTTTGCTGGGAACTCGGTCTAAGTTGGAGAGATCCCTCCATATTAGTTGCAAAATACCAAGAGTGAATAAGCTTTAGAAAACCCCTTCCAAACAATTTTCTTTTAGAAAGGGAAGAAATCTGGAAGGTGAGCTATTCATTTTTTTGTTCCTTTTTACCGAATTTTAGAAAAATTAGGAGTGTTATGATTCTAACCATGGGTTATTAAATATTAATACATCAAAATTTTCGCAATAGTTTTCTCTAAAATATTTATTTTGGTTCCATACATCTCTAGTCTCCTAAAATGTCCTAATCACACACAACCCTTTTAAAGATTTCAAATTTTTCTGTCTATTTGGTTGGAGTTTAGATAATTGAAGAGTGATACGACTCTAATCATGGGATCTTGAATATTAATACATTAAATTCTTTGCAACAGTGTCCTCTACAAGAAACAATTTGGCTCCAGATTTCTCTTGTCTTCTAAAATGTCCTAATCAGCTCACCCCCCCCCCTCTTTTAAGAATTCAAATTTTTTTGTCTTTTGTTTGGGTTTTAGAAAATTGAGGAGTGCTATAATTTAAACCATTGGATGTTAAATATTAATACATCAAGTTGTTTGCAAAAGTTACCTCTATAAGATTCAGTATGGTCCCAGACATCCCTATTCTCCTAAAATGTCGTAATCACACCCCCCCCCTTTAAAGAATTCAAATTTTTCTGTCTTTTTGGTTGGATTTCAGATAATTGTGGAGTGATACGACTCCAACCATAGGACCTTAAATATTAATACAAAATGTTTGCAACAGTCTTCTCTACAATATTGAGTTTAGATCCAGACATTTATAGTCAATTTAAATTTCCTAATCTCCCCCCCCCTTTAAAGAAGTCAAATTTTTATGTCTTCTCGGTCAAATTTTAGAAAAACGAGGAGTCTTACGACTCCAACCATGGGATCTTAAATATTAATAAATCAAAATGTTCCCTACTGTCTCCTCTACCAGATTCACTTTAGTCACAGACATGTTTCAGCTCATAAAATGCCCTAATCACCACCCACCCGTTTTAAGGAATTTAAATTTTTCGGTCTTTTTTGTTAGATTTTATATAATTGAAGAGTGATACGACTCTAACCATGGGATCTTAAATATTGAGACATCAAAGTATTCGCAACAGTCTCCTCTATAAGATTCAGTTTGGTTTTAGAAATTTCTAGTCACTCAAAATGATATAATCACGCCCCACCTTTTTTAAAAATTTAAATTTTTGTGTACTTTTGGTCGGATTTTAGAAAGTATAGAAAAGCTAAGACTAAACCAAGAAATCTTAAATTTTACTACATCAATATGTTCGCATCAGTGTTCTCTACAAGATTCAATTTGGTTCCAGATATCTCTAGTTTCTAAAATGACCTAATCAGCTCCCCCCCCTTTTTTTTAGGATTGAAATTTTTAGGTATATTTGGTTGGATTTTAGAAATTTGAGGAGCGCACCGATTCTAACAGTGGGATCTTAAATATTAATACATCAAAATGTTCGCAACAGTCTCTTCTACAAGATTCAGTTTGGTTCCTGACATTTCTAGTCTTCTAAAATGTCTTAAGTAGCCTCCCCTTTTTTAAGAATTCAAATTTTTGTGTCTTTTTGGTCGGATTTTAGATAATTGCAGAGTGATACGTCTCTATCCATGGGATCTTAAATATTAATACATTAAAATGTTTGCAACAGTGTCCTTTATTAGATTCCATTTGGTTCCAGACATCTTTAGTCTTCTAAAACGTCCGAATCAGACCCCCTCTTTTTTAAGAATTCAAATTTTTCAGTCTTTTTGGTTGGATTTTAGATAATTGAGGAGTGATACGACTCCATCCATGGGATCTTAAATATTAATACATCAAAATGTTCGCATCAGTGTCCTCTACAAGACTCAATTTGGTTCCAGACATTTCTAGTTTCTAAAATGTCCCATTCAGCCCCCCCCTTTTTTTTAAGAATTCAAATTTTTGTTTACTTTTGTTCGGATTTTATAAAAATTGAGAAGAGCTATGATTCCAACCATAGGATTTTAAATATAAATACATCAAAATGTGCGAAAAAGTCTCCTCTACAAGATTCAGTTTGATTCAAGACATTTCTGTCCCTCTAAAATGCCCTAATAACCCCCCTCTTTAAAGTATTAAACTTTTGTTTTTTATTGGGTTTTAGGAAATTGAGAAGTGTTAGGATTCCATCTATGGGATCTTAAATATATTAATACATCAAAATGTTCGCAACAGTATCCTCTATGAGTTTCAATTTGGTTCCAGACATCTCTAGTCTTCTAAAATGTCCTAATCAGCACCCACCCCGTTTTTAAAAATTCAAATTTTTATCTTTTGTTCGGATTTTAGAAATTTGAGAAGAGCTACCACTCCAATCATAGGATCTTAAAAATGATTACATTAAAATGTTCGAAAAATTCTCCTCTACAAGATTCAGATTGGTGCCGGACATTTTTTGAAACCTAAAATGTCCTAAGCACCTCCCCTATGAATATCAATTTTGTGTCTTTTTGATTATATTTTGGAAAATTGTGTGTGAGGAGTGAACTGACTCCAACTATAGGATCTTAAATATTAATACGTCAAAATATTTGCAACAGTGTCCTCTGTAAGATTCAGTTTAGTTCCAGACATTTCTAGCCACCTAAAATGATACAATCACGCCCCACCTTTTTTATGAATTCAAATTTTTGTGTCATTTTTGGTTTGATTTTAGAAAATTAATGAAAGCTACGACTCTAACCACGAGATCTTAAATATTAATACATAAAAATGTTCGCAATAGTCTCCTCTATAAGATTCAATTTGGTTCCAGACATCTCTAGTCTTCTAAAATGTCTTAATCAAACCCCCCTTTTTTAAGAATTCAAATTTTTGTTTACTTTTAGTCGGATTTTAGAAAATATAGAAAAGCTAAGACTAAACCAAGAGAAGACTAGAGATGTCAGGAACCAAACTGAATCTTGCAGAGGAGACTGTTGCGAACATTTTGATGTATTAATATTTAAGATCCAACGGTTAGAGTCGGTGCACTCCTCAAATTTCTAAAATCCGACCAAAAATACACAAAAATTTCAAGCCTAGAAAGGGGGGGGGCTGAGTAGGACATTTTAGAAACTAGAGATATCTGGAACCAAATTGAATCTTGTAGAGAACACTGATGCGAACATTTTGATGTAGTAATATTTAAGATCTCTTGGTTTAGTCTTAGCTTTTCTATATTTTCTAAAATTCGAACAAAAGTACACAAAAATTTGAATTCTTAAAAAAGGGGGGTTTGATTAAGACATTTTTGAAGACTAGAGATGTTTGGAACCAAATTGAATCGTGTAGAGGAGACTATTGCGAACATTTTGATGTATTAATATTTAAGATCCCGTGGTTAGAGTCGTAGCTTTCCTCAATTTTCTAAAATCCAACCAAAAATGACACAAAAATTTGGATTCTTTAAAAAGGTGTGACGTGATTATATCATTTTAGGTGGCTAGAAATGTCTGGAACCAAACTGAATCTTTTAGAGGAGACGGTTGCAAACATTTTTATGTATTAATATTTAAGATTCCATGGTTGGAGTAATAACACCCCTGAATTTTTTAAAATACAATGAAAAAGAAAGAAAATTGATTTTTATAGGGGGGTTATTAGGACAATTTAGAGGGCTAGAAATGTCTTGAATCAAACTGAATCTTGTTGAGGAGACTTTTTCGAACATTTTGATGTATTAATATTTAAGATCTTAGGGTTGGAGTGGTAGCTCTTCTCAAATTTCTAAAATCCGACCAAAAAGACACAAAAATTTAAATTCTTAAAAAAAGGGGGACAGCTTAAGACATTTTAGAAGACTAGAGATGTCAGGAACCAAACTGAATCTTGTAGATGAGACTGCTGCAAACATTTTGATGCATTGATATTTAAGATCGCACGGTTAGAATCGGTGCACTCCTCAAATTTCTAAAATCCAACCAAAAATACACAAAAATTTCAATCCTAAAAAAAGGGGGGGGTTGATTAGGACATTTTAGATACTAGAGATATCTGGAACCAAATTGAATCTTGTAGAGAACACTGATGCGAACATTTTGATGTAGTAATATTTAAAATCTCTTAGTTTAGTCTTAGCTTTTCTATATTTTCTAAAATCCGACCAAAAGTACACAAAAATTTGAATTCTTAAAAAAGGGGGGTTTGATTAAGACATTTTAGAAGACTACAGATGTCTGGAACCAAATTGAATCTTGTAGAGGAGACTATTGCGAACATTTTGATGTATTATAGGTTGATTTATTATAGATAATGCACTGTGGATTAGATGCCATAACTTGGAATTGAATATTTGTAAGGATTTATAATTAACTGTAACATCTACAAATGTTAATACTTAAATGATGAGCAGAATAAATCAAACTTAATCTCAACATACTTGTCATGGCTTTTAATAAATACATTGTTTTCTTGTTGTCGAAGAATGGATGTTTATCTAATATTGATTAGATAAAAAGTTCTCCAAAATTAAGTACTTGTGAAATTCTATATTTTGAAAAGTCTTCTCACTAAATCCTTGAATTTCCTCACTCATGCTGAAAACTGCTTTTACTGAAACAATCTACAGCATTGAATTCTTGCCAATCTTTTTGATATTGTAAATGTTGCATATGAATTAAGTTCGAGTTTACTTGCTTTAAATTTGTTACTTGTGTGTGTGTGTGTATTCTCTTTCAGATAGAAATTTGATTTGTGATACCATTGAAATAATTTTTTCGAAAATTCTATTGAAAGTGTAGGAGATAATCATAAGATTATTAAGGATTTTTCCAAGGATTAATATTTTAAGAGTTGAAGACTGAAAATTGTTATAAATTCCTAACAAATAAATTTGTTGAGAAAATCACAGCATGATAACAGTTCATCTCAGATAGTGAAAAAGAAATTCGAAATCCTTGTGTGGATCAAACCAGTTTTTATATCATTAAAGAAAAAACAATGTAAGTGCAAGTACATTACCCAGTTTCAGTTTGTAAAACATGCCTGAATTCCTTTTTAAATAATAAAGCCAATATTTGTCTATTAAACAGGAATAGATTTATATGTGAGTCTTAGATGAAAGACTCTATCAAAAGAAGCAAATCTTGAAAAATGGATCAAAGAATTATTATTAATTTTATTAACAAGAAATTCCAGATGTCCTCCCCCAATAACTTAAAATTTTATTTATAATTCTTTTGTATTGCTGTTTTATAAAAATTTTGTATTCCAGTAAAAATTAATATGGATTTAATTCTGTTTAACTTTTGTGTTTAGTTCGACCAATTTCTTAGTTTTTTTAAGAGGATAAAAACTTAAAATGTACTTCATGTTTACAATTAGGTATATTTAATCAAGCTTTTATTTTGACAATGATACAGTTTATCCTTTTTGGACCTTGCGCCATAAAAAGCAACCCACCAACAACCAACCTTTACAAATTTGAGAATTTAAAATCCCCAATTTATGTTAATATTTATTTGTGAAATATTTTATTAGTTCTATTTGTATGTGAGGCCTTTTTTAAATCTTTTCTTTAAAATGCACAAATTGAAGGGAAAGACTTCTCAAATCTTTGCAAATGAATAATAGTCAATTATCTTTTGTATTCAACAAGTATTCTAAAACTGAATTTTTGTCTTGTTGTAAGCAATTTCATTCATTGAAATTAATTCCTCTAATTTTGTATTTAACTGTTAACGTAAAACTAAAATAGTAAATTTTAAAATGTATTTATAGGCCCATTTTCACTACCTAGTTATCAGAGCAAGAAAGCTTAGAATACAGAGGTCGATAAGCTGACCGAGTCAAGTTTTCTTAATGTTGGTGTAGATCCCTACACTTGTTCTTCCATCCCTGATTAGGTCTGGACTACAGTTCATTGAAACAGACTGCATTGATATTTTTAAATGGTGAAATATGAGATTTCTAAAATGATTTTGCAATTATCTTTTTTGAAGTAATTGTCAGCAAAGATACACATAAGAAAATGTGACTCTCTTATCAAAAAAATAAAATTGCATCCAAATTTTAATACATTCTAATAATTATAGCGCATCATTCTTATTCTCATTTGATTTCTCACCTACTCTAATAAATTATGAGAAAAATGGCTATTCTTTTTGACAAAGATTTTTTTTTACCTTTTCATATTTTGGTTGAAAAACTACTTTTTAGTTGTCTTTTATGTATCGTGTAGCAATTTTAAACTGATCAGATTTATTTTATTTACCCAAATTCATCTATTAAAGGATTTTTTTTTAAAACTGAATTACTTAAATATTGTATTTACATATTAATGAAAAGTTAAAAGTAACTAGATTTAAAAATATGCATCCTAATAACATCATAATATTCAATTATCTTATTTTTCGTGGTTGATAGGAATAGATCTTTATAACTGGGGTTTTCCATTTCTTAGGAATTACCATATTTTCCTGTATATAATCCGCATCGGCGTACAATAAGTAGCAATTTTTAAAATGAATAGTCGAAAATTTGTACTGCTGATAATTTGATGCCAAATAAAATAAAATAATACATTCATTGTAATTAAAAATATAATAAATTCTACTCGTAAAAAACATTTATAAAGATCTGTTTGAATCCATCTTAACGCAATATGCGATTAACTGAGATGAAAGCTCGATATCGATCTATGTCCGAGAAGATTCTAGTAAAACCTAATCGATTTTTAGATTTTAATAGCTTTCAAAACGTGATTTAGAAATATTTTTTAAAATAAACTATATTTGTTTCGTTAATAGTTAAGTGTAAGAAATGGATTACTGCACATGGAATACATTTTTTCTTTCGTACCCCGCAGGTTTTGTTCCTCACCTTACACTGCACATTTGTCGACATTTTTTTAATTTGCCTCCCCTATAGCTTTCAATTTAAAATTTTTTCTGTGATTAATAACACTACACTTCACTACACTTCCCTTTGACAATATATAAATTTCAATGTTTTCAGAGCGAAACAGATCATGTCAAAACAGAAGGCAAAATGACGTTAACGAATGGCAACTTTAATAACCATTTAGAAGAACTAAATTCGCTTTTCAACGTAATTGGACAATACTGATTAAAGTTAATTATTATTTAAAATAAGTCAACTGAATATTGGCGCCATCTGTTATATATATATATATATATATATATATATATATATATATATATATATATATATATATATATATATATATATATATATATATATATATATATATATATATATATATATATATATATATATATATATATATATATATATATATATATATATATATATATATATATATATATATATATATATATATAATATATATATATATATATATATATATATATATATATAATATATATATATATATATATATATATATATATATATATATATATATATATATATATATATATATATATATATATATATATATATATATATATATATATATATATATATATATATATATGAAACATAAAAGGCGTTTTTTTTTTTCAGAACTTTATTGTAAGCTTTTCTGATGAAAAATATTTTTTTGTTAGATTATACGCGGCAACGTATAATACGCACAACGAAATTCGGAACCTATTTAACACATAATCCGCTGATTATATACAGAAAAATACGGTATATAGTGATTTTGTTGAAATTCAGGTACATTACATTTTCTGTTTGATATTTACCTGACCAAGCATGGATTAGAAAAATAGTATAATATAACTTTTCTGTGAAAAACTCTTTTGATCGTAGATAAGAATTTTGAAGTTGAACATCTTAAATTTTTTTTTCTTTTACAGTGGAATACATTTTTGATGTACATGCATTAATATACATTTTTCATGTGCATGACGAAAAACAAAGATTATGAAATACTTATCAGAAACTTTCTGGCTTTAGAAAAATTATTTGTAATCAATATGTTTAAAATAGTATTAGATTAGTGAGAATATAACTGTCTTTTCTTTTTAGTGTTATTTTCTTAATTTGTAGAATGTTCCTTTTAGATATTGTAACTAGTGTTGACGATAAATTAAAAAATATTTATCAAATGCTGTAGATTTGCTATTTAAATGTTTCCTTCCAAAACAGGCAGTCAAAAAAAACAATGCAAACCATATATGTTGGGAAAGGCACAAGAAATTTACGTCACTAAAAATTGAAAAGGAGACAGTTAATTAAAAAAACTTTACTAAGCTCTACAGAAGAAGAATTCTAACCATAAATTAATGTTCATAAAAGAATGAAGTCAGATACAGAAAAAATTATTTATATAGTTGTGCTAAGGAAACGTGTCAATGAAAAGTATTTAAATATTTTTTAAAATGTTAATTTTTTTAAAATATTATGCTATAAATTAGATTGTAAGAATGCACTGTAAAATTATCTAAAATGATAAATGTTTTTAAATTATTTCTCTCGCCAATTTTTGTTTTGCCAGATTTTATTTTCGGGGAGTGGGGTAATTATTTGATAATTTAAGGTGTTGAATTTTTTTTTATGTCATCTGAAAGTTTTTTGTAATCTCGCATCACATTGTAATCAATGATAAAGGCTGTTTTTATATTTATCTTTAGGCACTAAGATAATGTATACCAATATCAATTATTTTTTTATAATTGTTTGCATCGTTAATTTGAATTGATATTTAAATGCTAGTGTTTTTTACACCTTCCAGTTGATTTGATTTTAGATTTGCTTAGTTAAAACTATAAACATTCACTTATTGCAGACATAAAACTGTTTATCATTTTGTAAGATGTACACTATTATATAAATTTTCTGGTACAAACACAATAAGTTGCAAATATTTGACTAGTATAGGTTAACTTAAATCCTAGTTAAAGTAGCTAATATGAAATAGTCATATTCCTTGAATGAGAGCAGAGCAGGTTAGTACTCTTGCCTTTGGTTCAAGAGCACCTAGTGGGTCCAATTGCCACCTTTGGCTTTGGTGCTTCTAGTGCTTTGGGATCTTCTTTAAACCATAAGTTCTGATTAGTCTGCATGTGTAAAGAAATGACTATGAACAATAATCAAACCAAATTAGCTCGAATTTGATCTGGAACATGATTTGGCGTGTAAAAAGTTCATACTAAAATTATAAACTTTTAAGTTTTCATCATGAAACCAAATGTTAGAACTTTTTAATTAAATTCTCTGTTGAACAGTCCATTTTACTCATATGTTCCTTTACAATTCTCCACAAATTACCCGTCGAATTTATGTCAGCAGAACTACCAGACCAGTCAAAAATAGCTAATTTCTGTTCTTGAAAAAGATTACTTTGCTAACATTGAAGTTACAGTATGGAGCCAGATCTTGTGGATAGATATCAACACCAGCGAACATTTACACAATAGACATAATTTTTCAGTTGATTATAGAAGTCTATTATCCATTCAACTGTTAATTACCTGACAGACCCTCCAGAAGTAAGATAACCAAATGCATCTGTTTTGAATGCTTAACTGTTCATATGTAATGTTGTTCCTTCTTGCATTCTTAATTTGTTCATGCTGACAAATCTTGATCAACTCTTCTTCAAAAAAAGTGTTTCATCACTGAATACAAACTTCTTCTAGTCTTTTGTTGTCCATATTTCCGGGCCCAATTTAAACCTTTTTCCTATCATTGCAGGTATTGAAAAACTTTAGTGATACATTTTCTTGTAAATCCCCCAGATAGAGTAAGCCTTCCCTTAGTTGTTGATGAATTGATTCTCACACCAATAGCTAATAATTCTTCTTGAAGATCTATAATTGTTTTACAGGGAGGAATTTTATTTCTTGCAAGAAAATTCAAGTTGTGGTCTTGTATTTGTGTCTGCACTTTTATGTCAGAGACATCCCCAAATTCTTCTGATTATTAATCCTCGAAACACTGGGTTTCCCAACTATAGCAATATCCCTCACTTTCAGAAGTATGCAGGATAACAATTCTAATCCTTTTCTAAACTTTAATTAAAATAGATACAACACAATCCTATGCTTAAATATTTGTGGTATCCAGTCACAAGCTTTAGAAATCTTATGTTATAACCTTCTGCTCTAACAGTTCATTATATCATATAGTCTATGCATGGCTTTGTATTGTTGTACCCAGGTATTCTTTCAGGTTAAGTATAATGCTGAGATTTCTTGAAACAAAATTCGAACTTTCAAATTTTCCTTCATATTTGATGCAATAATTTTTGAGATTCAGCAGTAATATGAGAATTGTTAGAAGTTGTAAAAAAACTGAGAAAGCATTTTTTGCATTTTGTTTTTGGATTCTGCATTCTGTTTTCCTCAATCATTTGTGCAGTTTTAATTGCAGGTTCATAATTTAATGCTATCAGAAAAGTATATGAGAAATTTTGAATCTATATTGTATTTATTGTAGTACAAATGTTAAAAAGTAAGTGATTGTGTAAAGAAAAAGAGGAAAAAATCATTACAAATATATTATTAAGCAATCCCCACTTTCTGAATAATGGTGGTTTTAGTTGTAGCAGTTAAAGATATAAATAACAAAAGCTAACTCTTTAAACGTAATGATTTTTGTACCATGATAAAACTTTTTATGTAAAAGTGGCATTGGCTTCAATTTTTGTAGTAACTTGTTTTACAATATAAAAAATGTTTTGGAGAATTACATTTTAATAATTGAGTGAATAGCAAATATTAGGATAATTTGCTTTTATACTATCACATTATTATTATTTTTTTTATTCATCCAATTTGTTTATTGTCAGACAGGAGTACCTTGGTTAAACATCCTGAGATTCCAGTTGGTTCAGTAAAAAAATTATACAGACCGCAGTAAAATTTCTAGTTCTTTGGAGGAATTAAAGAAGTGTTTTGCTAAGCAGGAAAAAGGGACACAGAAGTTGGAAAAATGTATTCTTCTGCTATTTTAAATGATGTAAGTTTTCCCACAAATTCTTTTTTGCATACCATCATGCTTTTTTTACACTCATGTATTATCCCATTGACTGCCAAAGTATTTATATTTGTTAAAAATTAAAGCAGTTAACTTGTATATTCATTGAAATAAACTAATTTCGATTCAATACTTTTATAGACATGGTTGCTGAAAATTTAATCATGAGTTTAAAATATACATGCAGGAGTTCAAGGTATGAAATTTGTAAGTGCTAAAGCAATGCAGTCATTAAATTGCCGCTGAATCGCAATATTCGGCGAGGTGTTATTTATTTTCGGAATTTACAATTATGAAATCGTATGCTTCTGTATTTGTCAGATTCTAAAAGTATTCTTCAATCCTTTTTGAATAATCGAACTATGACTCAAGGAATTTTAAAGTGTAGACCCTTGCTTAACCCTTTGCAGTTCGATGTTTCAGGTAATGGAACACCAATTTTTAAATTGTTACCAAGTCCTTGCATTTTAATATAAAAAGATGAAATTTGGCTAAAAATGTTCTTTTTCGATAATAGATGGCAGAACTACATAAGACGACCAATAATTTTCAATTATTGCAGATTATTTAAATCCCTTTAATTTGTGGGAATATTTCCTATTTTATTATTAAAAATAATTGTTTAAAAATTTTCTGTTATTTTGTTGCCTGTACCTTGAACTATTGATCTATATTACTTTAAATTTTTTACGCATAAAGTATATGCAGAATTATCTGATAAAACAAGATATTCCATCACCTGGAACACTGCGCCACTACGTCACTTTTCCTTTACGCGATTTAGAGCACGATTAGCCTTGAACTCAATGTTGAGGGTAACAGCTGTGTTTATTTTTTTTTTACTATTTTTCTCTCTTTTGGTGCATAATAAACTAATGTTGAGGAATGTACAAGGAAGGATTACTTATGGGTAATATTTCTACACCCTTATTGGCCTCGTGAATTGGGAAGCTTCAGTGTGGAAAAAAATTATGTCAGTTCAAATCATCTCTAGTTAGAAAAGCATTATTTTTGTGCTCTAAATTTTCTTTTCGCTGCTATTCGTTTTATAATATTGTGTATATTTATATCTTAGAATATATATATTTTTAGTTTACTTTTTGAAAGGAAATTTTAATTTCTAGTTAATTATTTTAACTTGTTAATTGCAAATGAATGGCATGTAGAGAGAGAGGTCCTTTTAAATCTATAAAAATGCTTCAAAAATTGCCCTCTGTTAGTGAATCAGACCATATGGATGGTGATAGTGATACAGAGAAATATGTTCCTAAATCACTTGATCAGTCTCAGTCTGATAATTTTGTGTCGGATGCCAGTGAAAATGTTAGCAAGGATTTATCTCAACCGGACTCCTCTATGCAGCTCCAAAACCTTACTTGGATAACTAAAAAGATTATACATAATTCTTTATTTTATTTTATTTACTTTTTATGGTGTAGAGTAACAGGCCTTCTTATGAAGCACCCTGAGCCACGTTAAATCTGCTAAGTAAATGTAATGCATTGTTTTTTTAATCATATGCAAAAAATCTTTCGCGTATATTGGCTTCACTGCAATGCTTGCGATTTACGACTTTTGCGGTGCAGTGTTCCATGTGATGGAACAACCACTAAATCGAAATGGTTCATGCAATCTTTACAAAATTTTCACTGCTTACTCTTATAGGACTAAATAGATAGCCTATAAAATTGTTTGTTAATATTTCAACTTTAAATGGTAGTGCGTCTGAAAGGGTTAATAAAACCTTAAACATTATTTAATAGTTGTATTTATTTTGTTTTCAATATTTTTTATGGCACATATTTTTGAAGTAATTCCGGAAGGGGTTCTGTGCTTCATTAATAGTGACGATGTGTTTCTTTTGTGTTCCGCTTTAACATCTGATAGATTAAGAAAAAAAGATCCAATTGGCTCTACACAAAGTTAGCTAATGGTGTGAACAATGGATGTTGACAACTGATCCTAACAAACGTTCTCTCATAAACTCCTCGTCTAAGAGAGACATTGGAAACATTCAGTTGAACTTTGGTAATCAACTGATCAAATCTTCGCAACATATGAATATCATTGGAATATATTTTTTCGATAACTTGTCTTTTAAACATCATTTATTGCAAAAGGAAAAGGCGTACCTGAAAAAATTTAATGCTTTAAAAGTTATTGCTGGATTAAAACGAGGTTTGAGAACTTTCCATATGTTAAATATCTTACATGCCTGCATTTGTGGAAGCATCAACTATGGGTGCACATACTTTTGTCTACAAGTAAAAACGATAAAAAAATTTTTAGATGTCATTTATCATGCAGCGCTCCGAATCGCTACTGGGCTCCCAAAATGGACTCCAATTCTTATCCTATACCAAGAAGTGGGAGTACTTCCATTATATCGCCAAGAATTGCTTTTCCTAAAAATGTACATTCGAAATATTAGTTTAGATTCAGAGTCTCCTTGCGCGAAAATCATTATCATTCAATTATTTCAACAAGGGACACCCTCTTGTTTTTCGTGCCAGAAATTGGATTAGCTCTCAGGAAATTAATGAAATAAACATAATGAAGTCACCAAGATTTCAGACTCTGGACTTTTCCAACGTAGTGTTTTCCCTGACAGATCTCCCATTTCAATCTAAGAACATTCCTAGTGAGATTATAACAAATATTTTCAATAACTACTATCATACAACTTGGAAAAATCATATTTAATTTTTATAGATATTTCAAAGAAAATGCCAGTCTTTAATTACACCCAAAATTATTTTTCTGGAAAGGTTGCACCTCAAAATACAATTTTCACTGCCGAGTTCCTAGCTATTTTACTAGCACTGAAAAAAGTATGTACGAAAGCTCACAACTATTTGATACTGTCTGATAGTTTTCCTGTATCTCAGCTCTATTACACATCTCTAAGGAATCTCCTACAGTAATACAGTTAATTAGATCAGCAATTATCGATGCACTGCCAATTTGCAATTCAATTAATTTCGTATGGGTTCCAGAGCATTCTGAAATAGACGACAACGAAAGAGCTGACTGACTTGCTAAATCTGCCCTCCACATACAGTAAGTATATTGACAAATCAATTTCTCCAGATTATCTCACCTGTTACGCTCGGATTCATTTTAAAAACTCTTATCTAAAGGAATGGCTGAACAGCAAGTATGCTAACAGTTTTGCTTACCTGCTATCTATAAAGAACTGGCATCGTTTCCTTCCAAAATCTCGCATGGAAGATGTCTGGATATCTAGGGTTAGAACTAGGTCAATTCCAACAAATGTGTTACTGGCTCGATTTAAATTATCTAATACAGACAAATGCACATGTGGAGAGGTCGAGACTATAGATCTCATATTACTTCAATGCCTCCAATACAAGCAAATACGAGAGCTCCTTCGCCAAAGAAATGATATTGGAGCGTTATCTTTCTCTTGGTTGTTTAAACTATCCGTAAATCCTTTCAAAAAAATCAAATGCATCGTAGATTTTATGAAACGGTCTAAAAGTTTTAACCATTAAAAGGGAAATTCGGCACTAAAGTTCATATTCGATTTTTTTCAACATCACCTTTCCATAAGATTCCAATCAATTCACTGGCAAAGAGTTTATAATAACTTCCATAATATCGTTTGCCAATCAACTGCATAAATCGAACCTATAAATGCATTTGATGGTATACCAATTCTACTTTTAGAAGTAAGTGAATAAATTCTGCCATGCTTTCCTCCTGGAAAGGTGAATACTATCAACGAGCGAATTTTATATCAAGTTTCATATAAAATCTATCAATATTTGTATCAATTTATAAAAATTTATTAACTGTGATGTTATATTTTCAACATGAGCTAAAAGCATTCTATCATAGAGCTCCAAAAATATACTTTGAAAATGTATTAAAATAAGGTGTAATTTTTTTCCAGCTTGTATTTTCTTTATCACACAACTTATAATCAAATTACTAGAATTAAAATGCAAAAATTCAATTATAAAAAAAAATTAAACACGAGAAATAATAATCTTTTTAATTGTATGCACAAATATAATTTCTATACTTTAAAACTAAGATAATTTTGAATTGAGTTCAAATAAACAATACCTAACCACATTAGGCTATTAGTTTGAAGACTAAGAATTCGTGATCAATGAGGTTGAGAAAAACAATTCACATTAACGGTGTTTTGTACAGCAATGGTACTCGAGCTATTACCCCTCCTCTAGATTTTAAATTAAAGTAGTTGTGTTTATATTTTGTCAGAAGCTTTCGTCATGTTTATCAGTTAAATTTCAGTGACAATCCGGCCAACTTGTCTACGGATAGGAAGGTCCTTGGTTCGAATCCCGGTTCAGGCATGGATGTACTTTCTCTCTCTCAACCCTGTCTTTGTCCTTTCCTTGTGTGTGTGAATGAAATATAAATGATGCCTACCCTAAAAACGGGTGCCTATGGCAAGTGTGAAAGTGCGACGGTGGCCCACCCCCCGTGGTGCACCCGAGGCAACGCCTCGGCGGCTAAGAGGTCGCTGTTTCTGGCCGGTTCCTTGGGAATCAGGGAACAATATATTAATAGACTATGTTGCAGTTTTAACTGTCTACAATCTGCCATTGGAAAAAAATATTTCAGTGGCAATATATTAATTTATGACAATGAATATTTTCATACTCATCGATTGAATACATGATGATTAAAATAAGAGACCCTAAGTCTATCCACTCAATACAACATAAGGCCTAGAAAAAACGAGTTTTTAATTTCGATACTTAATAAAGATGTGAATTAAAAGGGCAAGCTATTCAATAACTGCATTCAAGTTTCCATGTGTAAAATCGTCGGATTGAATGTAACAAATTCTAAATAGTAGAATTCGTTATTTGACAACGGTTCAAAATTACACGGCGAGTTGTAACGTTTTGCGGATTTTCAGAGGGCATAAATAAGAATACGGAAATATATCACAAGCACGTGGTACTTCTATGTGCTAATGCAGCACTTTTGGCATTTCTTAACCAGAGAATTTTTCATTGATAAAAGACCTATACAATCTACTAAATATAGTTTGAATTCATTTCAAAGCAAACTAAATGTAGAAATTTACGAGATCATCAATATTATCATATAGCATTGATTACAAGCTAAGTAATAATATTTACACAGATGTGATATTATAAAGTGTTTTACGTTAGATCTTTAATTTGACAAAAAGAATTTTGGTATTATCTAATCATAGTTGTAGGATCTTGTTATTTTTATCGCCTATCATCTACAGCCTTACATGTATTTTTTTTCCTCGCCAAGAACGTCTCTTTAAAGCGGGAAATTTAACTAAAGCATATATATTTTAAAAATACCGTTTTCTCTATTAACCAGAATTTTACAAGAGAGAAATAAATGCACATCGAATAGAAGTCTAATATATTAAGTGATGAAGAATACACTTCTCTAACAGTACAGTAACGGGAAAAATAAAGTTCTTAACCTTAAATTAATTTAAATGGCATGGAATGTGTAAATTCATTTTGCAAAAAAAATTAACTCTTATAATTCCTTTTAATTGAGTTACTTTAATGATGTCGAGACTTCATAACAGATAAATTCGTTTCCAGTTGTCGGTTCATTTGCAAAAAGAATAAACACGTTCGTTTCAGTAGTCAAAAGAATTTTTTTCAAAAATCATTAGAAAAATAATGAACATCGTTATTTTCCCAAAAAAAAAAAAAAAAAAAAAAACCATTTAGGCATAGAGATATAAGGATCCCAAGCCTCAAAATTATTTCATTAATGTTACCCGTTGAGGATAGATGAATTTTAAGAGTTTATTATTTCTTTTTTACATTTTTATAAAGAATATAGATTTATATATATTTACATATGCTGTTTTGAACTTTTAATACATTCTATTGTATACCTCTGACTAGTCTTTTAACACAGAATTTTTACCTATATTTTAAATATTGGACTTTTCATCAGTGAACCTCGCAAAATCTACGGCGGTAAATTTGGCAAGAAATCACTCGGTTGTGTATATCTTACTTGCACCATTTTTTTATTGAAAAATTTATCTATATAAAATACTAGAAATTAACTCAGTTACATAATATTACGAAATAATCAAATTTTACATTTTCCTACATTTAGAAATTCTGGAGGATTACTCCAACTTGATCGTTAAGCATTTTGAAAGTTATTTTCAGGTAAGATAATTGCCCTTATGGCAGACAAGTGGTCCTTGGTTCAATAGTTTGTAAGTTCACAATTCGAACTTGGATTTTTTATACCGATTCAGAATTCTTAAATTTGTCGGGCACTGTAATATCAACTCTAGCGTGCGAATAATTTAATACAGCGATTCACAAGTTTAAAACAATTGGTCAATTTCGATTTTAATTCCAGACATGCATTACTGTTTAGTTCGGAGAAAACTAATTTTAAACCATATAAGCCTGATCCTATTTACCCTAGTACACAAAGGGATATTAGAGTTACTTTAACAGTCCAGGTTACTGTCAGCAAATGATTCCTGAATAATTGATATTTTTATATCACATAAATATTGATTAATATTAAAAGAATAAAAATGCATCGTTTTTTTTTTAAAGAATATTATTTCTCTAGTAAATTATTTCAGAAAATATTAAATATAAGGCTGGAGGAAAGTAAAAGTCAATTTCGGTTATGAATTGTATCAAAACTGAAGTTCTACTTTGGCTACATTTTTCAACTACTGAACTTTGAAGTTTATTAGGCACTCAAGTATTTTAGTTTCCTGTAAATAATCCGCAGATAACGAGTTGTGAGTGTAGTATGCCATGCAGATTATCTTATAATACAAATTTGAAAGAAACGCAGTTTATATTTCTTAAATAAATAGCCAAGTCGTAGCGCCATCTGTTATTAATTTTAAGTATGATCAGCATTGTCCAATATTATTCAAGACCGAATTCGGTTTTACAGAATATTACAGAAGCATTGGGATAACGTCATTTCTCTTTCTGTTTCCTATTACGTTAATTGGATTTGAAAAGGTTCTAATTTCACAACAAAAAATGACGACAAAGCTAGCTCGGTAATCAAGAAAATATATGTATATGATATTCGCAGTTCGAAAAAAATCCATTTATTTTTAAAAGTCATTAAGAAATAAAATCGACTAAGTTTTATTAAAATATTATTGGATCATAATCGGTGTTGAGCTTTCACATTAGTTTATCGTACTCAGCGTTAAAGTGGATCTAAACTTAAATTTTTTTCTGTACAATAGATTATATTTTTAATCATACTAAGTATATTTTTTCTTATTTTATTCGCCTCTGTAACAGTCGAATAATCGCCATAAAAGTGATGTGGATTATGAGTTTTTTCTTTGTTACTGGAAAAAAATGTTGTGGATTATATACAGGAAAAAAAGGCAATTTAAGAGATGAAAAATAATTTTTGGTCAACCCTGCACTGGGTGCTCAGAGAAATATTCGTTAGAACTCGTTGTTTCGTTCGCATTTCGAATTGTTCATTAGCAAATTATCCACTGTATATGATTGTCTAATTAGTTACTTTCTCCTCAATTTGAAATGCTGTAATATCATAAGCTTCAAGGTATGCACATATATAAATCTATTTATCAAGCGATATCAAACTTTCTGATTTCTTGACCTTGACTTATCAATGATTTTCTGCTCAGTATCGCTAAGTAGACAGAAATTTAATGCGTTTTCAAAACATTATAAGCATCTACGTCCCATATATTACTCGAACGCATGAGTTGTTATACCAAAGATCAGATTACTATTTGACGGCTAGGCAGCGATTAATTTGCAGTTTAAATAGAAACACTTGCAATACCATAATTAATTTTCCGATATTAGTCCGACAAGGAACTGTTAACTTTTTTTTAGTTTAACACACACTTTAAAAAAAATTACATGGAATAGTAATTCTGTAAATTAAACTTTCCTTGCAATGTTGCAAACAATTGTATCCTTTCCTCTGTTATGACTAGTGTGAATTGATGATGCAACGATGGCCCAGTGAGAACAGGCATCGTTCGCGCGACTGAGACAGTTTGTAAATAACTTCTATTTATCGATGTGTCCCGGAGAAAGGACAATAGCTTAGATTTCGACATCGTCAGCAGATCGCAACTTTAAGAGAGTATTTCATCTAAGTCACTAAATGTAAACAACCAATTATAAACTTTGAATGTTTTTGTGGTTGACTATTCCTGATTTTTACTCAATTATCATCGTTGTAAGTTATTAGTATACTGTCTTTTGACGCTCAGCTCTATATACACTGTTCTTCAAAGTGAGGTGTAAGTTTGTTTGGTCACTAATTTTTTGCGCATGAAAGGTAATCAGACGAAAACCTAAAACTTAGCGATTCTGAACTAATATGACTTCTCTAACCTGAGGTGAATAGTCAGTCAAGTGCACGCTTGTTGACTCGAAAGCAAGAGTTTGTGAATTTTATCGCATACTTTTGTTATAACATAAATTATTGACAAGCGAAGGTAGGAACAAGAGTTTTTAAATATTAAATGGAAAAAATTCAAAACTACGAATAAATATTTTAGTGTTTAAATTATATATTTTATAATAAAGATGCAAGTTATATCAGAAACGAAGTGCCTTCTTACAAGTCATCCTCGTTACAGATGACGATTCAAAATCGTAAATTAATTACAAATATTCGGATGCATCTACCAGGAAAAACAAGAAACCTACTTTACTTGTATAGGTTCGATTCCTGTGCACATGTATACATTATATAGTAAACTAGATATTTTATATTTATTACAGAGAAAGACTGTCAAGAAGTCATAATTCATTTAAACTTTAATTGATGCTTTAATTTACCTGTCAAAAGTGATTAAATATAAAAATTCGATTCAGGTGTCGACCTCGTCACTATACTATGAAAAGGGAAGATAAGACGAAGATAATAAGCAAGTGAATGTGTATGTGTGAACCAAATCCTTAAAAGTTAATAAAATATATCAATGAAATATACATGATGACAATATCAAAACAATCGTAAAGAATCCAAATTTTCCTCTGATGGGGCAAGAAATGGCGGCTGCTACCATTATATGTTCACGGACTGTGTCCTTCAGATTAAAGAAAAGGTTTTATTCAACAGATAGACAGCCACAAATATAAATAATTATGGATTTAGTGTAATCGATTAAATCAATTGCATTGGGAATTTTACATTTTAAAATAACAAATAGGCTTGTGAAATTTTACCTCAAACATAAAACAAAATTGATTTAAAAAAAACTAGATCTGTTCATATTGTATTTACATTTATTTCAAAATATATTCACTTTGCATTACTTAACACCTACTTGTACGGATCAGAAGAAAAGATATCGTTCTCTATCTCGAAGAAAATTATTAGGTAATAAATATATTCGGGTACGTATGAAAGTAATCTAGTTCAAACTTCATTTTAAATTGGATTTGTGTAAAGAAATAGCCAATCTAGTCGAACCAATATTGAAACTTACCGTGGTTAAAGAATAAATTCCAAGCAAGCAATTGTGAAATGTTGTACACGTCATTTATTCAAAATCAGCATGTGTTGCATAAAAATATTTTTACTAGAATGATTCTTTAATATTACTACAGTCTATATAGAGTTTGTAGTAAATAATTTCAAAAATGATTTTATCATTGAGTAAGCAGACGAGCAGCTGAATGGTTAGCTTCCACCTTCAATCCAACACACACCTCAATTCCCCACTCACGTTTCAACAGTTGCGGGCGAAATATATTTCATCTGAAAGCATGATCTTAAGAAAACTGTTCTATTTTCCTCCAGATTATTATCATTTGAAACTATTTGTCACTGAACGTCCAGTTGCATTTTTTTAAAATCTGGCATCAAAAAAGTGTGAATGGATACATACACACACACACAAGCATTGTATCAAATCTTGAACACAATGGCAATTAAATAATATATTAATATACATGTGACCGTATATAATGGTATACTTCTAGAAGAAATTGTATCTTATTCAGAAGAAAGCTGTGTTTTGTAATAGTGGATGGAACACTTAAAATATAATATCTTGAATAATTTGTAAACTCGCGTGAAATTATAAATAAAATGTGAACACATGACAAGGAATTACGATTCGTAAGCGAAACTTGTAATTTAACAACCAATTTTCAAATGACTAAGTAATTCTAAAGTTTAGGTTTCAATTTTGATGGACAATAAATGCACCAACCGATATTGAAATTCAACACCAAGGAGGAGCGGTCAGAAATATGCAAAGTTCTGATAGAAGCACATTACCAAATTATACAAGTGATGTGAAATGCCCAGCTCTACAGCGCACGTTTTGGATAAGAAGTATACGGTGAGAAACAGGAAGTGTAGAAGTTATAAGCGCCATTATTGCTGCTTGAAAAATAATCGTTAAGAACCTCTCGTCGCAGAAAAGTCTGTAATTGTAGAGAACCCAAGTCATCGTCGACGTAGTCAGTTCCAGCTGACAGACTAGTTTACGAGAGGCATGGTGATCGGACCGAGTTCCCAAATGCCATTTATCAGCAGTGTAACTCCCGATCGCATATCGCTCACTTCCGCCATTTTGCTCTGCAAGGTGTTCAACAACTTCCTTGCCTACCGTTGTCACCACATCTTTCATCAATAGAACACGTAGTGCATATGATTAGACGAAATTTGTAAAACATGACACTGCCTTCTTCGGAGGAGGCATTTTGATTAATAAGGAACAGGTATAGGAGAGCCATTCCTCAGGACACCATCCGTACTATCATTGAGTCTAGACGCGTTACTTCAAGTATCGCTTTTTATTATGGTCCTATAACATACTCACCTGACCATTTTGTTCTGTATTATACATATGATTTCGAAATATACATCAGTTACTGTTCGTTGGAGTCCTCGGTTTGCCGAGTTTTATCACTTATGGTAAACCTTTATGTTCTTGTATTTTTAATGTCTGGCAGTGTAGAAAGTAACAGCTGACGACAATTCAGTTAATTGAATAACATATCTCGTTTGATTTGGTTGTAGCTCGACATTCATTTTTTGCACATCAGGGTTAATCCGACCGTGAACTACGGTTTAAAGATGATTCTAAGCCATTACAAACATACTTTATCAATGTAGGATTTGAATCCACGAACTGTTGAACCGAAAGCAAAGAACGCTAACCACTCAGCTTAGTAAAATCTGATATTTTAAGCACAATCGAAACTTTAATTTATTTACCAAAATGCTGTCAGTAAATCATATCTATTTGGAAAACAATTCATTTTAAGTTATGTTATGCCTATAAAACAAATTTTCCACCTTTTAATTAAAATTTACTCTTTTAACTAATTAAAAGTGCCACAATTTATAAGAACATTTAAGAGCGAATCATTAAAAAGTACAGGGAATGAGTTGCATATTAGATTACTGTGATGAATTTGGCTGATTATCTAATGTCCAAAGTAGTGATTCTCAACCACTGGGCAGCTTTTGTTTTTAACTATAGGGCAACTATTGTGCGCTGTTAAATTTTAGAAATGTATAGTTTTAAAAATTATAGTTCGCCCAACTTAAGCTAGAATATACTGCAAAGAAAAACTTATTTTTACAGTTCAGTACCATATTTTTTTAAGTTAAGAGCTATTTTTTTTATCTTTAAAAACCGTGAAATTTCATTACAGGGAAATATTTGCCCGATTTACAATTTTCTGGATCTTATACTTAGGATTTTCAGTATTACTCAACATAAAAAGCTCCAATACTGTTAAATGTAGAAACTGTACGAAAGTAACATTCATTTTTACAACAGAATATAAATGAAATTATTAAAAAAACATGAAGCTAAAATTTCTCATTAAAAGCATACTCATTATTATCTTGCTATTAATTCCTTTATAAATAATATATATACTACAAAAGTAACAGTATATTATTATTTTACACTACATTTTCAAAATTAATATCATAAACAATTTTACATAATTTAAAAATTGTTTACTTATGAACATATCATAATGCATTACCTTTTTCTTTGTGAAGCCAAATTTTGAAATCGTTAAAAACATGCCGCGACAAAATAAAAAGTTGAGAATCACTGTTCTTAGCTTTTTAGACACTCATTTCATGTCACTGAACAAGTACAAAATGAAGAGGTCAATAACTGAGCTTTTGCAAAAAGAACTCTTTTTCCTTTCGTGTCAGTTAACACAAACGAAGAGATTACTCCCCAAAAAAACTGATTATTTTTCTTACAGAAGAACTGCATTAGCAATAAACAAGCAAAAAGATTTTTTTGTGGGGGGGGGGGATCAAAGTTAAGATTTTTTAAGGTTGTGAAATAATCCTATCAGTCCACGTGGGATTGTAGTTACTTTTATATACACTTTCAATTTATGATACTGTTGTTCGATCAAGCTGAATAATTATTGATCTTAGCAATGAACAAATTTTATTTATGAGATGAAATATTTTGCATAAGTATTAATTTGTGTCTGCATGCACCTTCAGTTTTTACATCTAAAACTATGCTAATAATCAATATTTTCCAAATAACTAAAATAAATACTTTTCTCCTGAAATGTTTGCTATCAAAAAATAGTACCCAGAAATCATATTTAATGGAAAATAGAAATAATGCTCTTATGTTAAGTGAGAGAAATATAGACACCACATCAAAGAAAAGTTTACTATAACTAAAAAATTGTAAAAGTACAATTTCTTTTCAACGTTGAGATTTATCATTTTCAGACATATTATAATCATCTCTTATGATATTTAAATAATTGAAAGAATGCATATTTTAAATTTCTAAATACATATACAATTAACAATTTAGTCTAATGATAATTTTATAAATCCCTGAAGCTTTTTATAAATAAAACAACAAATAAAAATTTCATTACTGTAACTTAAAATATTTTTAGAATTTAATGAGGAATAACTTAATTATTATATTAAATAACATATAATGTGATTAGGTGAAAAGCTTGAATATATGCGTATGTGAATGTACTTCTCTCCAAAAAATTGGACCATCCAAATTGAAATGAGCGTTGCATAGAAGTAACCTGAAATGATTAACAGATAATTAAATACAAAATTATTTAAAATTCAAACATAAAAAATTATTACAATCATTATTTTTAAATAGCACACATTTATATTTACTTATTTAGCAATAAATAAATTTATCATTCAAATCAAGGTGCAAAATTTATTAACTTGTAAACATTCAAAGGTGTCTAAAGATGTGTCCTTGTAGAAGTTTAAAAAATTCTTAATTTGTTTTAAAAAGAAATAGTTTAATTATATTAGAGCTAAAACATTTCGAAATTATAATAAATTTTTGCTGAAATATATTTTTCCTACGGTAACTAAATACCTAATTCAATATTAAGTGGAATACGTTATTCTTATGAGATGATAAAAACGATAAAGCTTGTAGTGAATGTTGATCTGTGTGACCAGTAATAATTAACGCTAAACACCAAATCATTTACATGATTACTTTGCATGTTTGTCGAAAACGATTGTCTATATAGCATCTTCACTTGACAAAGCTAAAGTAAATTTAAATTACTTTTTAAAATAATGTATGAAATAAAAGTAAATTTATACTTAAAAAAACTTTACACCTTATGTTTTCATATTAGTCATTTCCTCTACGAGTGTTCCTACCAGTACCCATGGATGATTAATGAAAAAAATGGCTTGATCAGCGAAGTAAATTGGTGATTTATTTGGATATTTTATGAAATTTGGTGATTTATTAGGATTTTTAGATTTATTTGGATATTTTATGAAACAAGTAGGTGCATTACTTTCACTGGAACACTAACTGCAGTCAAAATCCAAAGTTCAGGGGTGGGGGGGGGGGAAGTAGTAAAATCTAGGATACAACATTGCAAAATAATAAAGGGCTTTGGAACTAGAAACTAGAATCACCGTTACTGTTATTCCAGTAAAAGAGTCAGTACAACAATGTAAGGTAGCAGCTTAAAAACTTATTTTTAGTGTCCCTGAACTTAAATCTGACAATGGTGGAATATAGACAGAAACTAGTTTTCATTGAAAAGATTGTGTCATAATATCCTGATATAACATTGCGGTTATATATTCCACCATTCAAATGGATATGCTCCTTTATTAAGTTGAAACAGCATTTAGTTAATATCATAATGCACGGTTCAGTAATTAGGGACCCACATGTCATGTGTGGCATATGCAAAAAGTTTTTTCTTTCTCTGCATCCTGTTTAAACGATTAGAAAAGTCCACTTTATACTTATATTTTCTTCTTGTTCGAGGACCAAATACTAATTTCTATTTCGCATCAGGAAGGCCATGTCAACATGCATAAGGGAATGAAATTCTGGAAATAAGTAAAACAAAAAAGTGACTACCATCTAATAAGATGACATGTGTAGAGCGAAAAAACATAACATTTCTAGTAAGGTCAACCGGCGATCCAAGGAGTACGTATAAGTCGCGTTTCTTTGGTTAATCTGATCAATTAAAATGTTAAATTTCTGTGCAACAGAGGAAATAAATTAATTTTCAATTTTAACGACACCATCTTCGAAAAAACATAAAATGTGGAAGAAATGTGGTGTTTTAGGAAGAAGATATAAATATATTTTTGTTAATGTAGAGGAGAAAGAATGTGTTTATTGTATCAATGTAAATATTTAAAGCAATATAAATATTTTAATATTGAAGCTATATAAATATTTAAAGAGTGTAAGAGTTTCATGTGTGTGTGTGTGATAGCCTATAATTTAACAAAACAATTCATTTTGGATGGCGAAATTATTTAGTGTATAAGTAGCGCGAGTTGAACCGTATTATATAACCTGATAGAAGGAAAGGAAAAATTATTTCACTGTCAAGCCAGACCACAGTGTGTACCGCATTAACTTCATCAGTGACAAACTTGCAGAACAATGAGACTGCTAGCAGGAACTTTGATTTAATGTGGAACTGGATGAAAGCATAAATAAAGATACTGATAAAACAAGCATCTTTTTTAATCAACGGAAATTTCGCTATCAGATTAATTATTTAGTATATAATCAAAGAAAGATTCAAGCAAGTCTTATGGAGTGATTGTAAGTGCAGTAAATTTAAGGGAAAAATATATTTTGTTCTGGAACAAAATGGCAAGCATTAAAATTGATGGAAACAAAGCTATTAAGGGGAAAAATATGTTATGGTTACAATTAAAAACAAGTTATAAACACAACACACAAAACAAGATGTCTTTCCTGATTAAAAATGCAAGAAAAAGTCTTTGTGAGTGTGCAGAGAGCTTAAAGCATGCCGAATTTACTACTTCTAGTGTGGGGAATAAAATAATTACTTTATTATCTACTATCAAAATTTCTGTGGCTGTAGAGAGGCAGATTATGAAGAAGTAATTAAATACAATAGTTTGATGTGGTTGAGCCTGGGCAAAGTGATAAAAATCTCTAATTAATGAAGAATGGAAAACCTCTTATTTTTAGAAACGAAGGAGACATCAGATGATTTTGTTGCAAACATAAGATTGTAGAAAAGCAAAGCAGCTGATATATTTGAAAAATGATATTAATTGAGGTATTATACACAAAGGAAAAGATTGTTTGTTCATGAAATTATGAAATAAAAAATGTCATTCGAAGCAAAAGTCTTTAATCTAAATTTAAAATATTTAAAACAACTCATTCATTATATTTTCCTAATAAATGGATGACTGAGATATTTGGTTTGTAGACTCAATCATTCGAATATTTTAACATTTAAAGAACTCCAGCATAAATTCAATTTGCTTTTTTATTCAATTAGAGCAAATATTGATACAGTCTTAGGAACTGCAGATTGAGTTTATTGACTTGCAAATAGGTTGGATTTGTTTGTACTTCTACTGTTAAATTTTGAGAAAGGCTAATTAGAATGGAACCGATAGCTTAACATAAACTGCACGACTAGAAAATGCAACACCAAGAAGTGACCAGAAAATTATGCAAATTTCAGAGTAAATACTGCAAGAGTGGGCAATATTTCCGACGTTATTGCTGCTTGGAAAATAATCGTTGAAAGTTTGTTGTTGTCGCAATGGATAACTGCAGAGAATGTCAGGCCATCGTCGACGGAATCAGTTTTAGATGACAAACGAGTTTTCAAAGGGCAGGTTAATCCTCATGACAAATCACAGCTGACAAACTCTTGAACACGACCACAGTACACAAGCTCAGGGGAAAGAAGGGTGGAACAAGGAACTGCGGAACGTTTGCGGGTGCCGGTGGAGCCAGAATGGCGTCAACACACCTGAATCAACGTGTCCGACAGGAGACGGTGGTGGCCCCGCAAAGTATGTTTACTGAAATATTGTAGCATATGCAAGACACCCTGGATGCTCCCATATCGAACAGAAACATTTGCCGTCGATTGGTTGCTTGTGGCCTGCGCTCATGGCGTCTGTTAGGAAGACTGGCATTGAAACTACAGCATAGATGCCACGTCTGCAATAGCACCGGATCAGAGCGTTGATCTCGTCACGCTTCTGTTTCTTCAGTGATAGTCGCCGTGTATGAGTGTGGCGTTGACGTGGACACAATTATGCAGCAATTGTGTAACACCCCATCGCGCAACAACGCGGCATCACGGTTTGGGACGTACAATTTAGGTCACTTCTAGTACGTATTCATGGTAATACGATAGCCCAATGTTACGTAGATGATGTGCTGCGGCTGGTGATTCTCGCCTACCTTCAGGTGGTGCCCAATGCCTTTTATCAGCAGGATAACGAGAGACCGCAAATTGATCGCATCAGTAAGTATGTTCTGCAAGGTGTACAACTGCTTGCCTGAACATGTTGCTCGTCAGATCTCTCACCAATTGAACATGCTTGGGACACATTAGGATGCCATTTCCAAACCCCGCCACTGCCTCCTTCAGAAGACACAGTTTAGTAAAATGGTTGACAGGGAATGGAAAGCCATTCCTCAGGGCGTCATCTGTACTCTCATTGACTCTGCGCCTAGATGTATTGCTTCGAGTATCGCCTTCCACGGTAGACCAACAACTTACTGACCCGAGACTCGAACCTATTCTCGCTCTGTATTATGCATATAATTACGAAATACAGATCACTTATTGTTCGTTTCCGTTTCTCTTTTTGCCGAGTTTCGTCACTTTTTGGCAACTCCTTCTTGTTGTATTTTCAATGTCGAGCAGTGTTGATTTTGGATCAGTATAAACAACTATGTTCAAAGTGGGAATTGAGCCTCGAGCAACTGCACTGAAATGCAGATTACTAACCATCTGCTGCTTTAAAATCAGATACAAATTTAACACCATAACATTAAAAACTCTTCTTACAACTTCTTATTTGCTATAAATTTTCAATGCATGAAGAAATTTGTTGGTGTTATTTATAATTGGGTGGACACATATTTGTTATCAAAGTTTTCCTTGCATAAATATCAACAAAAGTTAATATAAAGAATTCAAAAACCTCAATTATCACGGTGTATGATGAGAATTTCAATGAGCAATAACACTCCTGATTTTAAAAATAGAAAAATAAAATAAAGTACCTTTTTGTTTCATTAAACTGATTCTAAAATTAGATATACTTGCATATAAAGAAATTAGTTCAATTACAAACTGAATAAATATGCTATTTTATTTAACAATGTTTAGAGGACATCCAAACGGCTTACTGCATTTGTAAGACATTTTTGTCAACTTGGGAAAGCTTTTAAAGATAAAAGAAACGTGTCACCAGGGAGGAAATCCGATAGTTTCCAAGCACCTACTATAATGGCAGTTAATAGAGAAACACAATGTGAATTTCCCTTTGTTCGACACTGGCTGGGATTGAACTCGGAACTTTTCTCTCACGAGTGCTGTCTTACAACAAGGCAACGAACGGTAAGACTTATAAAATTTAATATTTTATTGCTATCTAAAATCCAACTTTTCATCTTGGTACATTTTCAAGGTGCAAAAATAGCTAATAATGCACTCATTTTTAAAAAGGAATATTCCAACTGTATTCTATAAGCAAAATCAATTGTACGCCCTCGATTTTATTCGATTTAATCGAAACACTAGATAATATTTAGCTTGATAAGAGTAGGGGTTAACTAGACTATCACTTAAAAGCATAAATCAATAATTTAATTAAAATAGATAAGAATTTGATTTAAAACTCTGATAAAAATTTGAAACATTTGTATTTTACGTATAATTTCAAATTTTTTGCAAAATATTACAAAGCCCGATAAACACTTATTAAAAGCACGAAATATATTATAATATTTTAACAGTGAAATAAATAGTAAAAATATAACAATTACAAATTAAGTATAAAAGAGAAATAATTTCATTAATTATCAATCGAATAACTTAAAACATCTGATACATGGCGTAAGAAAATCAAAACCGAACAAAAACTGCTTTATGGGAATTAAAATAAATCGAGAAAGTTTAAAATAGGTAATAGGTAAAAATTGATATCGTTATTATAAATAAACCATATTTTTTATTAATATACGGTAGCAAAATATCGGTAGAATTACGTGATAACTGTAAATACACAAGAAAAGAATATTAATTGTTATAGGAATGAAATTAATTTTAATATATTGGATACTAATACAAAAAGCGTATTAAGGTTTCTTTTCAAAAAGGTTAATTTTTTTAAAAATCTCTCACTATGAGGAATTTGGATCTGACATCCAAGCTCCAATTTTAGCAATATTTCATAAGTCATTTTCTTAATCGAATGTATGTGTATAAATTCTATTCCTAGTTGTTCTCCTCGGACAAGCTAATTCATTTCTGTTTTTCACAAGTAGAAAACGATATTTAAAATAATTTTCATTTAAGATTTTCACAACAGTAATTGGCCCAGAAGAATATTGCTTATCATAAAGATGATTTATTAATATTTACTGACAAAGCATGGATATTTTTTATAAGAACCACAAAAAAATTCTGAATTAATGCACATGGGCACTGATGTTTAATATATATTCCAATTTAGGAAATATCTTGCACTCACAATTGTTAACCATAAAATATATCCACGGAGTTAACAGCCGAATGATTAACCTTCAAGTCTTTGTTTCACAATTTATAGGTAGTGTAATGTCTCATTCCCTGCACTTTCGATTTCAAGAGCCTTTGATGGGGAGGTTTGGTTTGTTTGTCGCTCAACGGTCATTTTTTGCATACGAGGGCTAATTAGACCGGGACCTACGGTTTACAGTGGATTCCGAACCACTACAAACATCCATGCCCAAGGTGGGAATCGAACCCACGAATTGTTGAACTGAAGGCAAGATCATTAGGCTGCCAGCTCGGCCTTTGATGGGGAGGATGAGCAGGGAGACGGTGGTGCCAGGAGCAGTGTGTAGAAGGTGTATTTTCTTTGGTGCTTGAGATTCACTATAGTACTCTACGCAGGCGTGACAGTTGTTAGCGAACCCAGATATGACTCCTTTGTAATTTTATTCCTGTGTTAATTAAATGTGTTTGATTTCAAAATTTGGAGTTATTAGTTTGTTTTATAACAAACTTATGTTCTGTTGGCTGCGGTTTTGGATGTTTTTATAGTGCTTTGCATTAGCATCCACTGTGGAAATTAATTATATGCACTATTACGTGCCGAAATGTTGGAATATAGGTAGGCCTGTATAATTGATCAATCTTTCTCTGGCTACTGTTGAAAATAAATAGTTTGGAACTGAATATTCTATAAATTTATATAACATACCAAATCTTATTTACGTGGTTTTTCATGTTATATCAATTAATTTTGTATATAAGTTTGTAAATGGTGTATTCTATATTACAAAAGCTAGTTTCTGTATTTCGTGTATTCGAATTTACAGTGTAATATTTTATATAAGAAAAGTATGTGTATCTTATTATAAATGTGTATTTGATAATTTTTATGTGGTTGATGCATTTCAATTCACGTAGGAATATGTTAAAATAAATATGTTGTTATAGATTAATGTGTAAAATCGAAAGTACAATTATTTACATTTTTTTTATGTTTTACTGATATAAAGTAGATTTTATGAAAGGAATACAATTTAGAAAGGTTTTGATTTCGTTATGTGAAAACGAAAATATATTATTACAAATAGGTGTAAATTTAAAAGGTTTTTTTTTTTTTTCTTTTTTTTTTTTTCAATGTTAAGGATTTCAAAAAATATTTTCTTAATGTTTAAAATATTTTAAGTTATTATCATTATTTGATGTCGTGTATGATTAACACATTTAGTTTATTGATTTGAAATCGAAAGCTGATTCCTAGTTTAGATTAGATAAAGCTTTTAATTTGTATTGTTGCTATTACATATAAAAATATATATTTTAGCGTTCTATATTTTGAATTAAAAAATATGTATAATCTCATTTTTCGATTTAAAATAGTAGTATCTATATAAGAATATGATTTTATAAAATTTATACATTTTTTAATTTACATTTTTGATTAATGATTCAATTTATCCGAATATCAAACATTAGCTTGATGATAAAAACTTGAAATCGAGAGTAGATATTTAATATTAACTTGTTTAAAACTTGTTTTTTTTCAAAATAATTGATTTTTCATCCATACACTATTTGTTGTATTACAATGTAGTTTGTTTTCATTTAATTTTTAAATGTTATTGATATGTTTTATATTAGTAGTGTGTGGTAAATAATTTCAATAGTTATTTACGAAATTTTGCTTATAGGTGGGTGTAGTCTGTTGCTTTTTTCTCATCATTGCATCTCTTCTGAGATTATTTAATAGTTTAATAAATAAAATGGCTTTTATAGCACGGGGAAAAAGGGAGATTTAGTAGCTGAAGAGTTAAGAGAAATGGTTCCACATTCCTTTAAAATCCCAGATATTAAAAATTTAATTTTAGCTAGTAAAAATTTGATGAGGAAGAAGTAAAATGTATATTAGATAGGGTAATCGAGTAAAGAGTTAAAAAGGAACAAGCAGAAAACGAGGAAAGAATTAGGCGAGAAGAACTAGAAAAAGAGGAAAGAATTAGGCGAGAAGAACTAGAAAAAGAGGAAAAAATTAGGCGAGAAGAACTAGAACAAGAAGAAAGAATTAGACGCGAAGAAAAAACTTTGGAAATGAAACGTCTGGAAATCTCTTCAAATGCTTATAATTTCCAACATAGGATCAGTTTCAAATTGGACTGAGCATGCTCAAAAAATTCAGTTAATGCAAATAACGCAAAAATTCGATGAAAAGAAAAATGAGATGCGTTTATACTAAATAAATTTTGAACGTAGAGCAGAAATGGCTCATATTCCAAAAAACGAATGGGTAGTTTATCTTGTAAGTGCTTTATCTTCAGAAATATCTAACATGTTAGCTAGAGAACCTCCAGAATGAGATGATATTAGGATTAAGTGAAGGAACTTATTCTTAAACGATTCAAGCTAAAAAGAGAAAATTTAATACAATTGTTTCTTAAACACCAGAAAACGTCAGAAAAATCATGGAGAAATTATGCACAAGAATTGAATAGTTACTTTACGGAATTAGGAAGAACGACGTTTAAAGAGCTTAATGAACTAATGGTAACAGATCAATTGAAACGAAGAATGTTTCAATTCGCTACTGGTTGTGGGTATTCAGTGTAAGAAATATATAAAAGTGGCCACTCTGAGTGCCGAAGTCAGTTGAATCCATTAAAAATAAACATTTTTTAAAGGTTTATTTTCTCTTTACTTGAACGAAGTTTTGATAATCTTCAGATTTTATTACTTACTTACTATTACAAATCATCTGGATATTTTTTGTTAAAAAATATGGAAAACAACCATTTACGTGAATCGGATTCTTCTTCTAATATAGTTTTTGAAGATTCTGAGTTTTGGATGGCAGAATCAGATGACAAGGTAAGCTTATTTTCAAAAGTATTTATAATGCTGTAAAAAATATGTATTTTAATTTAAGATATTTCTTCTAAAATGTACATACAGATATAAAATAAAATAATTTTTTAGTTTTTTGGGGAATTGTCTCAAGAATTTTTTGGAACAGAAGACGACGTAAGATATTTTTTAATAATTTACTTTTTTAATATTTTTGATGTTTTGAAAATGTTCTTATGTTATAATTGTTTTAATTATTAGATAATTAGTGAATGTTCGCAAGTATTTATAGAGGCCTCTTAATTTTTTTATAACTTGCCAGCATATAACCAAATAGGCTCAGGATTTGAGGTATACAATTATTAATTATTTTTGTTTTCATTTTATGTGCATTTCGTATTTACATAACACATTCATTTTTGTTTTCCATTTTGCAGAATTTTTACATGTAATGATATTTTTTAGTTGGAAGATGCCATTATTCTAACTGAAAAAAGACGTAGAAAGAATAAAATATACAGCGGTGAATAAATTACATTTCATACTGAAATTGATCCCGATCGTCTTCCGCAACATATGCGAAACAATCCACTTTTGCGTGCAACAGAGTTAGTGAGAACAATTTTCCAACTTTTAATTGAAAGATCTACCCTGAATCTAAACCCAACCGATTTGATTAGGATGTGTATACAGTCGGATCAACTTGATAAACCCCCATATCTACAAATCTTATGCCATTGAAAAACTTAATAAAAGTTCTCCAATCAAAACAAGGTATTCAATTAGATTCTGGATTTACCGTAGATGTGATAACTGTACGTAGAGATGTTGGATCAGGTAGAAGAAAAGTGATTAATGTAAAAATAGACCGTCTTCGAAAAAAATCTGTTTTTGCAATTCCTTCCGATGATCAAGGATTATGCTGTGCAAAAGCAATTCTATTTGCGATAGCACATTTAGAAAATGATAGTACTGCTCTAAACAGCATAAAAGATCGCCGCCGCCCTGCTCTTTTAAATAGAGCTCGGGCTCTGCACGAGGCAGCTGGAGTTCCATTAGATCCATGCACTTATTCAGAAATTGCCATGCTTGAACAATATTTGGATGTACAAATTGCGGTGATTTTTACAGAGCATTTTAACAAAGTAAGTTAAATATTTTATTTTGGATAAATTTGAACGTGATAGTTAAAAAAATATTTGAAAGAATATAATATTTATTTTAGGTATCTTACAAAGGACAGGAAAGACCAAAACGAATAAATATTTGGCATCATCATAACGATTATGATGTCATTAAAAGTTTAAATGGTTTCTATAGAAGTCATTTTTATTGCGAAAAATGTAACAAACCTTTTGATCACAAAGAAAACCATTATTGTCCATTTGCTTGTCGCATTTGTCAAAGAACGCACTGTTCGTCTGGAATAAGTAAGAGATGTTCAGATTGTGACCGATTGTGCCGTTCTGATGAATGTTATACTCGCATAAAGTAAAAGTTGAAATCAAGAGTTATCTTTGTGTCAAAAAGTAAGTTATAATATTTTTTTTTCCGAAAAAAGAAAAAAATTAAAATATATATTGTTTTGTATTTGTTTTTTATATACTTGTATCAAATCAAGAAATGTTGCAAAATTATTAAAAGATCCAACTGTCAACAAGAGCATCATCAATGTGGAACAGTCCGTTGCCCGTCTTGCAAACAGTTCGTAATAATGACTGAACACCGATGCTATCCGTCTCTGATCAGCTTATCTTCTTCGATTTTGAAACTGATCAAGGAAAAGGAGAACATGAAGTCCATTTTGCAGTTGCTCAGTATTCAGATGGGAAAGAAATTAAATTTCGAGGGTATGATGCGTGCCAAAAATTTTGCACGTGGCTTTTCTCTCCAAACCATAAAGGATATACAGCTCTCGCTCACAACATGAAAGGGTAATCTATATATTTTAAAAATTCATATGATTATTCAATTTTGCTATTAATTTCTCTTAATATTTATTTTTCTCTGGCAGATTTGATGGATAATTTATTTTGGAGTGGCTCTTACAGCAGGGGATAATGCCTGATATTATTCCATGCGGCTCTAAAGTTATGGCAATTTTGCATAAAACTTTGAATGTAAGAGTAATTGACTCGTTTAACTTTTTGCCAATGGCCTTGTCAAAACTTCCCTCGTGTTTCGGACTGTCCGAAATTAAAAAAGGATATTTCCCTCACCTGTTCAATACTAAAATGAATCAAACATATATAGGGACTTTATACCTGATATCAAATACTATAGTCCAGACACAATGACAACATCTGCACGGGAAAGATTTCTTTGTTGGTATAATGAAAAAAAAGAAAATCACTTTGATTTTCAGAATGAAATAAAGACAGTATGTATCATTTTTAAGCATTTTTTCTTTGTTTTTCATTTATATTTCGCACTGAATTTACGAAAAAAATATTTTTATTGGTCTGATGTGGATATTCTTCGAAGATGTTGTATGGAATTTAGAAAACAATTTTTAGAAGTTACCGGTGTGGACCCTTTTCGGTAAAATGATATATTTATATGTAAGATGTATTAATATTTTTCCTATCAATATTGTTTTTCTTTTGATGTTTTGTCTTTTTTCGAGTTATATAACAATTGCATCAGCATGTATGGCTGTATACAGATTCGCACATATTGTACCGAACACTATTGCTATGATTCCAGTTAGAGGGTATTGTAACAATAGTAACTTCTCTAATGATTCCATACGTTGGATTAAATTGGTAGCAAAAAGAGATCAAATAACAATACATCATGCTTTAAATGGTGAAATATGTTTGGGAGGAATATCTGTGGATGGTTTCTGCAAAGAAACGAATACTGTCTATCAATATCACGTACGCATTTTTTAATTTCTTTTTTCACTGATCAATAATTTTTAATACATTTTTATGATGTGTTATTTTTATTCAGGGATGTTTTTTCCATGGTTGTTGCATTTGTTTTGATGGAGACACAATAAACCCTCTTACTGGTAGTCCTATGGGAGAGAATTTCTTACGCACAAAAGAAACTACCCCCAAACTTCGGTCATTGGGTTATAATGTTATTGAAAAATGGGAACACGATTTTACCAAAGAGAAAAAAATGAAGACATTCACGCCTTTCTGAGAGATCATGTAATTTACGATCGCCTAAATCCTCGCGATGCATTTTTTGGTGGTAGAACGAACGTTGTGCAACTATACTACGAAGGAAGTGCCAAATATGTTGATTTTACTTCATTGTATCCATGGGTAATGAATAATTCAGTTTTTCACTTTCGTAAATTGTTGTTTTCCAAAAAATAATAATATTAATAATATATAAGCTGTTCTTTTTTTCTAATTAGGTAAACAAATATTGTAGTTATCCTGTTGGTCACCCCGAAATTATAACCGAAAATTTTAGTGGGTTACAAGACTATTTCGGTTTGATATCATGCCGTATTTTACCTCCCCGTGGCTTGTACTTGCCAGCGTTACCTTATCGCTGCAATCAGAAACTTATGTTTCCTCTGTGTAGATTGTGCGCTGAAATCATACAGCAAGAACCATGTGATCATAGGGATGAAGAAAGAGAAATTGTTGGAACTTGGGTTACGGTGGAAGTTAAAATGGCAATTCAGAAAGGATATCGAATTATGAAAGTATGTATTTTTTCGTTAGACTGTTCTCAATGTACAATTTCGTTTTTTCCAGAATATTTTTTTCTTTTGAAAGTGTCTAACGCATCAATTTTTATTTAATAGATATTTGAGGTGTACCACTTTAGAGAAAAAACGAATTCGCTGTTTAGGTCTTATATAGACCTATTTCTTAAAATTAAACAAGAAAGTAGTGGGTGGACGTTAGAATGCATAACAAATGAACAAAAGATTAAATATATTGAAGAGTATGAAAAGCGAGAGGGCGTCAAACTTGACCCAACATCTGTTTCGAAAAATCCGAGAAGACCTCAAGTCGCAAAGCTAGCCTGGAGTAGTTTTTGGGGACGGTGAGAAATATTTAGATAAAAATATCTGTTTTTATTTTATCTTGGTTGTATTTTTTCCATAGTATTTAGGTATCTTTACACTCTTTACAGTTGGGGAATGAATGTAAATAAAGGACAAATAAGTTACGTTCATTCGCTACCTGAGTTCAATAAAATATTATTGAAACCTCAAAAAAATGCAAGTTTTTTGTTGTAAATAATATTTGTTATAGAAGAAATAAAATATTTTATATAATTGTTTAGATTATGTATTATTAATATTTCAGATAAAAGATATTTATTTCGCTAATTCACACACACACACACACAGAAATAGCTGCCATTCACTGGGCCAATACAAAAGATTTTATACCCCAGGATACGACAACGAACATTTTTCTGGCTGCCTTTACAACCGCTTGGGCTCACTTAAGACTTTATTCTGAAATGTATAAATTAGGAAGAGCGGCATTGTACCACGATACGGATGCAATAATATATCACAGTAATGGTATAAATGATCCTCCCCTTGGCAATTTCCTTGGAGACTTCACAGACGAATTAAACGGGGAAACTATATCAACTTTAGTATCTGGTACGTTCAATTCTACCTGTTCGTTTATTTTTTTATGAACTTATGCATTTTTTTCAATACTTTTTTTTTCAGGTGGTCCCAAAAATTATGCATATAAGACAACATCAAATGTCACTTGTTGTAAAGTGAGGGGTTTCACCTTAAACTTTAGGAATTCACAATTTCTAAATCTAGAAGAGATGAAAAGATTGGTTTGCAATATGGACAACAATTCAGTGATTTCTTTACGTAACCCAGCTAAAATAACTAGGGATGCTAAACGGAGGAAGGTCATCAACAAAGAAGAAATCAAGGCTTATCGATTGATTTATAACAAAAGGGTAATACAATCAGATTTGTCTACTTTACCTTACGGATATTAAAATTAGAGTGTATAAGCTTTTCCATTACTTGTATCCAAAAAAATGTCATTGTAATATTATTTATAATTGTCCCAAATACTAAACAAAATAAAAGAAATCATGTTCTGTAAAGTATATAATGTATCTTTTAAGTATATTTAAAAATAAAAAAAATTATTTTAGAGAAAATTATTCGTTTCTTTAAATTGTCTAATTATTTTATTCATAATTTCATGTAACTCAAAAGAAAAACCAAGGTATTTTTTTTTCTTTTACAAAATGTTATAAATGATTATCAATTTTAAAATATTTTGAAAAAGGTGTAAAAACCATAAATAGAAAAATATTGCAAGAATAAAACAAATGAAAAAATTATACTTTATTCGTATTCTCAAAAAAAGATACAAATTTTGATTTTCATAAATTGAACCATTTATTAGAAGATATTCTTCGCCTTTTAGATAACTTTGGTCTTGCATGCACAGTTCTCAGTTCAGTCAAGTATTTATTTTTTATTAAATCTTGAGATAAATTATGAAACTTTAGCTTTTCATTAAATTGATCAAAAGCAACTGGTTTTCGAACTCTATTTCTCAACAGGAAATTGATGAGGTTAACAATATTCGATTCTGGAACAACAACATTGTCCATTCTGGCTTCTTTATTTGGATTCCAGGAAATTTCACGATGCTTTAAGAAATCTATAATTTTTGTAGCGGTATCTTTATGTTTCGTAGGAACTGATTTTAGGATTTCATTTTCTATATCAAAGTTCTTTTCAGGAGCTTGATAGACTTTTTTTTCCTGAGATTTAATTGCATTAACATTTGGGAAGGACACATATTTTTGTAAAATTTGACTGTATAATCTGGCTTTTTCATCATCATTAACTTTTTTTTTCAAAATGTTTTTCATTTGTATATCTAATTCACTCATATGCTCCTCCTCAAATTGCTGCATGCGATCTATAGGTACCAAAGCAAACTTCTTACTATATTCCATGAATGAGGGATGACAGAACACTTGGTGCAGCTGGAATGATAAAAGAAAAATCCTTCCCCTTTTTGAACTAACAGTCGTCCTTTCTTATAAAGTGGAACTTTTTTCACAGCAAGTTTTCGTAAAGTTCTCTTAAAAGGAATTAATTTATTTTTTATCCTTTTACTGATATGTAGATTCCCTTTTAATAGGTTTAACACACATCCACATATTGATTTAATAAGACTATTTGGGCATGTTTTTAATAAATTTGCTTTTCTTCTACATTTTCTAAGGATTTTCAAGCTTGCCACGTCATTCTAAGAAACATTCTACTTTTGAAATGAGTTGTTTTTCTGGTAAACCTTTTTTTATATAAGCAGCACAGACACCTGCTTTGGTCAAAACACAGCAGAAAAATGACAAAGGATGATAAAAACAGTTCAATAAAAGTACATGCGAAAAAAAGTCAGTTCTTTTACAATATACTTCATTTAGGCTCATATACGTAATGTTTATCCCCTGGAAATATGCCAGTGCGCAGGCGCAGTCGTTCAATAGTTTCCGGTCTTAAATCAATGAATAAGTAAGTAAAAGGATTCAAAGTAGCATCAAGAAATATTTCCTGAAAAGCTTTAATTTTTCCAGGAAACATTAGCCTTGCCAAATGCAATATTTGACTTTTATCTCTAGGGTTTTTGTATAATACCATATAATGAGAATTTAATTGAATATTACGCATTTCTTTACCTTGATGAAACAAATTTTGCGTTATAAAAATAATTGAAAGATTTTCGACGATGACTTCCTTTTGTAAAAAATTTACTTAAACGAGCATCATTACTTAATTCTGTCATTAAATCGTCTATAATAATTAAAACGTTTTGATAAGAGCCCAGATTAGAAGGCAGGCCTTCTTCAAATTGTACATTTTTCATTAACCTGAAAAGTGGTTGATAGCTCCCGTAACAGTAAATAATATTTGACGGCATAGGACTAAACATTTTATGCTCTATTAATTTTTTTACGAAAACTGTCTTTCCTGATCCTGTTGGACCACTCAAAAGACAAGTTGAAGGATGAACAAGCTTTGGAAGTTCCATTTTAAGTAATAAGATATAAAAGCAAAAAACTTATTCTTTTATAGGAAACAATAAAAAAAATATCTTTCAACTTTTAATTATATTTGTAACACAAAATCAAATTCAGAGAATGAATAGATGTAATTTTATATAGTAAATATTTTTTAAAAATAAAAATTCTATTCTGAAAAACGATTGAAATAATAAATGATGTATTCATGCATTGACTTTTTTTTTATGTTTAATGCTATTAAACTGAAAAATAGAAAAACATATCGTAATACACATTCATATGATAAAAAATATTTTAAAAATGTTTTTCATGCGAATAAATCAATTTAGTAATATAAAGTAAATATTCTATTTCAAATAAATAAATAAAATAAAAAACGCATAACAGAAGAAACTTCATTATTTGCAAAGCAAATTTTATCACTATTTCTTAAAAATCTTGTTTACACCATATCTTAATTTTACAAACTTTAGCATTTGAAAAATCATTCATTTTTTTTACTATTGAAATAATTATAGATTTCATGCAGAATCCTTGACATCTCTTCACTATAAAATAAACACAATACTGTCCACAGACATTAGACGTTAAACTTTGAAATGGTGTCTTGTTCCAACGAAAGCAACGATATTGACGAACAAATCTTGAAATATCTTCTCCATATGATTCGGGTGGAAATCCATATGAATAAAAAAATTCACAGGTGTTTTTATTTGGTATGTAAACTGCTAACCAGTGAGTTCCTTCTTTATCATATGTATCTGTATTCACAACTATTGTACTTGAAAAATTCTGAATGTCAGGAATTTGGTCGGATGGGAAAACACCTACGAAATATCTTATCGATACAGGATCGCGAGATAAAATGCTATAAATTTGGGATGTATTCATTTAATTACTGAAATCATACAAAACTTGTCTAGCTTTATTAATTTCGATTAAATTTTGAAATTCAGCATAAACTAATAGTGAGACAGTTTGCTGCAAAGGATTACTAAATTTTATTTCCAATCTTAAATTGCTGTGAAGAATAAGATTTAAATGTGAACCATCACACAAGTCAGGAGACAAATCAAAATGGAATAAAGAATAACCTTTCGCAAATTCTGATCTTGAAAGAAATAGTCCTCGATTTTCTGCATTTAAAAATAAATTCTTATAGGAACGAATAAAATTATTGGTGTCAAAGTTAGGTTGAAGTGGATTATGGGGTACTGGTTGACCATCCACATAGACTCCTATAAGATTAATATTATAATGCTTAAACTCAATGGGTGACTTTCTAAAACTGCCGTTGAATGCGTCATTATCAACACATGCAATAACGATCTGACCCGTAAAAATATTATCTTGGACAAAGCTCATATTTCTACAAGGAATTGAGAATGCTTTGCAAAGTACTCTGTTGATAGGATACTTGGCAGTTGATTTCTCAAGACTTTTTCCGTGTCCCAATAAAACACCTGGACTGACTTTTACTTTTCGGACAAACAAAGAAGCTTGTTCTAGTGAGACTTTAAAGTCATTGTCTCCTAATAAACAAAATTCTGGTTTACTGAATATAAGTTTGATTTTTACATCTACCATGTTGAGAAGAAGTCTTTCTTGATGAAACATATCAATGTGTAATCGTCCAATCATATCAACTGATGAATTAAGTTTAAACATTTCAGCTCGTTTATTAAATCCCTAATTAGGGTCAGGATCTTCGATATCAAAAACATTCATACGACCTGCTGTATCTTTAAAATATAATTCTCATGATAACTGTGACGTCTTTGTTTCGAAACCATGATTCAATAGCTTTTCTATCATAGCTCTATATGGGTAGGTATTATCGCTTGAAGAAATAAGTCTTTCATTTAAGCTGATGTCAACTTGAGAAAACATGGAATGTAAAAAGTGATTTACAGGTCCCACTTTACTTTCAGTGGTAATCGGTTTACTATCACTTTTTAAAATTTTAACTTTGACTTATAATATATATATATATATATATATATATATATATATATATATATATATATATATATATATATATATATATATATATATATACATAAATTATGAAATTTTATACGAAAAAATTAAGATATATTCGTTTTTTACGAGATTTATAGCACAAAACAACAGTATCAGAAACCTTGAAAACTTAAAAAAGAAATGATTATTATAAAAAGAAAGCGATAATGTGAACAGATTAAGAAACGAAAATCAAAAGCATGGTTAAAAGAACACAATTTTTAAAACGAACTAAGCTAATCAAAATTATTATTAATATGGAAATATAAGAGTTTCGCTTATGTCAAAATCCAGATGCTCTTTCTTCCCTCATTTTTCATCTGCAACCTCTTCTCTTTACCAAGTTTAATTCTTCCCTAGCGTTATTTATTTATTTTTTTTCCTGGACATGACACTACAATTATAAAATCCAACATATATTTCTCCAAATAAAATTGATATTATAATGAAACTAAGAATGAAATTTTTGAAAAAATTTGTTTATTTTTGAAGTGATTTGGCGCCCCACCGCGAGCTGCGTTTAGAGCATAATAACCCCCTTCCTCCCGTCGCTACGCCTCTTGTACCGTAGCTTTTAAAGAGAAGCTGAAGATATTAATTCTGATATAATTGTCACTTATTAAGACGCCAACTTAATAAACAATGCCGATTTTTCTATAAAGATGAAATGCATTGTTACGTCATGCTGTTAGCTGGAGTTTTATACATACTTATATTGTGTGTGTGTGTATAAATCTATCACAATTAATTCTCCCTTTTTCTCATACTCTTCTGCAGACTATATCGTCTTATAACCTGTACATATTTTCAGAGTCTATATAGAATTCTGTAATGAACTGGATTTTTATAAATAAGGAATATTATTAGGAAAGCATTTTTATAATTTTCAGAGAAATATTTATTCCATATTAGTTCTTTCTCAAATCGAATTTTTGTAATTATTTTGTCAATGATCTTCTGTTTCTTTCAGTTATGCAGCACATTTTTGTGCAAATAATCTCCGTTTTATTGTTACTTTTTATAAAGATTATTTTAATAAAAAAATTTTTAAAAAATTTACAAATGAGGCACAGTGTACAAATGAGACAGAGTTATGATATATATAATTAATTCTAATCCATCACTTAGCCTAATGGTAATATTACATGGATTTCATTTTCTTATACAACTTAACAAATCTAAGAGAGCGAATTTTCTAAATGCGCACAAGACGATTTTATCTGTGATTTCGTAGAGTAATTGAGAAAATTAAGAGCCATCACCACATTTCTTCTCGGTTTCACCGTGACCTTAAGGTGGGACAGAACTCACAGGAGCCCAAAATTCTGAGTTCGATCCCAGTTTCTGTTATACAACAGAAGACTGTTTTTGAGCTTCTGCATACAAATCTGTCTGGGTGGTGTGCTTAGAATTTATATTACTCTTCTAACCAAAAAATCTAATTTAAAGATAAATCAAATAAACTACTGGGATAAAATTGTATTTTTATTTATAGATCTAACGTTTAAATTTTTCCTTCTCCTGCCAATTTCTGAAAATTTTCAAAATAATCTTATCACAACTTTTGAGTTTCCCTTTAAAATCGGGTTAAAAAAGGTTTGTGGTTTAACACTTCTTAAGTTGAAATCTCACCTTTGTGTGGATGTTGTCTGCAGTAGTGATTGGAAATCCATCTTGAACTGTATCTCTTTACTTCGTGTGATTAAAAATGACCATAAATTAAGTTTACTAATGACATGCAAACCGAATTCTTTCAAATCGGAAGCTTATAGAACATTCCCTCATTTGTTCTTTCCTTTATCTTTAGATTCTAGAAATTCAAATAATTAAAGAAAACTTTTTTTGCAAGTAATATATATACTTTTTTTCTTGCTTTCTGTTGCAGGTTTCTGTGTCACATAATTGTGAAAACGAGGTAAAGATTTTCTTTTTCGTCTTTAGTTTCTTAAAACTAAAATTATTCAGCATCTTCCGAAAAGCAGCCCCCTGGAGGAAAGTATGGAATTTACTGGCCAAAGCTGAATAATTCCTCGGTCTCTAGGCAATATGTCGTAAAATTGACAATTTTTACCACCTGTTTTGCAAGTGGAGGGAGGAATCGGTGTTATAGGGTGCTTTTCTTCTCTGAGCAAGTGATTGGGTTCCTGGAAATCTTTCTGGTCCCTTTGAAATTTGACACCCCGGAACTGCAAGGACAAGGGTTTGCCTTTTGGGGCAAAACTCCTGCAGCTATTGACACGTATCTTCCATCGATATTGGTCTATTTAGGAGCGACATTGTTTGTCATAATATATAAAAAAATTTAAAAATAAGAATTTAATTAAAATTAGAATTTATATTTTAAATTTTAGTTATTTATTACACATTAACATTTAAATGCTAAATTTTTTTTATTTACATTTGATGCCGCTGGTGGATTGTCCACTCGCGAAACGAGTTTAAGGCGTTTAATGTCCTTCTACGTGAAATAACCCATCGCAAGATGATCAACAGACTTTCGCCAGGCAGGGAAAACACAACCGCTCCAGCAGCAGCTGGTTTTCAGACCCATTCTTGCTCTGCTTGGCCGATGTTCTGGCCATTCCTTCTGAAGACGGTGATTTCGATACACGAACAAACCAGATGAACCTCTCTATCAGCCCAATGAGTATGCATACTCCCCACGTTTATAAATTTTCTCACAGCACAAAGCCCGAGCGCGAGGTGAGGCCTCGCAGTGGACGTCAGCTTTACGTGTGCTGGTTGGGGTTATGTGCCCTCTAGGGGGACTTTGTGGTAAGATGGGCCGCATTCGTGTGAAGCTAGAGGGAAACTTAGAAAACCTCTAGCGCCCACCCCGAGCTAACTAGCAATTCTACTGCTGTTACAGTAAGAGTCGCAGTCCGCGCATCGACGTTTATCTTTTAGTCTTTGTATTGCTTACCCCTCACCTGCTTTTTATTAACACTTAATAGTAGTTGAAATTCAATAGGGGCCGAAGAAAACCGGTAATAAAATCGCTGTAATTTTGCCGATGGCATCTGCAGGTACCACACCTATTTACGTTTCTTTACCAATACAAAAAGAATAATGACAATTATCATGATTATATAGTCAGTGTAGAAATAACATAAAATTAGGAAAATTTCCATACATGTTCCGATTACATAATTTCTTAATTTTTTGAATATTTACAGAGAATACAAGTTTTAACACAATATATACCTATATTTACATTTGGTGAAATGCGAACACTTGACCTCTAAAGTGCAATACATTAGTTATTTTCATTAAGTAAAAATTACAAATTTCTTAATTGTTTAACATTTAATTCATTTATTATTATAGTTTTTATTTTATTTATTTTCATTTTTATTATTATTGTGGCTTTTTATTATCATTTATTATAATTTATTTTTATTTATTTATTTCATATATTGTTTTCTCAGGTTAGCTTGTGGCCTCCTCCAATATTAGAAGGATCATTAATGCTCGGTAATGAATTTATTAATGGATTCTGAACTTGATGTAGATTTGAAAAAAATATATTGGCCTGTTCCAAAATAAAATTGGTGTTTGTTATTAAGTTGTATTCCTCAAAAATTTTTTCATTTCTAAAGTAAATTGGTGCATTTATAAGTTTTCGTACCACCCTGTTTTCAAAGTATTGTAGTTGACTGTAATGTGTTAGCGTTGCATATCTCCATAGAGTAGAGGCGCAGGTGGCTATCCGAAACTGCAAGCGAACTCAATCCTTGCAGCTGGACAGGAAGTGGAGTCAGGGAATCAGAGTTATTAGATGTAAGTACAAGTACAAGAAAGTGTTTTTGAAAATATCCAAACGAAGAGAGAATTTCAAAGAGAGCTGTTTTTATACACGTGTGTTGAGGAGTGGCTTAGAAATAAAATTAAGAAGGAGATTATTACATGTGTTTGGGCTCGAACTCTACAAGATTCAAATTAAAATCATTTGAAGTTTTGGATTCAGTGTAGAATTGGGTACCTCTTATTTTGGCGAGAATTTGGCGATAAATTTTATCGATAAAACTCAATTTCTGGCAATTCCGTTATATTTAGCTTTTTCACTGACATAATTTTTGAGATTCTAAATTTTTCTTGCCATTTAGTGACATAAATATGGCTTATTAATCTTATTGGTTCTTTTACATGAATGTGGGATATTACAAAATATTAACTGTCTAACCGCGTCATTGTAATTTTTATTGCACGCTCAACGCTAAAATGTAAGCGAATTTTTCGAATTCTTAAACGTTAGCAAGAGAAATAAAAATAAAGAAATAATATTGTACACAAGTCATTCACTCGTAACGCATAACCTAATTTATAGCATAATGAAACACGTAACTCATAGCTAATAACATAACTAAAACATTTAATCATGAAATATCGTTAGTTACGGTTCGGTTACTTGTGACGTGGTTATAATCAATGTATAGTCATCTCAGAAAACAAAAGCACAAGCAATCTATCAAAAGAATAAAAACCAAAATTAGAAGCACATTAATTATGGTGCTATTAAGTTCCTGTTAATAAATCTATAAAAAAATAATAAATTTAAAAAAAAAATGATGCTTACTGTACATAAATAAAAATTAAGGTTTTAAAGATGGGTTTTTATTATCTAATTTGGAGTTATGTGTACGTATTATAATGAATTTTTCTCGCAGTATCTCACAATTTAATTGAATGCATTTGCCTCACAACCTAATTTCAGTATTTTAATATTTTTGCTATTTTATTATTATAGTGCGCTAAGCAGAAATTGGAGGACTTCCCAACCTATTTTTGGACACATATGATTGCAGGAAGTAGGAAAAGAATGCTGACATTACATCGTTTGACAGAGACTAGTATCAAACTGGGGGAGCTATTTATTAAGAATAAGATAATTTTACCGTTTATATTACAGTTGTATACAACGACAATCCCATTTGCAACATTTACGCGTTCCTGACGTTATTATATGCTTTATCATTCATAAAGCCACCCACCCTCTCTAGTGTGCCTGACTGCGGATAAGCAGATCATGGGTTCGATTCGAGCATGGGTGTACTTCCTCTCTCGGTCGATCCTTTGTCCTTTCCTCGTATGAATGATTGCCTACTCTATAAACGGGTTCCTGTGACATGTGTGTACTGAGGAAGTCGGACTCCACACCAAAATATGGTTCAGTAGGAAAAGTGCAGCAGCCATGGCGCCATCTTAGTTGGCACAAGACGGCAACATCATTAATATGCTTTATTTCATATTGCATATAAAAACTGCAATTAAATAATATTACTTTATTTTTTTCGCTGTCTAAAAACATTCAGAGCTATAGCAGCTATAGAAATTATTTTATTCGTGCTTCTCGAACACTCTATCACTATACATTCTTATAAAAACCGTAAATAATTTTGAATTTGTAATTCCACTGCTAATTTATTATTTTTATGAATATTATTTGTTTTAATGCAAACACTTTGTATTTCTCTGTAATTATTGATTAACAAGAAATATACATACATGTATACATATATATATATATATATGTGTGTGTGTGTGTGTGTGTTTGGATACCCAGAAAATTCCCTTGCACTCACTTCGACAGAGTTGCACGCCAAAAAGCAGAAATACAACATCTTTTGTTGTTCAATAGTGGCTGAGATCGAAATGCGGAATTTACTTTCTAAAGAGCGTAATCCTACTGCTAAAATCAAGAGCAACTTATAAAATTCATTTTATTACTCGTTCAACTAATAGATTGCTGTCTTCTGATCAGCGTGCCTAACTGCGAATAAAGAGGTTCTGAGTTCGAATCCTGGTTCGTGCATGGATGTAATTTCCCTTCTGGCTTTCTCCTCGTATGAATGTGGTTTTGCCTTCCCTATAAATGTATTGAAATTTAAAGTACGTGTCCTTGCTCATTTAAAGTATGGCATGTGTGTAATGAGTAAGTCGGACTCCACACCAAATTACGGTTCAGTAGGAAAAGTGCAGCAGCACACCACATAATTTTAGCCTAGCTAACACAAGACAACAACAACCTAATGAATTTGAAATAACGCATGAATTTAAATTTACTATTTCTGACCATGTATATTATAGAAAAGTTCATAAGTAGTACATATTTCTGTCAATGTAAAATAGAGTATAAATTAGTGATAAATAAACTTCGCTGCTGGGATTGATGTTATTTTCTTAGTAAAATTTAGCACAAAATGGAAATATATACATGATAACTTTTATATATTTTATTCATATCACACATATACACATGCAATTTGTAATGTGATATGTAATTCATCATAAAATCAAATCGTCAGTATTGGCCACAGTTTGGGGATGTGTAAAAACAACTATTTACTCAGTTTGCATTACTTCAAAAAATTTGCTTTGAATGAAAGTGTATAATTTAAATCAATGTCAAGTACGTGACAAAAAAGTCACTGATTTATAATTTTTTGCTTCAAAATTCAGTTTTTACAGATATTAGAAACTCTTTTACCAAGACACAACTAGATTTGTTTCTAGTCGAAGTCAGAGGAAAATATACACTACTGGCCATTAAAATTACTACACCAAGAAGACGACATGCTACAGACGTGAAATTTATACGAAAGGAAGAAGGTGCTGTGATATGCAAATGATTAGCTTTTCAGTGCATTCAGACAAAGCAGGCGCCAGTAGCGACACCTACATTGTGCTTAAATGAGGAAATTGTTCAGCCGGTTCCTCATACACAAATTGCATTTAAACGTTGTTGCCTGGTGAAAAGTTGTTGTGATGCCTCGTGTAAAGAGAAATACGTATCAGCACGTTTCTGACTTTGATAAAGGTCGGATTGTAGCGTACCGGGATTGCGGTTTATCTTATCGTAGAGTATTGCTGCTTACGTCGGTCGAGATCCAATGACTGTTAGCAGAATATGGAATCGATGGGTTCAGAACGGTAATACGGAACGCCTTGCGGGATCTCAACGGCCACCTATCACTAGCAGCCGAGAAGACAGGCATATTATCCGCATGGCCGTAATGGATCGTGCAACCACGTCACGAGCCGTGAGTCAAGAAACGGGGTCGTTTGGAAGGCAAAAAGTGTCTGCACGAACAGTTCGACGACGTTTGCAGCAGCATGGACTCTCAGCTCGGAGACCATGGCTGCGGTTTCCCATGATGCTACGTCATAGACAAGAGCGCCTTCAATGGTGTGATCAACGACAAACACAGGGCGCACGAATGGCGGGACGCCATCTTTTCAGATGAATCCAGGTTCTGTGTACAGCATCATGATAGTCGCTTCCGTGTTTGGCGGCATCGTGGTGAACGCACACTGGCAGCGGGCATTCGACATCGTCATACTGGCCCATCACCTGGCGTGATGACATGGGGTGCCATTGGATACAAGTCTCGGTCATCTCTTGTTCGCATTGACGGTGCTTTGAACAGTGCACGTTACATTTCTGGTGTGTTACGACCCGTGGCTCTACCCTTTATTCGAGCCCTGCGAAACCCTACGTTTCAGCAGGATAATGCCCGACCGCATGTTGCCGGTATTGTCTGGACCTTCCTTGATACGGAACATGTTCAGCTGTTGCCCTGGCCAGCACGTTCTCCAGATCTTTCACCAATAGAAAACGTCTGGTCAATGGTTCCCGAGCGACTGGCTCGTCACCAAATGCCAGTCACTACGGTTGATGAACTGTGGCATCGTGTTTAAGCTGCATGGGCATCTGTACCTGTACATGCAATCCAATCTCTGTTTGACTCAATGCCCAGGCGTATAACTGCTGTTATTACTTCCAGAAGTGGTTGCTCTGGGTACTGATATCTCAGGATCTATCCAGCCAAATATTTTGAAAATTTAATCTCTTGTTATATTTCTAGTATAATATATTTGTCCCATAAATATCATTTTGTTATCTGCATTTCTCCCTAGTGTAGCAATTTTAATGGCCAGTAGTGTATAAAGACAAATTTTATAATCAATCATTATTTACAAGTTTGTTACCATTATTACATTTTTATAGAATGATTAAATAATTTGTTAATAATAATATCTTATGTAACCAAGATTTTACGCTTGACCATATGTATTTTCTTATCTTCAGAGAACCACTCCAATTCTATAAATTTATTGTGGAATGACAAAGGAAACATATAAATTTATAAAATAATTTCAAGGAAATCAAAAATACTTATTATAAGTAAGACTCTTAATATAGTTGCTCTTCAATATATTCTAATAATTACAGCTTTATTATTTTACAACTTGATGTTATCAAGAAGTTAAGTTATATAATAGAATCCTTCAAGAACACACACACTGTGGGTGCAAACATTTCCGTAGACTTCAGTGTTTCAAGGTAGATGTCAGTGTCGTTACTTAATTGCAGTTATTTGCGGTTTTCGAAAAAGTGAAACTTTAATTTGTAGAAACAAGCAGCTGCAAACGTAGTACAATAATATTGATTATTATCTGTAGTATATATAATAGAGTTTTAAATACGATATACCGAAAACGTACCAAGGAGTTAAATTTTAACAAGCGATATTTTTTCAGTTTAAAGGACTTCTTTTTCGTAAGTAGTATTAATTATGAATGATTTTGGAAATACTACGCTAAATTGCAATCTCTGTGGAAAGACTTTCACCGAAATCAGACATTTCCGATTTCATAAAATGTTACATAGATGTCAGCTACTCTGTAATCGTAAATATAATCAGCGTTTTCACTTGCTAGTAATCGCAAGTGTCATTACAGATTTCAAGCAGAGCAGAAGAAGTACAAGTGAAAACATTATGAGAAAAGTTTCTCCCGGGAATATGATCGCAAGGTTCACGAGACTTTTATTGTCAGTGAGTGACAATAAAAGTGTCAATGAAATGTGATAAAGTATTCTCTCCTCTAAGTATTCTTCAGGGACACATTAGGCTTCACATACGTGAGCGGCCGTATCTGTACATATATTGTCATACATAATTTACTCACTCGGAGGATCTGTTGACTCACCTAAGGACACAAACATGTGACAGACCGTTTCAGAGCACGCTATTTGCTCAAGCGCATCGGGTACTCTCAATACTCACTCAAGTACTCACACAGGTGAGCGGCCACACGAGTGTGAGTTATGTCATCAAAGATCCTCTCAATCAAGCACTCTTAAGAGACACCTCAAACTTCACACAGGTGGGCAGTGTGAACATTGTAACAGAAGATTTACTCAATCGGTTCAGTTGAAGAAACATCAGAGAGTCCGCAAAAAATAGAAATAATAGTTGTCTATAAAGAATGTCACGTTTTTTCCTTCAAATCCGTTAATTTTTAGCGCACACGAGAAAAGAACAGCGCAGAATTGGAGAACGACGAATTACCTTCCAAATGTATTGAATCTAAACAATGTTAAAATGTTAGCTCTATTGGGAAGATGGCAAATGATCTTCTTTAAGAGGAATTATTCTACGAGGCTCTTAGGAGCCAAAAAACCGGACACACAAATGAACTTTGTAAGGAAGGATGTCATTTTAATTGTATTTAAATTTTTTTGTTATCTTGTAACAGAACATAGGTCTACTATTACTTAACTAATTTATTCACTCAAAAATTTTTTTTATTTTGAAAAGGTTTTGCTTTGAAAAGCTTTTAAAGCACAAAAATACTCTTAAACAGAGACAAAATATTTTAATTTAATTTGGATATTAACAATCCTAAAATGCTTTTTAAATTATATATTCTCTAATATCAAATTCGAATTCTAAAACACTTTATACGGCTAAATGTTAAATTAACTTTTATTCTATTTACTTTTTTATAAATTTTAATGTAGCCTTGATAGACAGTTTTATCTGTTATTAAAATTCATGTAAACTTGTAATTGTTTTGTTATTGCATATTAAAACATATATATAATAGTTATTTGTGATTAAAAGAAATGTTTTTGACTAATACGATTGGCAGCTTAAATGTTTTAATGAGTTGATGTTATATGTGTAAGAAACTTACGAATTGCAGAACCAAAGAATTAAATTTAAAACATTACAAATATTCCATTTTACCAAAATGTGCTTCTGGTAAATGGTTACATTTACTAATTTATAAAAATATACACTTTGCTTAAAAATTATTAAAACACCAAATGTATTTTTTATTAATATTACATAATTGCATTAAATATTTAAAAAAATATAAGAAAATATAAATGGTATTATGAAAAATGGATTAATTTATTTAAAATTAACCGTATTCATTCTGTTTTAGAAATATTCTTATTTTTAAGATTTTAACAAGGATTTAAATTTCAAATTATTAAAAAAATTTCGGCAAAATAAAAAATATTCTTTCACGGTAATCCTTGTACTGGGAAAGAAAAAATAATCTTAACTCCTGTGTTAAATATTTTCATCTAATGTTTAAAGATAAATCTTTAAAAACCACTAAATAATTGCACATTTTATATACTTTTTTATGAATTGAATAATTATATAATTATAACTTATTGACAAAAATTATTGAATTATTGAAAAATATGTCAAAGTTTATTTCCGGTAGAAGATGCTTAGTAACAGTTTTGCTGACTGATTGAGGGAAACATATTGGAATAGTACCGAAATTTACAATAATAATTAAATAGTTTTAAATATAACGTTTTCCTTAATATTTGCGTAACATTTATCTTGTAGTTGTGATTGCATTTTTGTATATTTATATTACACTTTCAGACTAAAAGTGTATATTAACGTTTAATTTGCAAGTCTTATAATTTAAAAGATAATGTAAATAGTTAATATAAATTTTTTTTAATTTTAGAAAAATCGGATTCAACTTATGAAAGTCTAGTTTTATTTTTATCTTTTCAAGTAATTTATCCAGTTGTTCAAATACAACTCTCACGTTTTGAAATATTTCCAAAAACTTATTTATAAGTGCATTTTAAATTTTACAAAGTGATAGAATTGTGAATGATTCAAAATGCATAGCTACTCTAAATTCAAAATTAAATTTATTCTTCATAAATTTAGATATACAAACGTAATAATTGTGTATAAAATGTCAAAAGAAAATTTTATTTATGTAGTAATTATCATTTGATTTTCAGAGATATTTCGATAAATTAACATTAAAATTTTAGGATCAAAAATTGTTTTTCATTTCATAAATACTTTTTCTGATGTAAATGATACGAAATTGTTAAGGATAAGTTTACTAAATTTTGTCGAAAGTATCAAGTGCAACCCTTCTACCAAAAAAAAAAAAAAAAAAAAAGAATTGAAGAATTATACTGCTTTTGGAGACGATCCCAATAAATCAGAAATTTATTAAAAATATTTAAATTTCTACGATATTGAAGTCAAAAAATTTAACCAAGGTGTTTTTTTAAAAAGCTAAAAAGGATTGAATATATACTAAAAAATTTATGTGCGATCAATTTTAGTTTTCTTTAAAAAATGCTTTGGTTAAATTTTTGATAAATTATTTTTGCATAATTCTAATTAAAATTCATGTCAAATTTATAATATTTAAGTAATTTTGAGTTTCAAAACAATGATTAGTTACAAAATAAATATTTATGTGGACTATAATTCAATATCTGGATTTGTCATTTTGCCAGAAATGATGTTTTTATTTATAGGTTCATTATTAATAATTAAAGCAATAGAAAATGCGAAAAAAAATGCAGTTTTTATTCCTCGATCTGTAATAAAATAAAATATTTTAAGATCTACAGAATAATAAAAATATTTACTCTCATAATTTCACGAGAAATGTAAGAAGTATGCTGAATTTCAAAGCAATGACAAAATGCTTTTAGTACATGTGATTGTGATTTTTTTTCTCTTGTGCCATCTAAGCTGACAATATGGGGTGCGCTGCTCCACTTTTCCATACTGCACCATATTTGGTCTGGAGTCCGACTGCTCCAGTATACACATGCCATAAGGATTTGTTTACAGGGTAGGCAACCATTCACACCTCATTCATACACAGAAAGGACAAGAAAGACAGGATAGATAAAGTAAATCCATGCCCTAACCGGGATTCGAACCCAGGACCTTCCTATCCGCACTCTGAACACTAGACAGGGTGGTCGACATGTAATTATGATAATCCTTTATATAAACTTTTAGATATTTCAACAGTATAGGAAATAAAAGAGAACGGTACTCCAATGTTATCAAACAAGTACTCAATTTGTGCAAAAAAAATTTAATTTTACTTATTTCACTTAATTTTCTGAGTGATATCTTAAACTTAAATCATAAATTTATGATCTTATCTTAGTTGATTTAGTTTACCAGAACTTTGGAAGATATTATTAGTACAAGGATTTTAATTGTATCCGAAGCTATAATTTAAAGTGCCTAATAGCAATACAGATCTGCATCCGTGGCTGACCCGAAAGCACAAATTGTTAAACCAAGGCCAAAAGAACCATCAAGGTTGAACATTTGCAAATGACCTCTGGGTTCTGATTCTTGTGCCTTTGAAGCCGATTCATCTACTCGTTTCATACTGATAGGCCCACTAAGCAATTTTCACGCAGAGAATCTTTTCTGATAACAAAAACTTCTCACATATATTGATAATATATAAATGTTAAAAAAATTTCGCTAGGAAGTTCTTATTCAAATTGCCTCAAAACAAGCTTCGGTATAATCAATAATTTAAAAAAATGGGTTCACTTTTAGTCAAAACATCATTTCATAAAACTTTAAATGAGTCTCGATGTCTCTTCTAACATGGATTACTTGTTACGGAAGGAAACTTTTTGGAAGAGCTATGTGATCCAGGGGTTTTTTGTGCTGCACGTTTTATAAGCATTCGATGCTACCAAAATTCATAAAAGCCGGTTATGAGTTGCACACAAACTTCATCTATACTTTCCTAACCCTTTTAAATATTTGAAATATCAGAGATATGGTCATTCTCAGTACACCTGTAGGAATAGTAATTCTATATGGCGAAAATGAGTACAATTTGATCAGGAAAATAATGCCTGTACTTTAGATATTTTCAAGTGGTGTAACTGTTCTTGCGCACCTGCTGCATTTTTCCAAATCTTGCCCTATATGGATCTTGAAGAAACAAGTAATTTCAACAAAACATTTTCTCTAAAGTAGGACAAATGTTTAGCAACAGAACACCAAAAGTTGGCGTTTCTTCTACTTTACAAATAGATTCAAAAATGAACAACAATCCAGAAAAGAAAAGTAGTTAACTAATATCTGATCCACTTTTAACTATGTCTTCTAAATCCACTTTACAATCAACTCCTAGTAGCACTAAGAATTCTTCTTCAGATATCAGTAAATCTAAGACTGATGATACAAAAATTAAAAGAAAAAACAAAATCATCAAAAAAATATTCAAAGAAAAATTGATACATCCTCTTCTGAAATAGTTATTAAAATAGATTCTACCTCAACATCTCAGACGTTTCAAAATGTAGAAAAAACAAGTACAATTAGCAATTAAATAAAACTTGCTCTAGATGAAATTAATTTCTTGAAATTGTCGTAGTTCGTTGAAAACGTTTTTTTTATGATTTTTATCTATCTCATTTTGTTTTTGGTGCAGCTTATTCCATCTGAAGATCGAGCACCAGTAAAATCAAAACAAATCAGAATCTTCACTTAGGTACCATAGTGTATCTACGCTTTTAATAATTAATATATCTTATTAAATTCTCATAACATATTAAATTTTTGTAGATTGTCCCTTATACCTACCTGCTTAACAGTCTCTCTCATTTGAGTATCATTTAACAAATAAAAGAAGTGTAAACGTAATTCATGCGATAAAATTAGATGATAGCAAATTCTTTACTTCAAATATTAAAGAGAAAACGTGAGTGACTGCTAATAGTTGATTTTTCTGATTCCAAAATTAGAAGACCTTTGTTAATAAGTCTTCATGTAATTTCTGTTTAGAAAACTAAATTATATGCCATAGAACTATTAATGCAAATATCTGATGAGCAACGGAACGTTAATACAGACAACAAAAATATTTTGTATATTTCTTAAATTAAAAATCAAAACATACGTAAATTAAAGTAAAATTATGTATATCTAATACAATCACAAATTTTCATTCAAACAATATATATTATATTATTAAAAATATTTTTCTTTCTCCAAACTGATGCACTGTATATTGTTCTTTAAAGTTTTTCATTGATTCAAAATATTATTATTAAGAAATAAAAGAGCTGAGACAAAAAATATATTTTAATTGTTACATCGCATAATTTAATGTACAGAAATTTTCTCAATTAGTTATCATAGTACTGAAAATTTTCTTCGTATTTTAAAGGCATTTTTTAAAACAGTTTTTTAAGATATTAAAGTATATTTTATTATTAAAATAAAGACTAATTTTTATTAAAATTAAAATTTATTTCTATTAAGAATCATTTTGGAAGTGCTGTTCAGGCAATGGCATGAAGTTTTTTTTTTCTTTCAATAAATTTAAATCATTTAAAGACGATATTATTTTTAAAATTTTACAATGTAAAATGAGAAATATGTACGATTTCTTTATAAATTTCTTGAACGATTTTTTCAAGGTAAAAGATTTGTTATTTTTATATAAATTGAACTAATCAATTAAGAAATATATGCTGCATGTTTAAGGAGTGCTGTACAGACAGCTAAAACCTGCAATAGGTTGTTACGCTATAAAAAAAGAAGATTCTGTATGTTTAAACATACAGGAAAAAAAACATTTGAAGAGGAAAAAAACATTTATAAATATTTAATTTCTACCATTTAAAAAAGAATTTTTCAATATAAGGTGCTAATGTAAACCCAACAAAATTACGAGTCAAATAAAAATTATTTCCCGAAACAAAAACATTTAAAGATTATTTAAATTATCTTTAAAGAATAGTTTTAACTAATAATTAATATTTAATTTTCAAAACTCTGCAAAAATATGTTAGTACTAGTTTTATACCCCAGCAAAAATATGAAATAAATATTCATATTGAAAGAATACATAATAGACAGAAAATATAACTTACGGCAATAATATTTTAAAAGTCAAAACTCCAGATTTTCAAAAGTTTAATTTTTTGTTTCCGATGAAGAGATGTTTTGGAAGAAACGAAATACTAACCGTGTGAACAACAAAAAGGAAGGATAGTATGTGTGTGTTTTCCTAGAATTTGGAGGTAATTAGCTCTGGATCCCCTCCATTTCTATTCCAGGAAGGCAATTCCCGATGGGGCATACTGTAGTGTTATTTTATTTAAAATTTCCTCCCTTTCTTTGAAGGTCAGTCTGGTATTATACGGGGCACAATATTTTTGACAAAGGGAACCGCTAATATGAAACACGTTTGAGCAGGAATTTTCTCACGAGTGTAAGGCGTCACCAGACTGAATGGCTACAGCAGTAAACACCTAAGATAAAAAAAAATATACAAGGGGTTTATTTTGATTTTGGGACAATGAATAATATTATTTAACAAAGTCTCAATAACTACTGAAAGGCATCTTTCTGTATCGCTTCTTGATAACTTAAGTAAAATCTGACTTTTCTGTCATTAATAGTACATTTAAATTCTTACACAAGTTTTCATTAATAATATTTTAGTTATATGAAATTTTCTTTTTTTGCGCATAATAATTTATTACGCTATTATAATCAAAATGAGATTAAATTTTCACATTTTTACCATAAAAATATTAGTAAAGTTCTGCTTGTTAAATAAAATATTTTTGTTATGAGAAATTAAAAATAGCACGTCAAATAATATTACAAATGAAATTTCTACAAAAAACTTTTATGTTTTGAATTTTTGAATAATTATAGCATCCAAAAGTGTCCAAAAAAATAATATTCATTAAACGTATTTTTTTTATTTTTATTTTTTTATATTGAGTAAAACAAACTTTGTTTTGTTAATATTATTGCTATGACTTCTTTTAGTATATAACTTGACTTTGATAACATGTATGACAACTTAGTCATAAAGGGCACTATGAATCTTAGTGTATTCACAAAATTAAATAGGTGTCTTTCAGAAGCTTTCTCTTCTGAAATCTCCCTAAGATAATAGATCCAAAAATTACCATATAACATTAACACAAATAATTTGGTAAATATTTTATACTAAAATGAAAACCTTCATATTCATTAAAATGGAACTGACTAATCTAATATTTCAAAAATTTTATATGAAAAAAAGAAACCAAGATTATTTCGTTATTTACACATTTACAAGATTTTTAGTACAAAACAATAATATCACAAACTTTGAGCAAAGTATGAAACTTAAAAAGGGAAGGATTAAAAGAATGAAAATCGATAATCTAACTAGTTAAGAAGCATGGTTAAAAGAACAAAAATTTTAAAAGGAACTAAACCATGTAAAATTATTATTGATAAAGAAATATAAGAGCAAGAGTTACATTTATGGCAAGCTCCTGCAGCTTTTCCTCATTTTTCATCAACAACTTTTTCTTTTTTCCAAATCTGATTCCTCCCTGGAGTTTTTTTTTTCCCTGGACATGACACAATAATTATATGTTGCAAAGTTTATTTCTGTGAATAAAATTGATATTATAATAAAACTAAGATTGAAATTTTCTGAAAAATTTTGTTTAGCTTTTAAGTGAATTAGCGCCCCTCTATAAGCTGCTCCCGGGGCATGATAGCCCCTCTTGCCCCCCCCGTCACTACGCCACTGCCTACTGTATAAAGATTTTTATTAAAAAATTGTAACTTTCTTATTATCTCTAAACGGATGTTAGAAATTAGTCGTATTTTAGATTTTTTCTGAGAAAACTCATTGAGAAACAATTTGTAAAACAATTTGTTTTTTATTGATAATAGCTGATGGAGTAAATATCCAGATCTTTTTCTGCGTTTCTATTTGTATTAAATATAAGTTTTGCATTTATCATAAATTTTTACCAAACTCCAAACTGATATCTTTAATATCCAGATTTGCATTACCATTTACGGGTTAAGAATATAATATTTTTAAATTTTAGCTTATTTAATTTGCCCTAAATTTAGAAATTTAAGAATGTACTTCAATCATGTTTGGAAATGATGTGTGTCAGTTCTGATTCGAATTTAAAAGTTCAGAAAATATTTTTCTAAGTCACTTATGGAGACTTTTTATACTCGCTTAGAAAATGCGTTACTTTACAGCCTAGTAAATAATGTAATTTAGAAAAAAAGATTGCTAAGTTACAGTTAGAATTTTTTTTTAGAAATGAATTTTTGTTTTGGAAACGTGTTTTGATCATCAATAAAGCAATTCATTTGCTTAAATGGGAATTCTTGACTAGCTTCCATTAAAGTTTATTAAAACATGTAATTAATAAATTATCCAAAAATAATTTATTAATTACATATTAACACCATTTTACGTATATTTACATTATTTCAATTGCTTTAAATGTTTCGAAAACTATTTAAATTTATTACATTTAAACTGATAATTTTATCATTAAGATTATCTAAATTTCATATATGTGACTTTAATAAAATATAGGTGATATTCAAAAACGATTATACTTGAAAAAATATTACTTGGTTGTTTGGTTGGTTGTAACTTGTTTTAATATGAACTAACGGCATAAAAACACTGCAAAGTATTAACATTTTAATTGAATATAAAAACAAATATTTGTACGAAAATTATATTTTTATGTCAAATCCATAAAAAAATATATAAATTTTACGTATCAAGATTACAATTAAGAGCAGTTGTTTACAGAATGAGTTTCGGCAATTCAAGGGTGATTTACCATAGTGTGTCATTTTTATTCTTACTTATATGATGTAATATTTTAAGAAAAATAGTTTCTAAATATAATTTACACGTTTGTACAGCATAGAAAATTATAAGTGATGTGGAAAAGCAAATATAATAGAAAAAAAGAAATTCCAAGAGAGAGTAACATCTTAAAATTGATTTGTAAGTTAATAATTTCTTTTATTATAATTTTAATATGGTTAATCTGACCACACAGTTTCATTCTTCTACAGGATATGATGTGTATATTCTTCTTTGCAATTGTTTATGTTGACGCCTGGGAGCTTCCCTGTATTGTGACCAAAAGAGCTATAAAGACACCTCTGACTAAAAGTATTTTGAACCATAATGTTTAATCTATTGGTTTTATATAGATATTTTCATCGATTTTCATGCACTTATTATCGTAAGCCACAAAACTATTTTAAGCTGCACTCATATGTCACTGCACATACAAAAATCTAACATTTTGTTTTCAAAATGAGCCTTTGCAAAATATTTTTACCATATAAATTTAGATTTATAGTTAATAAAAGGTGAGATGAGCTATGCTTATCTATAATCGCGTAATAATTTTTGACCAGAGTTATTGCTTAGGAACCATGCTAATCAATTTATTCCAATTTTCAAATGTGTGAAAAAAAAGCTAATTAATTTCACGCGTGTCATTCAATAAAATCTAGAAGTTATGTAATAGCATCTTGACCGTCACTCAACGGGATTCAACCCACATGTCCCTGATGTATTTAAACCCATATGCTCCTGCAACGACTCTTGAGCTTCACTCCATGGGGTCCCTGATGTGAAATCAAGCAAAGAGCTCATGCAACGACATTTGAGCTTCCTTTCACGGGGTCCCTGATGTGAAATCAGACCCGGGAGCTCATGCAACGACACTTGAGCCTCCTTCCACGGGGTCCCTGATGTGAAATCAGACCCGGGAGCTCATGCAACGACACTTGAGCCTCCTTCCACGGGGTCCCTGATGTGAAATCAGACCCGGGAGCTCATGCAACGACACTTGAGCCTCCTTCCACGGGGTCCCTGATGTGAAATCAGACCCGGGAGCTCATGCAACGACACTTGAGCCTCCTTCCACGGGGTCCCTGATGTGAAATCAGACCCGGGAGCTCATGCAACGACACTTGAGCCTCCTTCCACGGGGTCCCTGATGTGAAATCAGACCCGGGAGCTCATGCAACGACACTTGAGCCTCCTTCCACGGGGTCCCTGATGTGAAATCAGACCCGGGAGCTCATGCAACGACACTTGAGCCTCCTTCCACGGGGTCCCTGATGTGAAATCAGACCCGGGAGCTCATGCAACGACACTTGAGCCTCCTTCCACGGGGTCCCTGATGTGAAATCAGACCCGGGAGCTCATGCAACGACACTTGAGCCTCCTTTTACGGGGTCCCTGATGTGAAATCAGACCCGGGAGCTCATGCAACGACACTTGAGCCTCCTTCCACGGGGTCCCTGATGTGAAATCAGACCCGGGAGCTCATGCAACGACACTTGAGCCTCCTTCCACGGGGTCCCTGATGTGAAATCAGACCCGGGAGCTCATGCAACGACACTTGAGCTTCCTTTCACGGGGTCCCTAATGTGAAATCAGACCCGGGAGCTCATGCAGCGACACTTGAGCTTCTCTCTACGGGGTTCCTGATGTGAAATCAGTCCCGGGAGCTCATTCAGCGACACTTGAGCTTCCCTTTACTGCGTCCTTGATGTGAAATCAGACCCGGGAGCTCATGCAACGACACTTGAGCTTTCCTCCACGGGGTCCCTGATGTGAAATCAGACCCGGGAGCTCTTGCAACGACACTTGAACTTCACTCCACGGGGTACCTGATGTGAAATCAGACCCGGGAGCTCATGCAACGACACTTGAGCTTCCCTCCACGGGGTCCCTGATGTGAAATCAGACCCGGGAGCTCTTGCAACGACACTTGAACTTCACTCCACGGGGTACCTGATGTGAAATCAGACCCGGGAGCTCATGCAACGACACTTGAACATCCCTCCACGGGGTCCCTGATGTGAAATCAGACCCGGAATCTCATGCAACGACACTTGAGCTTCCCTCCAATAATGTTGCATTTTAATGCAATGTTTGCATTTACTCTCTTAATGTTACATTTTTGCATGCACATCTGAGGGGGCAGTTTTCAGGGTTTCCATCCTTCTGGAACTTAAATACAATGTACTTTCAGTAAAAAGAATTCCCTGAAAATAATTGATGCGATGCATATTAATATGCTGATCAACACTCTTGGGCCACTGACAATTAGACAGTGTCAAATATTTTTTTAATGTGTTTAAGTAGATGATTGTACAATTTAAGATCATCGAAACTGGGCTGCATCTTTAATTTATACATAAATATCGTGTACCAAAATTAATACTGTACATTCAACTTATTATTATGATATGCATACTATTACATTTCTGTCTTAAAAAATAAATTGTTTTAGAATTCAGTGGCACATAGATGATATTCAATGAGATTTCAATCATTATCATTAGTCTGATTTTCTATGGTTTGAACCTGTTAACTAGTTTCATTAAATATTAGTTTGGAAGACACATTTTTTGGATTTATGAATCACAATGGGTAGGTTGCCTTTATTGTCCTATTCTTTAAAATTTTATGAAAATATTCGATAGTCTATTATCGTCTTTTCTAAGATTTTAACGAATACGAATATTGGTGGAAATATATCCATCTTTTATGAAAATTTCGTAAAACACTTAAATTTAGAGTTATTAATATTTTATCAGATACACATTCAAGAATAAAATTCCAAGGACGTATATTGTATTGTTTAAATTTTGCTATGTATTTTAATATAAAATAAATTCATGTTTAAAAATTCTCGAACAGTATAAGGAATTGAATATGTTTGATAACTCAAGAAATTCGTGCCGAGTGATAATTTAATAGTAATTTGGAGCTAGTATTCTGGCTTTTAGCTTAAGACTGTCAACATTTTGATATTTATAGGAGAGAGAGAAAAAAAACTAAATATTTACTCGTTTTAAAAATAAAAAAACCGTCCTCTATTTCAGCAAAAAATGCAGATTCCATCCAAATCCTTAATTTTATGTAGGAAGTAATTTCATGCATGTTACTCATGCCGTTAAACATACCAGCCTTCTTTTATTAATAAATTTATTTATTATTTTCATATGATTTTTAAAGCCTTATTATAGGTTCTTAAAGTTATATCTTAGTATGTTAACATGTATCCTTAAAATTCCCCATCATATGTTGACATAAGAACTGTGTTAAAAATCCTTCGATCACCGTTGGATTATGCAGCTGCTAATTGAAGCCAGATGATAAATCTTGGCTTGTCAATATCTTGACACAATTCATTACCCAATATCAAAAGTTTAGGAAAATAACCCATTTAAATTTTCCGTGTCATCATTGGAAATAATAAACTTAGGTTAAATTATTTTGAAATGGAATCACTCCCAAATTATCCATTACACATCTTAATTGTTAATTTCGTATACTGCAAATGTTTTTGTGTCCGTTTATCATGTCCACGTATATTTTGATGAAAATGAAAGTTCTGACTAAAATATATACGATTATATAACTTGATTTTCCTACCAGATTAACCTTAAGATGAAAATCACGTGTTTTCATCCTCAATTTATTTGACGACATTAAAAAAATACATTAATTCAGTAATTCAAATAAAAAATTCTGTCTACATTTTAAACTTCAGAGATTATTGAAAAACTATCCAAATATTTCTCCAGCAACCTATTTCCAGTGCGCAGCATTTTCACCAAAATCCCATGAATTTAATGCAATTTTTGCTGCTGAAAAGACCTGCAATTTATTGCTATTAAATACTATTAAAACAGAAATTTACCAAAAAAATTTTTTCATTTAAATTCGAAAAGTTGTATTTTTGTATTGAATAATACTTTGATATAAGACATTCAATTTTATTAAAAGTATTATTTAAAGTGTTTGCGAATAATGGCACTATGAAAACACCCCTAGTTATTGTCATTGATGGTAAATACAACACTGACATTGCAACATAGACATTGCATAATAAAATTTTTAAATTCTAGCAAAATAATAGCTGATATTTCTCTAACAGTAAAAGATACAAAACTTGTCACTACAAAATTCCTTTTTATTCGTTGGTAATTTATATTAGGTTTATAAGATAACAATAAATTTGAAGTAAACATTTCACAATCTCATTGAAAACAAAACTTCACTCCATATATAACAAAATTCTTAAGAATATTTCTGTATAAAATATACTCATGTTGCTCTCAAGCTACATTTATTTTCTGACTGTAACCGTTTGTGTTCTATTGACAGTGTTCAAACTAACATGCTGTTATATTCTCATTATATTTTACAATGAAGAATTTACATTTAATAAAAATCAAATTTTTAAGTTCCCACCAAAATTGGTGCAACTACCATAAGTCAGCTAGTTTCTATTTCTGTATTTTTTTAAAAGGAAAACGGTGGTTTGTACGTAATAAAGTAAAATTCGATGAATTTTAATGCCAAAAGAACAGGCTCGGCATATCCAGCAATAGTACTTGTACCGAAATACTTAATCAACCAAACAATTTTGATTGAATGTCATGTGATGAATTAATAATGCCGAAGTATTTAAGGTTTTATTCAGTCATGAATTTGAAATATTTTTCTTCTAAAATTCCAAATACCATGTAAATATTCTTATTGATTGCTTGAGGAGCAGATATAAATTAATTTTTTTCATTTTGCTAACATACAGATAATATTTTGGTGTCATTCCATTCGTCAAAAAATAATTACGGTGCAATTGGTTAAAATTCTTCATTCTTTTAAATGAATGGTTATAGTTCATCTATCAAACATCTTAAAACAAATGTGCTTCTATTTTCTGCATGTATATCGGTAATTGAGTTTCTAACATACCAATACATGAATAACACTCCATAATCCAGACAGCAAAAACTATTAAAAAGCTTATTACACAATACTTGACTGTTTCAACTTATATCTATGACGCAATAGTGAAATATATTTCTTGGAGTGAAAGGTTCGGAGTTCAATCCCAATTCCATGGGAACAACGGAAGATAATATGTTGCTAACATCTTACAGAAGAGGCTGTTTGGGTGATTTCTGGGTTTCTTTGCTAGTGAAATGTAAATGCGGTCCAATATCTATGAAAAATCTTTCTATTTATCTCAAGTATACAAAAAATGTAATAATAGAGTCATACTGTTATGAAGTGGTGTTTATTGTATCTCCTTCTTAAATATCCGGAAAATTTATTGTTATCATTTATTAAATGCACTAAAGCGAAATGTTTTCTTATCAATATTTTTGTCATAAGTGTATCACGTTTTTATTTTTTATTTTTTGAGACCTTTCTTTACCGGATGATAATCGGGAATGAAAAGTGGATTAATTAACTACGAAAACATTGTAAGGAAAGGGTATATTGTGCGGAACACTTAGCCCTTCCAAATCTAGAACAAATTTCATTCTGAATAAGAGAATGTTTTGTATATTCTGGGACATTTGAAATACATTATGAGAATTAAAAATTGATCGTAAAGCTCAATTTGTAAAAGTAACTGATAATTTATAACGAGCAGTCGAAGAAAAGTGAATGACAATATCTTAAGAAAGAGAAGTTCAAGAAATAGACCAAGAAAAGAGTTCGTCAAAAAATTGCAGAACTAGGCTGGGAAATTCTATCGCATACATCACATTTTCGGGCTTATAACCCTCCAACTATCACTTGTTTTTGTCCTCACAGAATGCTTTGAAGGCCAAAAAATTCAAAAATGAAGATATCAATCAAGCACTGTTTCAATTTTTCTCATGAAATGATGAAACACTTTTCAAAACTTAGCTATACAAACTACTTTTTCGCTGGCAAGAAGTCATTAATAGTAATGGCAATTGTATTATTTAATAAAGTTTATTGACGAAAAAATTCTATTTCGTTTAATTCCAAAAATGAACAGAACTTTCCGGTAGACAAAATAATATCAAAATTGGTAAATTTTTTATGCATCTGCATATTTTCTTTTTACTGTGATTAAAAAAAAAAGCTGAACGCTTAAAAGTAAATAAAATAATTATTTCTTCACAGTCTCGGAGCATTAATGCTCGATTGATTAGGAAGCATTGCGGGATAATTTCCCCACAATGTAGGATAACGTCAGAAACAATCATTTCCGGCGTTAAAGTTCAGAAGCATTTGAGCTAGACATTCTTTTCCCCTAGCCCTGGGATTTTACGGACATACAGTTTCAGAAAGGCAAACTGACCACATATGCAGGAAAAAACTGAGTCGAAATATGCTTTCAGAAATTAAGAAGCGGGAAGGGGGGGCAGAATAATCCCTATTGCTGTTAAGTTATTTCTCTTTCATACCTCACTTAAAGAAAATAAGTATTTTATATATTGTTAATTAATTGCAATAACTAGATGGTCTTAAACTGTGAAAATCTGAAGGCGAATAAATATAGAAAAATAGAACGTAATTATAAATCTGATGCTTCCTTTATATAACCGATTAGTAAATGAGCTTCCAAGCCACGATTTCAGGGCAATCCGTCAATTCTGGCGAATGAACTAAAGCCAATTGCCCCTACCAAGGGTAAACGCACTAAATTTTTTGCCCAAATTTAGTCGAGATAGTCGGTTAAGGGTTTTAAATTCAACTCCACTGAATTGGGAATTATTTATTTTTGGGTGGTTCTGGTGTGGCTGGTCCTAAAACATCTGCTCTAGATGGCGCTGAAGCTCGTTTCTAGAGTTATTTTGAGAGGCAGAAGAAATTAAGCATGCAGAAAAATAAAATGTAGTAATTTATTATATATATATATATAAATATATTATAAAAAAAAGTTATGAATACACCATTTACTAGGTTTTGTTGATATGTTCAAAATTATTCTCCATCCATAGTCAACATACAAAGATAATAATTTAGCATAAAATAAAAAAAATTCAATAAATTTTAAGAATTTTTTTATAAAACAAAGACTTAAAATTAAGGAATTGGTGAAGTCTATGAAATATATATAAATACAAATATGTATTAAAATATCATATAGCAATATATCTATATATATATATATATATATATATATATATATATATATATATATATATATATATATATATCTATATATATATATATATATATAGAATATCCTTAGCTTCATTTTTGGAAATAACACATTTAAAGTTTAAATTGTTTCATAATGATTTTTTGATATAATAAGATAAAGCTAATTCCATATTTACAAATGAATATCAAATAATTGTTCAACATCATTACAGTGAATAATTCAAAATTTATCCAATGTCGATTAATTCGTCTTCACGTCATTGCGGCTTTTCTCATCGTTTTTTCTCTTTGTCGTTCTTTCTTCTCTATGTATGTCCCGCGGCAGACTCAATGTAAATGGCCTTCTGGTGACGCTTTCAATCCCATATCTGTCTATCTATATATCTATCTATCTATCTATCTATCTATATCTATATATATATATATATATATATATATATATATATATATATATATATATATATATATATATATATATATATATATATATATATATATATATATATATATATATATATATATATATATATATATCTATCTATCTATCTATATATATATATCTATATATATATATATATATATATATGCTCTCATGGGCAAAAAAATTAGCGAACCAAGAAGGAGTAGTCAAAATGAAACGAAATTTTACATACGTAATGATTACACATTGATATAAGTAAATGATAAGAAAATCAAAGAAAAAATATAATTTAATTCAGAGAAAAAGGCAAAAGAGCGAAGGAGTTAATACTCCATTGGATCCCCTCTAGCGCGAATGCAGGATGCGATACGATCTGACATCGAGCCATATAAGTTCTGGATGATATCTTGAGACATTTCGTTCCATAGGTGCTGTAACCTTGCTCCTAGTTTGTTCAAACTCGTGGGATGCCCAACTCGTCGTCCCAAATGATCCCAGATATGCTCGATTGCAGAAAAATCTAGGGATCGGACATGCCAAGGAAAGGTAGTAACAGTGAAGAGACCGTTTTGTGACACCCTTGCCGTATGAGACCGAGCATTGTCTTGTTGAAAAATGGCTCCGTGAGCCATTGCATGAGTGAAACACGTGTGGTTGCAGGATTTTATGAACATACCGCTGGGCTGTCATGGTGCCGCGGAATAATCCTTGGGGTGACCGTGTATTGTAGGCAATGGCACCCCATACCATCACGCTAGCTGTGGGAGCGATAAGTCGCTGGACAGCAAAGGCAGGTTTGAAGCATTCACCACGAGCTCTCCACACACGAACATGATTGTCATCACTGCCGAAATGGAATCTGGATTCGTCGCTAAAGACGTCCTGCTTCCATTCCGCTGCTGTTCAGTTACCTCGTGAGCGGCAAAACTCCAGACGGAGGCGTCGATGGGTGGGCGTCAAGAGCAGCACACGTCATGGGTGCCGCGATACCAACTGTCTTTCAGCCAGGCACTTTCATATGGTTCGAGAAGACACTGAGGTCACCCTAGTGAAGGTGCTACCTGTGTTTGGATTGCGGCCGATGAAGCAGTTGGCTGTACGCGTGTATTTCTTACGATGTGGCAGTCTTCTCGGCAACTGGTCTATCAAAGACATTCTGAGCCTTCTATTCGTGTACATTACATCCCCCAGGTCCACTGGTCCCAACACCTCCTCACAACATAACCAGAGTGGCCTAACTGACGATCTATTCGCCTAACTGACCAACCATCTTCCGTCATCCCGACGATTCTCCCCCTCTCAAACTGCTTATATTGTCTTCGAACACAGCGTAATGGCATGTCTACCTCAGCTCCTCCTTTGTAAATGATTCAGCACACTCAAACAAGCTTTGGTTACCTGTTTTATACTCCACAGAGTATGATGTTCAAAGCCCTTTACGTAATGCGCAATCACGCTGCATTTCTAATCATTTGCATATCTCCCCGACATGTACCTTCATTGCAAATTTCGTCACGATCCCGTAATTATTTCTTGGTTTTTTTCCATGAGTGTACACACACACACACACATATATATATATATATATATATATATATATATACATACACACACTCACATATATATATGTGTGTGTGTGTGAGAGAGAGTGATATAGAGTACCTGATGACCTTAGACGCACCTCAACATCATGATATCATCAAGTGCTTGCTGCTTCAACAGCGATCCTTGTGTGTTAGAAAAAAAAATTTGGAAGATAACAGAAGACGGTCTAGTTAATACGTATTTTGAACCTTAACGGTTCCGAAATATAAATGTTGTATTCATAATCCTCTTTTGTAATTATAATTGAAAATAACTGTGTGTATATATATATATATATATATATATATATATATATATATATATATATAATGTTTAATATACTATAGTTATAAATTTCCAATTCATTGTATTATTAGTGTTTTAAATTAATCCACATGAGGACCCTGGCCACTTATTTTTTATTTCAAATACATTCTGAAGAGATTAATTTTTGATTCCTGGTGAAGTCTACCGCCGCAGAATCACATACAAGTTGAAAATAACCTAGTTTCTGGTTTTGATTTATTTTCCTGTATTCAATGCATATGGATTTCTACTTTGAAGGTGAGTCACTCTTATTTTCAAGATGCTTTTAAATGATATTACTGAAATCGCACTTGAACTGAAGACTGGAAAAAGAGAAAAAAAATCAAACTACTTCACAAGCTGTTATTTGGCGAAGAAAGTGATAGATTAAATCGTTCTCTAGTAAGAAACTTGCATGGTTTTGATTTTAAAAAAGGCGATTTAAATTTTAAGTCTTAATTAGTTGGTATTATAATAACTTTTTCTTTAGTCGAATTAATTTCGATTGCATATATTTTGAAAATAAATATTAATGACACACTACCTGAATTGGAAGAAATAATTTTATTATTCCTCATTAATTTTGAGTTTCTTCAAGAAAATGTAAAATATTATCAAATAAAAAAACAAAACAAAAAAATTGATGATGAAACTGAAGCGATTCCAAATTCTACTCAGTCGAATATGCGAAGTAATAACGTGTGTCTTAATAATAATGGACATAAAGTGCATGACCGTCATATTTCTTTTCAGACTAGATTGCCGCTTAATTTTAATGATATTGATTATTTAGTTCCTAAATATGCAGGGGAGCAAATTGAAAATGCCAAATTGTGGCTTCAGAAGTTTGAAGCATTTTTTCATTTAATTTATTAGATACTCAGAAATTTATTTTTGTACAAAGGGCATTAAGTGGAATTGCGTAGTTATTTATGGAAGTGAAAGCAATATTTCACTGCTACTCTGAATTGAAAATTGCTTTAATTTCGGAATTTGTTCACCAAATTCGTCGAAAAATTAAAGATAAAGATTCAATATTTGAATATTTTTTTTAATTATGAGAGAAATTGCCAGTAGAGCTCAACTCGATGATTTGGCTCGAATTCATTATAATATTCAAGGCATTAATGATTCTCCTCCAGAATAAAGCAATCTTGTATGGTGTCACTATATTTTAGTAAAATTTAAAACAAAATTAAAAATGTATGAAGAAATTCAAAAAAGTTGATAAAATCTAAAAACTAAAATTCATGTGGTAGAACAAACAACTAAACTTCAAACTCTAACCTAAATTCAGACTATTCCTGTTGGATGTTTTAACTGTGGAAAAAATGGACATAAATCGATAATTTGTAGAGAGAAAAATAAGGGTTTAAAAGTGCTTTCGTTGTAATTCCTTTGGGCATAAAGCCAATCATAATAAAAGTTCCGCACAATTCAACAGTTGGTACTCTTAACAAACACTTCACTTTCCGACAACACATTCATAAAATAGTTAAAATCTCTGGTATTTTGATAGATGCTCTCATTGATATCGGAAGCCATGCAACTTTATTACGCGGAGATCTGTATCGTCAAACTGAATTTTCAGAGCTGAGCTGATCGATTTGCATTTAACACTAAAGGGATTTGGTAGCTCTAAAATACAGCCTCTTGATACATTACGGGCAAATATAGAAATCGATAATGATATTTTTTCTACAACAGTTTATGTTATTTCTCAACATCAGATGAGTTTACTCTTAATGACCGGTACAGATATAATTACTTAAGGAACACTAACAGTCAATAAAGAGGATATTTCTTTACGTAAAACAGAAAATAATAATTTTTTCGTGAATTTAGTTAATGCTGTTGACAACACATCAGACATTGATTTAAACCACATACTTGACAAAAATGTAAACAAGAAGTATACATTTTAATTAACAGAAACAAACACAAGAAGACACGGAAAACAAGGATGAAAATGTCTGTTATTTTAAAAGATGATATCCCAGTTTGCCAACGATAAAGTCGAATGTCCGTACCAGAAAAAGAATTTGTATTCATATAAATCAATGATTGGTTAAAAGAAGGAATAATTAAACCTTCTTGTATTGAATATGCGGGTCTAATTGTTTTTGTAAAAAGAAAGATAATTCTACACGTTTATGTATTTATTTTCGTAAATTAAGTAAGAAAATCATTAAAGAAAATTATCCGTTACATTTTATAGATGATATATTAGATCAGTTACAAAGTGCAAAATTTTCTGTTTCTATTCACTTAAAAATGGTTTCTTTCACGTGGATATTGACCCTAATTGTACTAAATACACTAGTTTCATTATCCTCAAAGACAAACGAATTTCTTAAAGTTCCATTTGGCTTAACAATTTTCCCAGCCGCTTTCAACAGATATTTATCTTGTGCTTTCAGAGAATTAATAGCAGATGGTACTTTAATTATGTGCATGGCTGATTTTATCATACCATCTAAAACTGGAGAAGAGGGACTTATTAAATTGAAACGTGTTCTCGAAACTGTTTCAAATTACGGACTAAATATTAATTTTAAGAAACATCAATTTTTGCAAAGAAAAGTTGAATTTTTAGACCATGCTATAGAAAATACTATTTCATCCTTTCCATCAAAAATTAAAGCAGAAATTAATTTCCCTGAACTTAAAGACGTCAAACACTTGCAATCATTTTTAGGCATGGCAAGTTACTTTCGAATACAATATTCCGAATTGTGCCACTGTTGCCAGACCTCTAAGTGACTTACTACGAAAGTCTTCTACTTTTGTATTAGGTTCCACCGAAAAGAAGACATTACTCAAATTAAAGGAATTAAATAAAACACATCCTGTTTTACATTTATTTGTGCCTGGTTTGAAATCAGAAGTACACACAGATGCATCTAAGCTTGGATTTGGCGCCGCTCACATACAAAAATCTGATAATGGAAACTCACCCAATTTTGTTTATGAGCAGAAAAACATCTCCCCAGGAAGAAAAATTACACAGTTATGAACTGGAAGTATTCACAGTTGTAGAAGCTCTTAAAAAATTCCGAGTACATTTAAACAAAACTAAATTTAAAATAGTAACAGACTGTATGACTTTTAAAAAACAATGGATTTTAAAAGTCATACAGTCTGTTACTATTTTAAAAACAATTTTTAAAATCATGGACTACGTTATTTCTCATAGGTTAGGTAATCAAATGCAACATTTTTATGCTTTAAATCGTTACCCTGTTAGGATTATTGCTCCTGATGATATTACACAGAAGATAATAAAATTGCAATTTACCGATGAATTTATTATAAATATGAGAAGAGCAGTCGAAAAATTACTTAAACCTGAAGGATTCCTCTATCCAATCCCAAAAGGTGACACTCCTCTCGATACATATCACATTGACTTTTTAGGACCTTTGCCCTCTACAACAAACATAACAAACATTTATTTTTTGTAGTGAACGCTTTTATAAAATTTATTTGGATTTATCCTGTTAAATCTACCTTTGCACAAGATGTATTAGATAAGCTAAAATTACAGCAAACAGTTTTTTGGTAACCCTTGTCAAATAATCTCAGATAAGGGATCAGTTTTTACCTCCCAAGAATTTCATTCTTATTGTAATGAAGAAAGTATTGAGCATTTACTTATCACGACTGAAGTACCGCGCGGAAACGGACAAATTGAGAGTATGCATCAAGCAAATACTGCAGTTTCAACTAAATTATCTATAGAAAAACTCACAAAATTGTATAAACGCGTGTCTAATGTCCAACTCATAATGAACAGTACTGCCTCACAAACAACAAAATTCTCACCATTCGAATTAATGCTTGGCATTATTATGCGAAATAAAGATGACATTCACATTAATCAACTACTGGAAGAAGAACATCTTCAATATGCCGTACATGATAAAGAAAAAAAAAAGAAAGAAAAAAAGAAAAAGAAAAACAATTGCGCAATATTGCAATGTTTTACAATATCCAAATATAAAAGTAAATGTTATTATGATATATATATATATATATATATATATATATATATATATATAAACGGAGAAAACCTCTTAACCTCTTATCTTAAAATATATCATGTTGGTGATTTAGATGTTATCCAATATCCAAAGAACTGTTCGGAGCATGTTTAAAACTTAGGCTGAAATATTTTGGACCTTATAAAGTTAAAGCCGTAAAAAAAAAGTAATGATAGATACGATGTAGAAAAAGTTGGTAATCATGAAGATTACCAAGTTTAGAAGATTATGAAGATTACCAATAACATCTTCCTCAGTAGATTTAATGAAACCTCGGTCTAACATGTAAATAATTTTTATCAGACTAATACCTTATGTATAATACACATATTGCTGTAGTTTTTCTACACATATCGTTATTCCAGAAGAAATTTTCCTTTATGTATGTAACCTTTTTCCTTAGCATTATTTCAAGTATTAGTGTATGCGTTTCTATACTTTTTCTTGTGCAAAATTATTTGTGTATTACATCAAGATGTTTGTGATACATTTGCATATGATAAAAGTAAGCACGATGGAAGGAAAATGTTAGCAATTGACAATTAAAAAGACGAAGAAGATGATTCATCAAACAGCATACGAGGAACATTGAAAAAGTTAAAACGAATCTTCATAACATTGAATGACGTGACGTGACTCCTTCGTTTGCTATTGAATAAGACAAAAGATGAAAATAAAAAATCTATTTTGTTAGTTATTTCTTCTCTTGGTTGCGCTTATCTCTCTTTCTTTGTATTTTGCAGTTGCTGTTACTCTCGTCGCCAGGAGGACCTGAGCGTTTAGAATCGCCAATAGTGAGATATGGAGTATCCCATAACGCACCTCAGCATCATGACATCATCAAGTGCTTGCTGCATTAACAGCGATCCTGGTGTCAATTGTTAGAAAAGGAACTTTAGATAACGGAAGACGGTCTAGTTAAGTCGTAATTTGAACCTTAACGGTTTCTAAATATAAATGTTGTATAAATCCTTTTTTGTAATTATAATTGTAAATAACTGTAAATCATGTTTAATATACTATAGTTGAAATGCCAATTCGTTGTATTATTAGTGCATTAAACTAATACACACACACACACAAGCACGCACGCACACACACACACACACACACACACAAGCACACACACAAGCACACACACACAAGCACACACACACACACAAGCACACACACACACACAAGCACACACACACACACAAGCACACACACACACACAAGCACACACACACACACAAGCACACACACACACACAAGCACACACACACACAAGCGCACACACACACACACACAAGCACACACACACACACAAGCACACACACACACACACACACACACACACACACACAAGCACACACACAAGCACACACACACACACACAAGCACACACACACACACAAGCACACACACACACACAAGCACACACACAAGCACAAACACATATATATACATGTATGTATATAATGAATATTTCATTTAAAACTTTCTCAAGTTAATGATATTTAAAAGTCTATATAACCTGGGAAAAGTCTATCGTTTCAGCATATCTAGTAAGCCCATCTACTTTTTCGTGAAAATTACAGCAGAATAAGCGGGTGTCCAGTCTGGAAAAATTTAGATTCTTCTCAGCGATTAGATTCTCCTCTGTACTCAGTAACCCACTCTTTTTTGATAAGTGTGAAATAAACGTCCCTTCTATCGCCAAGTAAGAAGCATTTTCTTAACAGGAAGATAACTCAATCAAAAGGTTAATTTCGAAAACTGAGAACACACGCTTTATTTACTGGAAACCATATCATCAAAAAAATTAAGACAATTTAAAAATAGTTAAAAAAATTTAGAAATAAATTTGAAATGATGTTAAATTATTCTTCAGAATTATCAAATATCTTTGATAGAATATTGATAGAATTATTGATATTCTTCAGAATAATGAAATCGACAAAAAGTGAAGGTCTAGTCACAATGTGAAATATTTTAATAAATCACTCTTTATGTTTAACCTTTCAGCTCCTTTTTAATATGGCGCAAAAATTTAAAAGTCAATAATAATATCAACGTCAGTCCTTAATGTTAATTCGTTCTTTGTCTATGATTATCGGAGTCTCCAGGACCGGTTTTCAAGGCAAGGGCACTTAAATTTCTGTGTACGATGCCACACAGTGCTAGCAACATATTTTACTTCTAAAGTAATATTTGAAAAACTTATAGTCGGATATGTATAAATAAAGTTAATACAGAGACTTTTACAATAGAAAAATGAAGCTTCTATTTGTCATTTGTGAGTTTAAAATGCTGAAGTTTCATCCATATGAATGTTTAGAAATAATCACAACGCATAGAAATGTTGATAAGTGTTACAGTGTAAACTTTTCTTGATTAAGTTGCAGACACAACAGATACAGTCATTCATGTTGTATTCTTAAAAATGAAAACAGAGAAATTTTTAAAAATTCAATATTCGGTTTTCAATATTGTATAGTAGTTTATATTGTTATTATTTTTCTATTGTAAAATTTAAAAAATGTGATAGATTAAAAAATATCTTTTTATATCTATTTACTATATTTTAAATTAATTTCTTGACAAAATTAAATGGTATATGAATGAAATATGAAACGGAAAGATTAAATAAAGAAAAACATTCATGCAGGATGTGGTTAAATTTCGTATATTAAGCATGTAATTTCATTGACATAATGTTGAATATGTCTGCAAATTAAGAAACTTGTTTATATAAAATGAACAGAAAGAAAATACAAAGGTAATAGTAAGGGAAAAAAAACGTTTATAATAATTTAACATAAGGACTATCGATTATTATTTATTAAATAATATCAATTTTATAACTTTGTCATCTAAATTATTCGAAAAAATATGAAAAGAAGAAATCATTTATTCCCTTGCAGAGAAATTTAGGGCATATTTTTTAAAATACTTTCCTCATCAATGAATGAATGAGAAAAGAATTAAGGATAAATAGCTTAGTGTAGCTTCTAACGGATGCGAAGTTCATTGTTAAAAGGGTGACTTGGCGCAAAGAAATGAATGTGAGCAGTGAGTTTTGTAAATCTACATTTTACTTTCACTGGCAACCCTGATATTTTTGTGGCCACCTTGTAAGACGATAAACAAAGAGCTGGTGAAAGCATTCTACAATGTCGATGGTTTTCTATTCCGTCTGAAAATGGAGTCTACAAAATCAATTTGGAAACGGTAAGCATTGTATTTAAATGAAATTTTTTTTAAAAACTACACGGTAACTGAAAAGTTTTTGTTTCTGATCTTAGATGATAGAGCTAAGCTATCTCCATAAAACCAAAAATGTGTAGAAGGTCAAAAAATAAAATCGGATCCCTTAAACTGAATTCTTTTAGAAATGCTATTTATTTAATGATATTTCGTATATTTGATGCTTATGAGAGAAGAAAATACTATTATGTATAAAATAATGTCTTCGACGAATGAAAATAAAATACAATACTTCCAGTGTGGTTAGAATCAAAATTTTACCATTATTAGAAGCAGACATGTATATATTTTATTAAAACATTAAAATTGAAAAATGCTCTTTTTTTGGACATTTTTGCATCAAACATCTTAATTTCGTGTTAGTTCAAAACTTCTTTTTAAATTGAAATAATATGATTCACAAATTAATTTGTAATATTTTGAATTGTGAATATTTTGCATTATACTGAATTTTCTTCTAATATTATAGTAAATATTCGTGTGCCTTGGGAAATTTATAAGAGTAATTAAAGTTTTGAATTCTCTGTATTATATCAGAATTTAGGATAACTGAGATGCTGTTATGCAGCACCAAACAACTTTCGGTTCGTTCCACTTATTGATAAATAATAGAAATTTTGAGTTTATAAAATATTGTATAAACTTAGTTATGTTTGGGTAACTAACAAAACTAAGTTTTCTTTAAATATTATTTATATAAAATGCTTACAAAATACTTTACTCCAAAAAATAATGTTCTAAAGTTTATGAAATCTCCATTTTATATTACTCTCGATTGCGTTGCAATAATGAAAGGTAAACAATTGTAATCCCTTCGGCGTATTATTTATTCTTATATAATTTAACTACTCTCTTAATATTTTATGATGATATTTACAGTTTAGGAAAACTATTTTTTAAAAGAAATATAATTTTTGTATGTCACTCAAATTCACATTTTAAACTCAGCAAATCTGTTCATTATATCTGAAATATGTGTTCGAATTCCTAAAAATTTGAAAATTCTGTCAATTATAATTTTCAAATTTAACTCCAAAGCCGTTAAAATTATGAGGGTATCAAATGAATTACTGACAAATAACTTAATAGAGTGAGAGAGAACTTCTCTCACTGAAGTTTTGAATCTTCTATAATTTTAAATGCATCAAATTGTTGAATTAAAATAGTTTCCGATTCTTACTTTTTGACTACGGTTAAAGTTTCGTCAAGCGGTTTATTAAAAGCGCGAACTGATTTTTTTTTTTTAAGAGCGTAATTTTTTGTCTAGAATTTGTTTCATACTAAACGATGATGATGGATTTGTTTCATACAGAACTTTACCAATAATAGGAGTTGCATAAATACTAAATAGTATTTATGCAACTCCTATTATTGGTAAAGTTCTGTAATTTTCTACTAATAAATGTTTTTCTTACTTAATGCCTCTGAATGGGTTTGGCGCTTTTGTAGATATTTTATTTTAAAAAGAAGTTATCTTCAATTATAAACGAAAGCCACATTGTTTAATCTTAGTAAAAATCTATTTATAATTTTTTTTTCATCATATCGTAAGCATGATATATAAATGCTTTGTGTTGTTGAGTAGATTTTTTATCCAATAGACTCGCTGAATTGTAAAAGATATGATACTGTTTCTGTTGGATCCCAAAACGTATAGGTCTTGAAATAACGAGAGGGCTGATGCAGCCACTAAGTCTGAGTCTACTCCACTTCCGCCCTTTGTTCCATTAAAGATGTAATAATTACTCTGGCAGGAATCGTGGAGTGTGTGCTACGATCAGCAACAAACTAAATACCATAACTTCATCTCATTTTCAGTTATACCGCTACGAATATTAATGTAAAATTAATCCACCTTTGTATCGGACACACGTTTCACACTTGAGTATCTGATTTTAAACTGAACTGAAACCTTTGTGTGAAACCGTATAATGTTTACCATACCTTAATTTTATGTTCTGGTTTTAACCATTATCGTTTTAAGTTCGTTTAAGACTGATTATTTAACAATGTGGCATTTGCTGGATAAACATCTGCATTTAAACACACACATTTTTGCAATATTGAAAGACCAATCGGTTGTGCAGATTTTTATATAATTTTAAATCCAAAATGTTTTTAATCATACATTTATATATATATATATATATATATATATATATATATATATATATATATATATATATATATATATTGGTTTTGCTTTTTCCTTTAGCTGTTTTAGATATAATTTTTGTTGTATGTTGGATGTTTGTCTATATATATTTTAATTTACGTTATTGATATACACGGGTCAATATTTTAAATGAGTTTTAATAAGTTGATTTATAGTTTTGAAAAAATTAGAAATATAACATTAAAAATATATTTAGTTTTAACATAGTGTGTCCTGATATGAACCTTGTGCTGCAAAACCTAACCAACCAACTATAAATACCTTGCTCTGTAAAATATATTCTGAATTTTAAAAGTTCTTAAAGCACTTATTTTCTCCGCTTTTAACTTCTTTATATATATATATATATATATATATATATATATATATATATATATATATATATATATATATATATATATATATATATATATTATTTTAAAAGAACAAAAATATCGACAGATGTAGACATACTTTTATGTATAATACTCAATATAATATATAAACATTCACAGTAATTGACATTTATTAAATAATAAAGAGTCTTTAAAAACTATATTTACTCATGGGCGCATTAATGGTTAATGCGAAAAAGGCTAAAAAAATATCTATAATTGACGTTTTGACATTTAGTTCGTGAGTTCGATTTTTATCTCAGATATGGATATTTTTCTAATGATTCATTAGTCACTTTTAGCAGTAATTTCAACTTGAATTATTCTTACTATTTAGGTGAAGATTGCTGTAATATACTTCAGCTTTTGCCCAGTTTTCCTTCTGGGAAACTATCCATTGTAATCTGTATTCATTCATGGCAAGGACAAGAACTCTTGAGTGTCTACTTCAATAGAAATATATAAAGAAAGTAAAAGTGCGCAACATTTGCCTCTTGTTCTTTAACAGTGGGATGGTGGAATGAATTCTTGAATGATGCTGAGTGCTTGGAAAACCTTAATATACCATCTTGTAATTTTTAAACGGCTCCATAAGGATGATGAACGAAAAATTAACGTTTCTATGCTTTAAAAGGTGAATATTCAGATAAATCAGATGGGTTCAATAAATCAAACTGTCAATTATGTTCAGAAGTTCGTCTTGAAACCATAATCTGAAGAATTTCAAAATACCTTATTTTTCAACAATTAACTGTTAAGCTTATCCATTGCTTGTGTCAAAAGTTTTGCTTCGTGTTGAATCATTATGACATTATGATAGGACACTTGAGAGGCATTATGATACATACTCTGAATTCAATAGAAAATTACCTCACTTATTTTTAAACGGCAATAGATGATAGCTGAATATGGAATGAAAATTTCTGAGTTGAGCTATACGTCTCCCATCATTTCATGATTGAAAATACATTTCAACAGTTGCCATCTGTTAGATTTTTATTTTCTGCGTAAAGTTAAATAAGCAATAAATAAATAAAAAGTTATGTCCCTGTTGATTAGCGGAAGGTCTTCGTCTGTGTTTTATGACTGCAGCTGATTGTTTTTACACATCCGTCCGTCTGTGTGGGGAAAGTTTTAGTTTTTATCCGCCATGATATTCAATTGAGGTCCTATTTATGAATATTCTTATGGAAAACAGTATCCACAGATGCTAAGCGCTTTGAGTTATTTTTTAGTTGCTGAGCTATCAAGTTTCGTTGAATCATGTTAACTTTTTCTCAAAGATGTAGAACGCTGAATAATGAATTTAATAATCGTTTACTAAATAATCTTTCTGTATCGAAATCATTGTTACTCATTTGTGTATGATTTTTATGAAATCGAGTTCAATAATCATCACGTACATAAATCTTTTATTTTACTTCATGTAGAAATTTTGATCGCAAGAATCTCGAATTATATTTGCTTCTAATTAAAGTTACTTCACAATAGATAAATAGTCAAGAATAATAGAATATTTTTGTTAAATAATCCTAAATATTTACTGTAATTATTGCATTAATCTTACATTTATTTCTCTTGTGAATGTAATGAAATTGTTATAATGGATTTTTCTCTGCCAATTTCTTATGTGTGATTTCAAAATCAAATTGTAATAATACTTTAAAATGATCTTGCTCTTTATTTGCAATAGCATAAAAATTATTTTGTTGAGAAACTACAATGTAATCCTAAAATTAAATCTGCTTAGAAAAATGAAAATTTTTAAAATTTCCTTCTGGTTTCTTAATTTTCTCTTTATTTAATAAAAAATATTTTTTTTTAAAAAAATAGTAATCGTTTAAAATTCTAACACAGAATTTACTAACTTGATAATTTTTTTCACGTCAAATTACTGTGTGCTTCAAATATTATTTTAATTGATTGATATCTCTTCCTAAATATATTAGTTAAATAAATTTATATTGTTTTGCGTAATTAAATCATTTTGTGTCGTAAAGTTATTGATTCTTACTCTAGGGGAAATTTTTTTACCGTTAATTCAAACGATTGATTAAATTATACTGCTTTGATATTGTTAAAAAATCTTAAAATTTTGGAAAAGAATACGCGTGTTTTTTTTTAAAGTGCATTTCGGTAAAAAAAAAAAATTTATAATAATTTTTTTTTTTTAAGAGTTTTACAGGATTATATCCACACACACACACACACACACACATTTAATTAATTAATATTGATTTTCGCTAAGGAATTATTATATTTTCCAATAGATTTCGAACAAACTTAATTCCTTAAACGAGTCTGAATGATGACTCTGGTGAATTTTCACTATTTATCCATTTCCTTTTAATCGTTGATATTCAGCAACTACATGAATTCACCTGTATACATTTCCCTGTGTATTTACGTATTCAATGACAACAATTCCAAATTGGTGCTCTAGCTTTCAGTTTAAGAGGTCGTATGTTCAAGCTTTGTCTTGGACAGACATGTTTGTAATGGTCCTTCTAAAAATGTTAGTCTCAATCGAATTTAAAAAAAATTAATAATTGCTCGCACGCTAAACAATCGAAATCTGGCCTTCTGTTAAAATATTTTCAGTTTTTAATTTCCACCCGATGCGAGAATATTTCTAGTACTTTCAAATCCTTTTTAGGCTCAAATAAAAATTAAATCTAGTGTAAATATTTTACCTTTAAATTAAAAAACCAAACTAACCATTGAATTTTTCTTAATAATTTTTTCTCATTAATTTTTTTTAGTTTTCATTTATGGAGATTCTGATAGGATGAAATCCGTTAATGCGTTAGTAATTTAATAGCTTCTATGAATTTTTATTGTCAAGTTCTTTGGGTTCAATACTGTGTTTAATATACGAAGAAAAATATGTTGAATAATGAAAGGGAGTAAAGTGAATCTTAAACTTGGATGTTAAACTTGCAGCCTAGCTTAAAATAAAAGCTATGCTTTATTTTTATATTTTATTATCAGCATCAAAAATTAATTTAAACCGTAATTAATAGTGATTTGAACTTTATTGTGTAGTTATTAATTTTGTGATCTACACAATTTCGGACTTTGCTCTCTTCAAGAACATAAAAATTTTTATTCCTTTTTAAAACTTTCATCTCTACTCAGTTGCTAGGACAATAAAAAATATTTACGGTACTGGATCTCCAGTTCTCCGATACAAGAGCTCGTGAATTCGAATCCCATCTTGGTTAAGGATATTTGTAGTGGTTCAAAATTCAACTTAAACTGTAGGTCTTGAAATTAATCCTTAAGTGAAAAATATGGTTGTTTAGAGACAAACATCCTCAGGATTTCGCAGTAAGCCAATTTTCGTGCTGAACTTTTCAACTATATTTTGTGGGGAAAATTTCGTCTATTTCGTTCAAATACGTCATTTAATTAAGTGCAGTATACATTTCTTACTTTATCAAGTTTTTAGCTCAAAATAAATACCGTTTTCAAATTATTGATTTACTGGTATAAATATTTTAATAAATGATGAAAAGTAGTATTTATTCTCTTTAATATCTAATTTAGATTTTGTTGAAAACATGCCAATCGTTTTTCGAAATAATTTTTACATATTGAATCGCGTTTTTTTTATACTAATTTTGCATTTAAAACTAACTACCGTATCACATTGCTTTTACAAAAAACATGGAAATATTTTATGAACTTTCAAAGCAGAAAATTTAATTGTAAAGTAATTCTTGAATAATTTCCCGTAAATTTATATTTCAAGTGAGATTAAGGATTAATTTCTTTATAATATTCACGTACATTTGTTGAAATCAGTCATTGACGTAATAGACTTATTGGTTAGCTGTCTTATCATCGGTTCAAACAGTTCGTGGGTTCGAATCCCACCTTTGGTATGAATGTTGAAGTGGTTGGGAATCCACTTTAAACCGTAGGTCCCAGTCTAATTAGACCTCGTGTGCAAAAAAATCACCGTTGAGCGACAAAACAAGCGACGTTATAAATTCATTTTTCTCATGAGGAAATATATCGTGAATTATTATTCAACACTGTTTACCGTTTATGATTGCGGTTTAATGTTTCATTTATATAGACTTTCAAATATAAAGATGTAGATGTATGCATCCTTTATTTCCTCCCATTTTGATTAAAAATCTCAAATTCTGGAAAACTTTTTTTTTTTTTTTTTTTTTTTGCACAAGATGGAAATGGGTGGATATGCTGCTGTTTTCGTATTCAAATTATTGTAGTTTGCATAAGATTAAAACTGCGTCAATTAAACGGAATGTAAATATAAGTTTTTAAAATACTTATTGGCAGTAACCCGATTGTAACGTTACTCAAATTATCTTTTTTATTTTTTAATAAAAATACATTTTATGATTTTTATTAAAAAATTGTCGATTGTAACGTTACTCAAATTATCTTTTTTATTTTTTAATAAAAATACATTTTATGAATAATGTGCATTATTATATTACTCGCGTGTTAGTATTATATAAATGTATATTTATGGGGGATTTTTATTCCGAAATTATCTAATTTATTCATACAACAGTAAACAGTTCAAATTTTAGCCATTAAAAAAGTCATGTAAATTTATGCAAAATAAAAAAAATCAGTTTAGTCAATCATTGTAAATTGATATACATACCGTAGCGATTCTTCATCACTTTCTTGTGTAGCATTTTGTAAAACTGTCATTGGAATGAATCCCTTCGAACTTTTTTAAAGGCGGTTCTTTTATTGCACTATTATTTTTATTGGTAAATATACTAGATGCTTTTGATTAATAATAATGGTTAAGCCATGATCAAAAAAATATCTAAAAATTTATGATAAATAAAAAAGTGCTACTTTTTTTTCCATCCATTCAAGATTTTTTTTTCCTGTTGTGCTTCCTATTATTAACTATCTTAGCTTCCTGTTATCAACTCTCTTTATATAACAGAATATTTTAAGACTGATAAAAATACGTATGTTAACTGATAGGACAATAGACTAGGACTTTCTTTGAGCATCCGAACGTCAGTTGTACATTTCGTCTGGAGAGCCGTTTTATGTGTCATAAAGGATGAGTTCCGGAATACTCACTGTGACACATGAATGCAGAAGGCGAGAAAAGTTCCAATTATTTAACAACTGGAATTGAACTTCCTGTTTTTTTCTATATAGTACCTTTGGAATTTTTACGAAAGTTCACTTTTAGCAATTCGTTAATTTGATTCCCATGTTATGAAAATTATTTCTGAAGGTTTTTGATTTGTCATTCAATGATCATTTTTTGTGAACACGAGGTCTAACTAAACCGTGATATAAAGTTTAAAGTGAATTTCGAACTACATGAAACATTCATTCTCGAGGTGCTGGGATGCGAACGCTCCGTGTTTAATCGAAAGTGAATCATTTGGTGCCCCCTCTCTAATGTTTCTTAAAAAGTGTATGCAGTAAATATTTAGATATGTTGGATGCCTGTGTGTTTTAAATGTTCGTTTACGAAAATTTCTGATATTTAATAGAGACAGCAGATAATGGCGTGGATCAATTAAGAGCTCAAAATAGTATGGAAATTAAGAAGAATAGTGATATATTTATATTAAATTTGTTATATGAATTTTTTATTGAATCTTATAATATTCAAGATAAATAGCGATTTTTTTTACTAGTTGCAGCCTTTATAATATGCTTAGATTTCACCGATTATTTTACTATGAATAATTCTATTACAGAAATATGTACGATTGCATTCAATTCAGTTTTAATTCACTGCTTGGTTTATTTAGGCATCTGTGTCCTGGTAATTCATGGTATTTTAACATCGTGTGCACACAGTGGAAGGCTCAATACAAACGCTATTATTCAACATCTGAACATCCGCTATCCTGATTTTCATGCAGTTTTTATTATTTGTTGACTGTGAGCTGTATTCACGAAACATGGAAAATCTGCAAGTAGAAAATCTGAGTTCTATCTTCCATTGTTGAACAATTATAAGTATTGAATCTTGGGACCTTCCAATCCAAATAATGTTATTTTATTACCAAGTCCCGGTGAGTTCGAGTTGTCATTTTATTATCGTAAGTGAAACACAACCGATGACTAAAAACTATTTTATTAATTAATGAATTCCAGTCATCCATGAAACAATTAAATTGCCAAAATGTCAATCTTTTCTTTAGTTGTCATGTGTGTTATGAGAATCTCAACATGAATTGAACCAAATATGTGTACAAAAAATTTATTTAGCGTTATGGTCTTCTGCTCAACAGTTTGTAAGTTTGAATCCCTCCTTGGGGTTGAACATTGTTCGGAATCCATTTTAATCAGTTGGTTAAAGTCTAATTAGTTGTTTGCAATGACTAACCCTTAAGATACAAATAAAACGAAACTTTAAACGAAAAATTGACGGAAGTCTACCACACACAACCGTCTCCTGTGCTTATCAGTGTGTCGTCACTATGCCTTTCGTTTGTCTTGAAATATTTTTGTTTTTGAACGAGTTTTTGATTTTTCAATTAAAAATATTGTCTTCTCATTTTTTTAAACTATCTAGAACCTAAAGATTATTTATAGATTCTTATTTATTGATATTGTTATTTTTTTCTGTTTCTTTCAATATCTATTTTGATGGCTATATCATGAAATCAAAGAAATGAAAGTGATACTTAAAATTTATTCCGTAGTAATTTATTATACATTTTTAAATTCTGAAATAAAGTGCACATTGTGCAAATATTTTATGTAAATAAAAAATTTTATGTAAATTTATGTAAATAAAAATAATATGTAGTTGTGATTATCAAACTAACAGAAACACTTTATATGTGAAAAAAATATCTTTTAATAGTGTGTTGATCTATTTTATTTCGTGTAATAGAGCTTGGATTCGCATAGAAATCGATTTGTACGAGTGAGGAATAGTGTACTGCAATATTGTACCTCTCTGTGAAGATATTGTGAAATTTCTCGGAGGGGGATTCCGTGTTGAAAACTCTAACATCACACTGAACTTGGTATAAGCCAAGGTATGTTTCCTTGTTAACCTCGCGTTCACCAAGTTTTGATTGGACCGCTGCATGAATGAATACATTAATCCTAGAAAATTTTTCCTGCAGGAAACAAAGTTTGCATCGTAGAAGGGACCGTTAAAAATTTTTAATGCTTCTGCTCAATGATCCTTCTTTCGAGGGTAAGGATTAATTCAGCAGAAAGCGGCCGTACTCCTGCCCATACCATGACAGATCCACCTCCATGCTTGTCGGCTGATGGGAGACCTTCACGATTATACACTTGAGCGGGTATGATGCACCCGCCATGTTGCAAGTAAAAGTAGGAAATGCGATTTGTTAGACAATATCACTGCCATTTTTAGGTTGAGTGAGTGTGACACTAGGGTAGATGCCGTTTGACATTAACATCTATTATAAGTGGCGTGTGGAAATTGTTCTCTGCCCTAAATATTCTATTCTTGAAGGTGCCTTCTAACTATAATTAACAACACTGGAGAATACAGAGGTTGATTTGAAATAATTCTTGCTGCAATTCGCATTTTAGACGTTACAATCTGTTTCTATACTTGACGGTATCTTTTACTGTGCTTCTCTTTCCGTCCTTTATACTTTGCTTTTGCAGAGTATCTTGCCGCGCTCTGCGTATGCTGTGATGAGATTAGACACCGTTCTCTACAACCGCCTAAAAGTTCGGATGTTTCGATAACTCTTCTGCAGGTAGATGTTCTTTTACAGTCTTTGAAAATGAGAGGTCGATATTTTCTACTCTTGAGAAAAAATCCAAGACTTAAACAGAGCTGGAATAAATCTACCGCATTAACAGAATAATATATGTATTTATAAAAAAATCTTGCAACTTATATAATGCTTCAGAAGCGCATTCAGAAATGTCGTTTACTTAACTGGTGTTTTACATTATTTTTATAACCACCTGTATATACATTTGAATATATTGATAATAACAATACTTTTGGAACGTTTAAACTTATTACAGTCGAGAGAAATTTTCAGTTTAGACATTGTTTTCATTATCAAGTAAATTTTACTCTGTAGGGTTATTAAAATTGTATGTTCAGTTATTTCTATATTTATGTTTAAAGCAGTTTTTTTAATGGGACTACTTTTAAATAAAGGACTCATAATAGCAGTGATTAATTAGTTTTTAAGATGTTTAATTTGTATGCTTTTAAGAAAATGTATGAAAACACACGTCACACCAGAAAACCATCTCTACAATTCATTATAGTTAAGTAAATTAAAATGCATGTTTTACTTCAACAGTTCATTCGAGTACTTTTGAAAATGGATAAAAAATTAATTTGTGCTTAAAGTTTTTTATCACAAAAAGAGCAATATGATTTTCCATCTTTAATAAATATTTAGCATTCATATGGAATTATAAAAAGTCCCTTAGTATTTTAAAAAATTATTTCGTGTTTAGGATAGGTTTATGAAGATGTATCGAAATTTTAATTTCACATACCTCATTAAAAATAAAAACTGAAAATTAGAATGTAAAGAAAATAACGAAAATTCTTGAATTTTTTGTATTCAAATTGTTGTACGTATTTTTATTCAGTACGCATTTTTATGGCATGCATACATGACGTGTATCATTTTCCTCTGTTTTTAAGTTTCAAAGTTGCATTTATTTATCAAGTCATTTTTAGGTGTTAGAGTTGTGCCAAGTATAATGATTAAAAAAATCAGTTTGAAATTATCTACTTAGGTTTCTATTTTTGGCATTTCCCAACTGAGTGTTGCTAGGTGATCGCTAAAATTTCTAAATTGTATCTGATTTAGTTTTATACTATTAAATACAATTTCATTAGAACGTTTTGCCATTTCTGCATAATTTTTTTATCTCCACTAAATTGAAAAATTCACATCTCGTGGAAAAATTTAAATTAGCTGCTGATTTATTATTTTGTGATTATTTTTTCATAAATTTCAATGCGTATTATTACGATATCATTTTCGATAAAATTAATTCATAAATCGTCAAAATATTATTCTAGAGCCTTATAAAAAAATTAGTAAGACGAAATCTCTCGTGGTCGACAGTCGCTTCAAGTGAAATTCCGTGAAGTCCATTCGAATTCTGTTTTTGTGTCGGGAAACATGGATGATGAATGTGAAGTGCTTATAAAACAAGATAGTCCTGTGAAATATGAGGCTGAGACTTTTATGTGGTATATGTATGATAAGCATTGAAAAGCGTATATGAACATTTACCTTTAAAAAAATTTCGATTGGTGTAAACAATTGCTGAAAAAAATACGTTTAATAGGCTTGAAATTTTGCGTAACATTAAGATGAATCTTGGATCGATGTAAATGAGCTTAAAACAAAATAAAAATCGCGATTGTGTGAATTTTCTGAAATGAGAAAAATCCTAGAAAAGTTGTTTGCAGAAGAAGCATGTTAAAACAGTTACGCATTTCCACCACTTTATTATCTTTTGTAATAGTCTCGATACAACAACACAAAATGTTTAATTCTACGCGATACATGACTATTCTTTTACCCGAAATCATCGGAGGAAAAAAAAAAGAGTAGAAGAAAGTCGAATTAATTCTTCATGGCAATGCGAGAAACAAAGGATGTTTTGATGGTATTAAAAAAACATTGAGCTGTGTATATGTGATGGGCAATCCACAGCACAGACCTGATTTTGCATATTTTGCCTGATTGTTCAGACATAATTTTGCTTATTTTTATATTTCAACTCATCAAAAATAATTTACATTGTCATTGATTTCGACATTTAAAGAAACTGTTGTTACAAAGAATGGTTTAATGAACCAATAACACACACCCATTTCGATCGCAAAATATTTGTTTTATTTTCATTAATATGCCAGAAATATGAATATCAATCATGAAAGTGAAAAAATGAAAATCAAAGCTAGGAATATGTAACTAAAATATATTCTAAAACCTATATAAATCAATTTTTATATAGAATTTCGAAAAACCGAATATTTCATTTGCTGTTATATAAAACGCAAAATGTTGAATTCATTATAACGAAAACAGAACTTCATAATTTTCTACACTTCATAAAATTCTAAAACAAGAGTGTTATCCAAATTTTAATTTAAAATTAAATATTTCAAATTTATATATTTTATCATTAAATTATTTATTGTGATACTACATATATAACCGATATATAAAAAAATTATCCGTTCCATGAAAAAAAAAATTATAGAGGTGTGACAAATATATCAAATGTGCAATCAACACAAATGCCTGTTTTGCTCTACTGTTTTACTCCACTTCTAGTACGCATTATTTTGTTGATGTAATAAGGAACTCTACAAAATGTTTTACAATAAGTGTGTGGAAGGTATAGGGAGGGACGCTAGCCTTACGTAACCTAGCCTCATCTTAAGGCATTTTTTTTTATCAAATATTCAGATGCTGATTATTTTTCTTTTTTTAATTAATTGGTTCTGGCAGTTCTCGACCCTCCTATTCTTTGTAAATGACTCTTCTGTAATGTGCATATTTAGTCTATATTAACTTCGCGCAGAATGCATAGAAGTTTTGTTAGTTGTACTTACTGTAACTGTTTTGAGAGAAAATTGCTAGGTTCGATGCCAGGCATTTTTGAGCAACAGCAGATGGAAGTTTCGTTTGTTATCTGCATTCATCTGTAGTATTAGTTTCCATTTTCTTTGAAAGCTTTGTTAATTATAGCCACTGGAGTGGTGTTCAGGAGTTTGGTTTCCTCGCGACTGTGAATATGCAGTCTACTAATTGTGAACCCGGTAGATATTAAAATTTGCAACAATCGCAGGCCATTAGGTTGTTCACTAATTGGTGTCCAAGTATCTCTGTTAATGTGTGTATTGGAATGAAATCAAGTAAGAAGGTTTAATTCCTCTGAAGATAATACTTTCGCTTTTAATCTTGTTTTTAATTTAATATTCAATTAAAAGATCTGCATATTGCTTCCTGAGTATATTATCTTTTTGAAAGTTTAGTTTGATTGCCGGAAAATCAGAATTTGATAATTTTGAAATATATATATCATTTTCGCTAATTCTGTAATCTATATTGTAAATTCTATAAACTCCAATTATATGAATTCTATTTGAACTGATATTCTTGCCAGGAAGTGAATAATTGTTAGGAAACAACATTATGCGCTTTGTTGCTTACATTCTCTAGAAAAGAGTCCGTGTCAATTAATCCCATTAATTTTCTTGGCAAATTATATAATGAATGGTAATATAATGAAAATATATACATGAGTGGTAAAATATAATGAAAATATAATAAGAGGAAGTGAATTGTATTGCAAAATTCATGAGTGAAAATTTTTGAAAGTTAACATTCTGCTTTATATTGTTTAGAATTTTTATTTAGAAATCTATTGATGGAGAAACTAGAAATTTGATTAGCTTAATAATTTAAATGTAACTGCATTTTAAAGTCAAAGGGCAAAATAGTTATTAATTTGAACGCATTATGTGGCATTCAACCAAATTATTTAAATAATCAACGGCGTGCGAAAACTTGCCTCAGGCTCTGAAAAACGTTATACCTTGGAGAAAATACAATTAAACAATTGTTTCGAAAACAGATTATGTAAACAGCGGATTTCTACGTTAATATATTTTATTTTGAAACTGAGCTCTGATTTTTAAAACTTAATATTGTGTAAAATTTTGTGTTGTGAACTTAAATATCGGTTGTAAGATATTGTTTGAAAATATACACATAGTTGTGTTGTTTGAAATAAAAAATGCAAATTTTATAATATTCATACAAACCTATCAATCATTATGAATTGAGTGCTATGCACAGTTATTGTGGATAAATATCTGCTACCTGTTGAATAAACTTTGTATTCTGTTTCTCCGCCACAATTTCGTTTGCGGTTGAATTGAGAACAGATGATTGAAATTGGAAAAAGAACTTTTGTCTGGGTGTTTATCTATTCCCTTATTAAAAAATTAGTTTGGTTTAAATTTAGAAATTTGATGAACATATTTCTAATTATATAATTTAAACGTAATAAATGCTGGATTACATTAAAAATGGCTAATTCGGTGTGAAGTATCCTATGCCAGAATGTGATTTAAACAATGTAACGCCAATCGCATGCGAACCCCGTAAATTTCAAGAACGGAGGCTCTTCCAGACATAGGTGAGAACTTCCGTTGTCCTGTCGCCCCATCTGGTGTGAGTTCTCAAAGCTTGTAAAGGGGAGTATCCAAAACAATATTATTGGTTGAAATTGCTTGTCAATCAATCCTTCTTAATTAGCGAGTCTGCCGGATTTGGCGCTTTATATCGTGAAAAATTAAAGTACTAACGCCATAAAAACAGCCAAAAAGAAAGTTTTAAATTTGCTCCTAACTGATGTTTACATCAAATTACCCTCAGGGTTCATTGAATAGGTGTCAAGAAAAATGGGTTAGTACAAATGCTAAACGAACTGACACCGGAATTACCCGTTGCTGTCTTAGGGACCGTTAGCTGCCAGTGATTCTAAAGAAAAGATTATTTTATTTATATTTTAGAGTTCGGTTTTTATTATTGGCACTAAAAAAAATATTAAAACAAATTACAGGTGTTGAGTAGATGCAAATGTTGCTTAAGCAATTCATATTTCGTGATGAAAAAACAAACTATATATACACACACACAAAAACTATATGCAAGCACAAACACATATATATATATTATTAAACTTTTAATTTTTTGGATTTAAACAATTTTGCAGCTTTTTTTGTTTGCTCCTCAGTTATAAAACTTGGATTTCTTATATCCATTGATCTAGGATAACGTGGATCGATTAGTTCTGGCAAAAGACAGTCAAAGTAAAAAGCATTTAATTTAGTTTTCATTTGTGTCTCCCAAAATATATCATCGCTAAAAATTTGTTCGGTTTTAATTCCTTTTTGGGACCAAATGGCAAACTACAACAAAAGTTTCGTACACTAATATGTAATTGTCCTTAGATTTGATAATAAAATTTGATTTTTATTTTTACCCTTAATTTTTTTTTCTGCCTTTTTGCCAAAAATTAAATACAGATTTCTTTATAAATTTGTTTGGATGTATATCGCGACATGTATATGATTTCAACAATACACTCTTTACCAATTATTCCATCTGACGTGGCAACTAAATGAGGCAAGTTTTTATCGATGAATATTGCACACATGACTCTATTTTAAGTCCTATTTTTTTCTTGTTCGAGAATGGCAGTTTTTCCATGAATAATCCCGTACAAAATTGCTTCATTTTTTATGTTAGAGTATAATATTGTTTCTATTAAATTTTGGCATCCTGTAGTTCCGACATACAGCACCAAAATTAGACGCTGTTAATAGAATTCTCTCTTTTCTCCAAAGGAGTAGCGACGGGGGGGCAAGAGGGGCTATCATGCCGTGGCGCCAATCATTTCAAATCTAAGCAAAATTTTTCAGAAAATTTCAATCTTTGTGTTATTATAATATCAGTTTTATTCGAAGGAATAAACTTTGCATTTTATAATTATTATGTCATGTCCAGGGAAAAATAAATTAAAAAAAAAAAGCTCCAGAGGGAGGAATCAGATTTGGGAAAGAAAAGAAGTTGTTGGAGAGAATGAGGAAAAAAATGAGGAAGAGCTGCAGGGGCTTGCAATAAGCGAAACTCTTACTCTTATATTTTCTTTTTAATAATAATATTGCATGGTTTAGTTCCTTTTAAAAACTGTGATCTTTTACCATGCTTTCGATTTTCTAATTTTTGTGTTTTGATTTTAGAAATTTGAAAAACATTTTTGTTATCTGCATTGGTGTTCTGTTGCTCATTAGATATTTGCATTGATAATGCTATGGCATAATTTAATTATCTGAACTGAAATTAGATGAAGACTTATTAACAAAGGTCTTCTAATTTTGGAATCAGAAAAAATGTTTTATGGTATAAAAATGAAATATTAAAAACTATCAATATTACATTTTGTGATTTAAATTTTTTACAGTATGATTTTGTTTACATTAATGGTCTTAATGATACAATTTAAAAAGCTATTTTAAATGCAAAATTTCCCATAAAGGTAAAGTTATTTTTAACGGGAATTTTTTCTGATGTAAAAAAAATGAATTGAAATTTTCTGTTTAATCTGTGGTAAATGAAATGTTTAAAAAGATATTGTGAAAAATCAGGTGAGTTAATCCTAAATTAGGAGTGTAAACGTCTTACTCAATTATTATTTTTCAATAAATAGCTAAAGTTTGTAAAGTTAGTAATATTATAGAAGTTAAGATAAGTTATAGCATACGTTCAACACCTAATAATCAACAATTTGCAGAATCTTTCATGAATAAGATAATTCACAATAAATAGGAAGTAAAAATGCTTAATTGCTTCAATTGGTTAACAAGCTAGAAAAAATACATTTAAAATTTTTAAGACATTGTTAAGTACACGTTAGATCATTAAAATCAATTTTCTTAAAAGTTAAATATTAATTGATTAATCAATAAATATCCCGACTTTAAAACTTCATATCCGGATCAAGGCCTACAATGCCCATATTTGTTTTCCTAACCGAGATCCCTGGGGGGCGAAGCATATGTCCCGGTTAGGTGGTCAACCCAAAGCCCGGTGTTTAGTTTCCCAAGCATGATTGGTACTCAGTTAATCGATCCACTGAAAGGCTGAGTTGGCCTAGCCTGAAAATCGAACCTCAGACCTGTATATTGGTTGCAGCATGCTTAACAAATGTAAAAGTTAGGGTGAATTTTGTCAAACAGAAGTCTATCGAGAAATGTGGGACTGAGAAAGATGTTTTACTCAGCAGTTATTTACTATTTTTTGATCAAAGGGTAGCAGTTAGTTATGCCTAAGAATTATATTTTTTAAAATTTAATTCGATTAAATTTTTTTCATTGCCCTGCCGTTCAACTTTTTATGGTTTGAAAACCTTTTATATTTAAAAATATACTTTTATTATTAATTATTAAAAAGCTGCAAGTTGGTGATTTCATAGGAAGGTATCCTCAAAATAAACATGCAAATAATTCTTCTGGAACAGGTAAAAAAAACACCACTTATTTTCTTCAATACACGAAAACAGATTTCTTAAATTATAAAGTGAATGCTACAATCCGCATTAGTGGTTTCAGTTAAATTTTTGATTTTCTCTCCGTTGGTAAATTATTCATTATATAAAACCATGCAATAAAGTCGATTTCTCTATTACTTATAAAAATTTTAAATGTACAAATGACATACAATTTATTCTATAATGATTTTAAACTCTCATCTTTTTTTCAAGTCAAAGGAAAATGTATGAAAATTTTATTAATTTCATAAAGTAACTTATTTAAGAAAAAATAAGTTTAAACATATTATTTTAAAAATAAAATTGTCAATTTGTTAGCATTCTCTTTTAAATTCAAAGATTTTAATTACTTATTCCAGTACAGAATATAATTTTAATCAAAATAATATTCACACTAAATAAATTAGAGAATTAATATTTTAGAAAAATATTCTCCCAATAAAATGTATAATCTAGCGAGATTAAGAACTTAATCTTAAAAAAATAAAATAAAATACAAAATGGAAACACATTTCACTCTTTTGGATTCGATGAAATTCTAGAAATGCGATGCTAGATAAAATCTTATTGCTTATTTCGTTATTTATCATTTCTAATTTAATTTAAAAAAATATTTTTTTTCAATTTTGTGAATTATTTTTAGTGCATTAGAAACTATGGATTTTATACATTTCAATTTCATTGCAAAATCAAGTAATTCCTCTCCATCTGATTTTTGATGAATGGAATAATTTTTTCCAAACAATTAGAAATGAGTATAATTATTAAAAATTATTACTGTAAAATAAAAATACATTACAGTGATATACAGTAGCTATATAAAGATCTTTCATAAAATTCTTTATCATATTGATATACCCATTAGATTTCGATGTTATTTTTTAATTTTTAAACTTATAACTATGTATTTAAAAATTCCTTAAATTTTTTAATATGCGTCGTAAATTTTTTGAAAACTTTAAACTCAATTTTAAATTTGGTTAAAATAAAGCTATTATGTACTTCAGGAGATATTTTAAAAAAAGCATTCACAAAGAAAGAATAAACATAAGTGGGCTTATTCACCCGATATAGGTTGTGGACAACCACTCTCCAAATAAATCATGAAAATGACAATATTCTGAAGTGATCTGTGGAAAGTTGGGGATATATGTTCCATTTCAAATTAGAAGCATCTGTACCCATGATAAGTGCAAGGGAGGAAATAACTTGCTTTGCAGTGAAATCATAAACAAATATAATTTCTTTCTCTCTACCTCAGAGGAATCAATTTAATTTAACCCATTAAGGTAATATAAAACACAAATCTCATGCATTTCGATTAATAATTTATTTCTTTTGTAAAATTTATGTCGCATATTGGCCCTTTATTATTTTGAAAGTTGATTTCCTTAGATCAACAAATTATTTTTGATTAATATGCACACTGAAAAAAGTAGTCGCCTATTTATAAGAATTATGGTACCTAAAATAGTTACTTAAAAACAACAATCATTGCATTCCAGCTGGTAATTTATTTATTTTCTTGTTTGTACATCATGTATTTGCTTTTTGTAGAAAAAATACATTTTGTAGATCCAAATACATTTAAAATGTTAAATGTTGAAATGAATTCACGAGAAATTTGAATTTTCGGGAAACAGCATTCAACGTCAATTGAGAAATGCGTCAAGGTGAATAATATGTTCAATAGAATCTTGCGGTTGAATAGTTTAGAATGGCTGTATTAGAAACCTGTTTGCAGATGATATTGTACTACTTAGCGCATCGTAGTGGCAACAAGGTGATTTAATTATTGTTGTAGCCATAACAGAAAGAAAGCCGTTCAATCACACTATTTCTAGACGAGTCACTTTGAGCCTATCTAATTGATTCTCCTTCCGGATATTCTTTAACATTTGTTAATAATTTTCCCCATTTGCTCCAAAGCTATTACTTTGATACAGCATCTCTACTAGAAGAGAGATAGTAATTATATATTCCCCGTTTTTAATTTTTTGGAAAATACAATGAAAATGAATGAAACAAAGTTAAAAATTATATTCATAGAACATAATAAAAGTTTCCATGGGGAAAAGTTATCGGGTTTGTTTATCATGTTCAATATAATAATTTCAAATTCAAGCATTTCCTCTCGAACATCGATACTATAACTTCAGTTACATATTTTATATCATCTTTAGCGATACATGATATTTACTCAGTCTTTTGATATTTTATAACTTACATTCCTTTTTTGTCATAAATAATGTCATTTGCGTTACGCAGGACAATATTCTCCTCAAATAAATTTTGTGAGCATAAAATGATTCCCCTGAGAGCATTGATGTCATCTGTATTGTAGTGTGTTGTAATATATTGTTATCATTCGTTTTGTTATTGAAGTGCTTTTCCGCTAAACTTTTACTACAAACCCAATTTTTTTTCAACGATATATATAATTTTTCAAATTTAAAATATGTTTAATTTCTTATCAGACGCAAAATTTTAGTATGATAGTATCGTATGCTTATTAATCAAACCTTAGAATGATATATAGTATTTTTTGTTTTCTTTCATGAAATAAGTTGAAGGTAAAATTAAATGTCCAAATGTTTGTAGAGGTAAAAACTCATTAATTTTGGAAAATTATTAAAAATCAAATTAAAATATTTGTCTCACTATTATTCTGATAAACTTGTTATCATTCTTATTATTAGATATTTTATAAGAAATATATATGTGCGTGTGTGAGTGTGTATGTATTGTAAAATGTATTGTATAATATTTAATTCCTTAAATTTTTATTACATAGGTAGTCTTGTTTCAAAATCGTAGTATATAATATTAACACAAAACAGTTTATAATAAATGTGAACAAGGTAACACCAAAACAGTTTATAATATTTCATTTTTAAAATTTCCTTAAATGAATATAAACAAAGTTTTGATTTAAAAGTACATATCCTAGCTACTTTTCCGACGCTAATAAACAGGAATCTAACATGCATTATTTACAAATGCCTTTTCTATTTCATGAGTGAGAAAAGCTAATTCGTCTTTCTCGATTTGGAAGTGTTTGCCAACCACATGGTAAAACAGCGGGAATCATATGGGGAGAAGTTTTTCTCTGAAATCCCCCCTTCTTTAGATCACCGCAGTGAAGTCGAAAATTAGGCAAGTTGGGTGTTAAAAATTTTCCAGCTTCACATATGCCGTTGCGTACAGAGATGGATTTTCAGAAGTAAGAATGAGTTTGATTTGTAATCAAAATTCGTATCGAAATATTAATGCAATCAAAAATATTTTTAGCTTAAAAAAAAAGCAAAAATTTTCATTTTGTAACTGCACGCAGAAAAAAATGAAATATCTTTAAACCAAATTTTATACAACCTCAATGAAAGTAGAATTTGGTTAAAATTTACTCGGATGGAGACATTTTGACATTTTAAAAATATTTGCCAAATTTTTTAAACGCTAAAAAGTGGCATTGATGTGACAGTAGCTCTGTTTTTTGTAAGTTGCAATAGACCAGAAGTTTCTACCATGAATATAGTACTTTTGACACGGTTAAAATATTATCCATAGAATTAACATATGATTCGATTTTCCCCAACGGAGGTCTAGCAGGGCCTTATAGTTCCAGGTATGCATATCCGCTTGTAACAGAAAAAATAGTACTCCGTCTGTTGTTCCATTCTTCTTACACTACCTTCCATGTAATTTTTTTTTAAAAAAAATAACGATAATTATTATGTTTTTCTGTTTTTGAAAAAGTATAGTTATTACCTAGTGTCTCAAGATAGAGGACGTCGGGTCCAGAAGGGAGTTCGTACGCATCCGCACTTGAAGAAAGTAAATGCAATAATTTGACGATATAAAATATGAATATTGTTTACACTTATAGTTTTATAGCAATCAATTATGTTTACACTTATAGTTTAACCTATGGATTTCGGTTTGATTTTTTCCATTCTTATAATTTCTTTTGTGCAAGCGAAAAGCGATTAAGAAGGGGGGAATGGGTATTTGTATGTTATCCCGTCGACGTTTTTCACCTTAAGAATAAATCGTAGAATTTTGCTTATTTTAATAATTATTTTTCGAAATATGAAGAAAAAGCAGAATATTTTACTTATATCTCAGCATTATATAAAATACAAGTCGGTAAAAACTTTATTTGTATTTTATATGGTGCTAAATCGCATCATTAACAACATTTAGTTTTTCACAGAAGCGCCAAATGTAGAAAACTGTTTCGCCAAACATGTTAGGCCGGTATATTTGATCCAAAATCATTCCGCGGGTAGACGTGAATCTTTTTCACAGTTATGGTCGATGGGATAATGCGTAAGTACCAAAGAAAGATCGATAGCAATTATCACATTCTCTTCTGATTTCTGTGTTTTTATAAAGATAAACATAAAATCCCATGCTAAAATTAATTTTAGTAAATAAATTGTTTTTAACGTTTTGTTATGGTTTAATTATAAATTAATATCTCAAGTAAATTTTTTCTAAAGGCTAAATTTAAAATCAAAATTTCAATTCAATTAAAAATTTTTTTGTACATATAAATTGCTTTAATAAGCTTAGGATGTAATATAAATTTTAATTAAAAAAAACTGCAAAATAAAAAAATTTTGTTATGTAGTGTGTGTGTACATTGTCTAATTTTTAAATTAAATATTCCAAATATATTTAGGTTGTGATTTATAGGATAAATCACAAGCTATAAATATTGAACATCTGCAGTTCAGTTTAAGAGTACTATTCATTTATTTGAAAAAAATAAGTTTCCTTGTAATTTTCAAAAATGAGAAAATTTATAAATAATTTATAAATTACCTCAACTATATGTATAAAAGATTTAAAGATACTCAATATCACATTTCCTTCTGATTTCTGTATTTATTAAAGATATTATAAATATAAATGGGAATAAAATACTATGTGTAAAAAATTGAAGGTGAAATTAAATAAATTTTCTTTCATTAAATATAGCAAACAAAATATTTATAAATTATCACTTGACCACACACATGCTTACATGACAAATGCCTAGATTTTATTTTTTTTCCTTATTTTTCAGTTTATCATGCTCAAATCACAAAACTATATTTTATATTTTTTTGGTTTAATTATAAATTTATATATTAGCTCAAGCTGTTTTTTTAAAGTTTAATTAAAATGTGTGTCATTTTTAATTAAAAATTGTTTGTTAAAACTCATTTATGCAAAAAATAAACTTCAATTAAAAAAAATTGCGGAATTTAATTTTTTTTTAATTTAGTATGTAGACTGTCTATCTTAAATTAAAAATTCTTCTAAGATATAACACAAGCTTCCAATACAATAAATATCTGTAATTCCATTCAAAGTATAACTCCTTTACTTGAGAAAAAAAATTTAGTTTATATAAATGAGGAAATTTATAAATAACACAGAATTTAATAATTTTTCTCAGTTTTATGTACAAAAGATTTTAGAAGAACCTTAGTATTTTATAAGAGAAAAATATGTGCTATGTCTTAGAGAAGTAAGTTAAAAAAATGTGTTAAAATATTCAACAATTCATTGCCAAATCAGCGAATTATAGCCAATATCTTGGTGCCGACAATTGGGGTCATCTCGTGACACTATAGTATAGTTATAATGCACTGTTGCTATGTTTACGCTTTTATCAAAAGGCTGCAACTCGAACTGCATTGGAAGCGTATGACAGTTTCAACTTCAATATTTATAAACAGTGTAACTAAAGAGAACTCTCAAGTGCTCCATAACTCATTCGATTTGTTTAGTCATCAAAAGTAGATTTCGTTATTCAGAACAGCGTTTTTGATTAAGCAAATTGTATTTATAGCAGAAAATACTAAATAATGGTTGTTTACTAAATCAGATTTCTTCGAAATCTGAGTCGGCATTTTCTAGTTGAAACTAATGTCCTCGAAATTTGGCGCGTGGGTCCATTGGCTTGACCTTTAATTACATGTAATTTCCTATTAATCGCATTAATACTAACCTATTTCTTAATCTGAATATGTTTAATATCTAGTACTTTTAATAACACAAATTATTCGTAATTAATAATTTTAAAATAAAAGTTAAATCGTTAGATGTCACTTTACTTAAAACAGAAATTTCAGCATTTACTTCATTTTCGATTTCAGTACAATATACTATTATTAACTACAATTTTCCATTCCTTTTTATTATTTTTAGTTAATATGCTAACTATGAAGTAATTTCAGTTGAATAAATTATCTGAAATAAATTATGTTTAAGAATTATTATTGATATTTAATTTTAGCTATAAAATTTAGATTTTTTAAATATTTTGATAGATTTTTTATTAATTAAAATGCAGATTTTCTTGTCAAATTCTGAATTTTTAGTAGTAAAAGTAATAGTTCTAAAATAAAATTAAGTAATTTAATAATAAATCTTTAAAGATGTGTTTCCAATTTTAAAACATTATTCAATATTCTTTTTATTATTATTGTCTTGTCCATTGCTGTGGAGCAAAAAACCTGAATGAAAATCTTTTGTTGATTTTTAAAATAACAGTGAATTGGAGTAAAGTTTTTATTTTGAATAAATTGATAATTTTTTTTCTTTATTTTTCATCTTGCAAAATGACATCTGAGCTCACACACTGTTATATTTATATTGAATGTTAGAGGCTGCATTTTTGAAAATGAATATGTTAATTTATTTAAAATTCATTTTCATTATTAATAGGCTAGGTTTCCAAGACAAAAATAATTTGAGTAATTTGAAATATATGTAATCAATTAAGAAGATTCAAAAGTGTAATTGTCAATATAATAAAAAATATTATATATAATTGTCAATATAATATTGTTAATAAATTCATTCTATAAAAAATTGTCTGTGTAATTTAAATAAGAAACAAAATCTCTCTAGTAATTAAAAACAATAGATTTAATCCATCTTATACATTCATTTTATACTTTTTATTACAGAGTAAATTCTGTTTATATTCTGCAATGGAATTGTGCCGTTTTGCTGAAGGAATTGTGTAAGTCATACTTGATATTTTTACTCTAATTGTTTGCTGTCATATTTAAGGAATTAAATTTATTCATATGTAAATTAGTACAAGTACTGAGATGGTAAAATGGATTAAAAAATTTTTATGGTTATTTTGAGGCATCATGAATGATTATATGAAGTTTCTCTAAAACTGTGCTGAAAATTTGATAGTTAAATCTAAATTTCAGAGGATTTATTTACTGTCACTAAATATTTTTAATACATCCTTTACAACTTATTTTGTCATATTGTATAGAAATGCTGTCCTACTTTATACTTCTTGTATTATTTTTCTTACAAGGTAGTTAAATTTTTTACAATATTTTTGTCGAAAGAGTGAAAATCCAACTTGCAAAAGGGGACTGATCTACTGCATAAGATTACTAATTCTTTAGAAAAGATATCTAATAATAATTTCTGTACAAAGCATAAAATATTGGTAGCGAATATAATTTTTCTCTGTTCTTAATATTTTAAAACAGTTCTACTGGGCTTGTTATTCATCTTACATTAATCAGCATCTTACTATTTTAATTTATTTAAATTTGCAGTTAATTTCTCTGTAGTAAAGTACATGAATTGTAAATGTAATTAAGCACCTTCAAAATTATTTTAAGCTCTTTTTAAATTTTGCATTAGCTAAAAATATAATAAAATGACAAAGATTAGTTTTTATTCTTAAATTAATATCCATTTTGAATCAGATTTAACTGTAATTCTGTTTAAATTTATTAAATATACAAAGTCTAATGTATCACATAGTTGGGGTTGATTTTATTTAACTGTTTGCTTTGGGGAGTCTTATAAGTCAAAACAAAAAATAACAAACATGAAACATTAATCTAAATATGTTGTATTAATGCTAAAATATTGAAAAACATTCAAAAATGTTTTTTATTGAATGAAACTTTGAAGAAACTTGCATAGATTAATATTTATTAGTTGTTAAATTTAACTTGTGACATCAATTTTATTGTTGACTGCTATAGATCTAGGCTGTTGAAAGGTATTTTAGGATCCTTTTTGTAATTTGTCATTGTTGAATGTTAAGAACTTTCCAAGATATTTTATCGCATTTCGGTATCGAAGAGGAGGAAACCCAGAAATTCCCTCAATATCCACCACAACAGGCATATATTCAAAAGGAATAAACATAAAATTTATATTTGCTCAAGTGTTGGGATCCCATTTGTGACTTTCTTTCCAATAAACTGTATTCCGATTTTAGGCCACAGTGAGCTTTTCAAAATTTAATCCTAAAACTATTGAATATACATGTTATAGTAACATAGTATCTGTAAGTATCTATATAAATAAAATTCTTATTCTCTTTCCTGCGAAACTTTTGTTCCAGTTTTACTTAGAAACAGCTGCATAGTGTGGAAGGAAAATCATGTTAATGTTTGTAACTGGCTAACTCAAAAGAAAAGCGGTTTCATTTTAAAATTTGAATTATAGCATCTGGAATTAGTTTTAAAACATAAATAACCCTGATTTAAATTCTTTGTAAATTTTCTCATCTTTCAATTTGGTTCGTATAAATGAAAGGAAATTTCCCATGGGAAATTTTCTGTTCAAGAACAAAGAAAAAATAGTTTTTTCCTTACTTTTAAAATTGTCCTTTATGACAGTAACAGAAGCTAAGAAAGACAACTCTGTATTTACTTTTTTACTATATTTTGAAAAAATAGTGTTTTTAGCAATTGTGGCAAATGTGTTTTTGTGTTTTTCATTATAAAGCGAATCAGAAAGTGGTTGTTATACTAGTGAAAAGTCCCAAATTACTACATAATTCTATTTTTTTAACAGATCTAAATTTTTTATAGATTTTTTAATGCAAAACAGATTTTTCAACAAGGCTAAGTAAATAACGAAACTAAATTTAATCGTGGTTTTTGCCCAAAATAATTTTATGCAGGAAATAACATCTCACAAATGCAGCTAAGTTGGTAGCGAAATGGCCTATACTCTTGCATTCAGTTTAAAATCTTTAGTTCGAATTGCACCTTGATCTTGTATGTTAGAGGCTCAAAATTTGAACTATCTGTCCTTGTCTATTATGTCGGCAAAAATTGATCGTTGAACAACAATCAGACAAATCCCATAAAAGCTAGGGACATAAGCCTGTTAGTTTTGAAAATAATTATGAAATTTTTTTAATTTAAACTTTTCATTTTTCCAGTGTATTGATCAAAAGATTCCTTTGGAGATCTTTAGAATTTTTTAAATATAATATATATAATTATTATAAAATTTAAAGGAGCAAATTATTAGAAAACTACTTAATAAAAAAGCTTTTTTATCCATAACTGTCCATTTGAAGCTGACCAGTGCCTTTAAAGGGAATTTATGAAATATAAAGTATCTGAATAAGTTTTATTTAAAAATATACTGATTTTTTATAGTAAAAAATATTCTCATGTAAATTTAAATATTACAAACATATTCCTATGTCACCCTATATAAAATGCAAAAGAAGGAATAATTAAAAGATACAAAATAAGACTATAGAAAATTTGTTTTAAAATATAATAAAGAATATTTTATATAGTAACACCAGTAATAGCATGTTAAAGCATTAAATATTATTCTTGCAATGATAACTGTCTGTTTGGAGTTCCCTCATCTATATCTCATAGGAAATTATAATGCTTATCCAATTTGTATCATTCTTATTTAAAATTAATATGGTACAATTTAATAGCTATTCAAGTCAACGTAAATTAAATATTGCTATATTTCCCTAGATTAAATGTCCTCCCTGTGACCATAAAAATATACAGTTGGAAATTCTGTAAGAAAAGTGTTTCAATATAATATGTTACAATATTCTGAAATTTGAGCAAAATAAAGCAAATTATTTGCATAGAAGTTTTATACAAACCTACTGCCTTGGAGTTGACATTATATCCATGGGGAATTATTATGCTTATGTATCTATCAATCATATTTCTATATAATATTATGTGTTCTTTTTAACAGTAAAGGATATTCTTACGTAAGTTTAATTATTAAGGAAATATATTTATATTTCCTTTTATTCAGAGTCTTCCCTGTGATGATAAAAAGATTCACTTGGAAGCTCTTCAGGAACATTGTTTCAAATTACTGTGTAAGAAAATTCTAAAATGCAATATATAATATAAAGCACATTATATAATAGCATTTTTATACTTATCTGCCTCATAGGAGTTGACATGTATACCCATGGGGAATTATTATGCTTATGTATCTATCAATCATATTTCTATATAATATTATGTGTTCTTTTTAACAATAAAAGATATTCTTACGTAAGTTTAATTATTAAGAAAATGTATCTCTATATTTCCTTATTATTCAGAGTCTTCCCAGTGATGATTAAAAGATTCACTTGGAAGCTCTTCAGGAACATTGTTTCAATTTACTGTGTAAGAATATTCTGAAATGCAATATATAATATAAAGCACTTTATATAATAGCATTTTTATACTTATCTGCCTCCTAGGGTTTGACATGTATACGCATGGAGAATTATTATTAAGCTATTTTATGAAGTCTTGATATTGCGCATTTTATGCAAACATTCTATGAGTTTTAAAAATCCAACTACAGATAATCTTTTTGCAGTCAAAAATATTCATAGACAGTTACTTTCAAAAAGAGTCCAAATTTTATTTTTATAAATTCTATCACAGGTTGGAATTAGCTGCAAAATCAGATTCAAAATTTCTAACTAGGGCAATTATGTATGCTGATCTATAATCTTCTGTTGATCATTTGTGTTATTGCCACTGTCAGAAAAAAGATATAATCTGAAAACCAGTAGCAAGCTCTGTAACATCAAACCAACCCTCTCGTCTATATGAGGTAAAATTGAACACATGTTGTGAATTTTTGTTAGTGATTTCAAACTGAACATGCATATTCACTTGGCTGACTCATAAATTTTCTCTTTGGGGAACCTCCCCTAAGAGAATGTAACCACAATTATGGTGAGAATTTGGAAACTAAGTGTAAAACCCATTTTTGTTGACTGTGCTCTTAATGGATGAAATGGTTTACTTCAAGTAACATTATTCTGGAAATTTTTAGTAGTTGAAATTTCCCATTGAAATGTCTTCATTTATTTGAAAGACAGTGGGATTTTTGAATGATATTTAGCTGACTGATCCCATCTGGTATTTCATAAAAATTTTTTTATTATCTTTATTCTTTTGACCCATCAATATATTCTAAATTAGTTGTCATTCAATTGTTTATTCAAAAACACTTAATTTTATCAAATATAACTTGGTTTACCTCACAGCTTATCGCATTTGAGGATCTTGTGCCATTGAAATCAAATAAAATTCTTACATAAACTGCTATTGCAATCCAAGGTTGCTCATAAAATGTGTAATATTAGTACAATTTATTGTTATTACATGGCATTGAATATTTTTACTTTTGAACTAGAGGAAATGTCTATATATTTCCACGTAAACAAAAGATCTGAGTGAGGATGAAAAGATTCACTGGACTACTTTATTTTTTGCAGGATAACAAGAATTTTAAGTTCTAATAAGATTGTGATACACATTATTAGTGATACTCATATGTCTCACTTTTTGTTGATATGATTCCTGTGCGAGCGCCACTGTAATGTCCTTGAAAAATAGTCAAATATCGTAAGAAGAAATGCATTATTTCCATAGATCTTTCTTCTCTGCAAAGAAATGGAATGCGATTAATTGTAATCAATGTATAACTAAGTTGGACATATGAGAGTGTAATTTATCTTATTATCATAGAATATCCTTTTTTTAATGTTTGAAGGAGTGGAGGTATCATTTTTTTGTTTGGTTGTTTTCAAATTAGGGATTTCAGTAATAAAAATTCCCTGAGTTTCTTAATTTTTTTGTAAAATCCCTCTAATATTTCTTTTCAAATTTATATATTCATTTCTGTCTGTGCAGCCAATCTCAATGCAGCTCCAGACAATAATTTATCAAATAAAGAGAATTAGAATTTCATTTATATCAATACAGTGTTATTCAATTATATTATACATATATGTTTGGAGGAAGTAACATGTTTGATATGGTAAATACATTTCAGAGCATTTTTTCCTTCCTCTGAATGCATACAAGCAATATGGGAAATAATTGTGTCATTTTATTTTAGCAGTTGAATATTTCAGTCTTCTTGACTATACTTAAATCTGCTCTCCCTGAGATAAATATAAAGTTCCATCGTATTAACGTTTTGAATTTTTATTGCAGTTTCCTAATACTATGCATTCCATGCAATATTGTTTGTATAAATGGGAGAGATTTTTCTTGCTTTTACATTTAGTTGATGTATTTATGAGCAACATCATTAACCTGGTAGGGCTTCTTTGCACCAGGGTTATGCCCTAAATTAGACATAACTCACCATTAAGTTTTTGCATGAATTTTACACTATACTTTTTACCTAGGAAAAACTAAACTAAATCAATAAATATTTCAATACTGATAGATATTTTATTGCGATTAGAAATGTGGGTATTTTAACAATAACCTAGATTTTGAAGCTAAGGTTAATGACTGTTTTTAAAATAAGAATAAATTTTTTTATTTATGTTTTTTTATCTTGCTTAGCTCATGGTAACTATTTTTGTCTCTTTGATAGGCGAATGGAATTTTGACATTCAATTGCGTTTGATATTTGCATATCTTCTTCTACTGCATACTTGACTCTCATAAATAAAATATTTGAAAGCACATTCATTTATTAAATAAAAAAAGCTAAAGAAATATTTTATTTCACATTTCAATTTTTAGTCAAAATAAAGTTAAATGTAATTTTAAGTAAAGGAGATTAAAAAAACAATATTCCATTATTTCTGATTTACATCGCGAAATTTTTAGTTGGCCATTTAACCAGTGCTTGTTGTTTAGCAAATTTTGATTTTCTTTTCAAATTAGTTTTACAATGTAAAATTTTCTTAAAGATTCCAATGATCAAATTTTTTAAACCGATGGACATTTTTAAGCTTCCTCTGAGAAAATTTTATTTGTAAATTTTTCAATTGTTTTAAATAGTAAATCATAAATGTTAAAAAGAATAAAATTATTAATTATTTAAAAATGTTAAAAAAGTAATGTAGTTAAATTGTCTTTTGTTTTGAGCTGACACTCAAAGTAATCTGAATAAATTGATTTCCGACTTTAAATTTGTCATGCGCTTATCAAATATATTATTTAAAAAAATTTGAACTATTTGTGTGTAAATATTTTATAAGTTTTCTAAAAGAAATTTTAAAATTAGTTAGATTAAAGTGTCTGTACTTTTCTGATTTTATTTTTCAGTTTGCAATTAAATCATACACAAATATTAATTTTTTATAACTTAAATCGAAAATTTTAGAAAAGTATCATATTTCTAGAGTTATTAAATCAATAAAAAGTTCAATAAAGCTTATAATAATCACACATTTGTTAAATATTTATGTCTATAATATTACAGTGCTTTACAAGAGAATACTTGTTCTAAATTTTCATATGGTTTTGCTTAAAGTTGAAAATATCTTCACTCTGCAGTAAAATTATATGCTTCATATTTTGTAATCTATTATGTGTTCTGCTAGTATTGTACTAGTCTCAAATTAATTTTGGATTTATTCTAAATATATTTAATATTTTTCATGAATTATGATGCAGTGTTTCACATTTGCTTATGCACTAATGATTTTCTGTTAAATTAACTTTCATTCCGAATAGTATAGATTCTTTATCTGTACTGGGTAGTTGTAAAGGTTAATCTGCTATATTTTCATTTGTTTTTTAAATTATATTTTTGCATTAAGATAATGTTATTCAAGATAATGTTAATATCTATGTCTAAACACAGATGCACACACACATTTAAGTAGATGGACGAAACTATCGATCGTTTTCAGTTTTTTTTTATTCAGTTGACAGTTTTAAAAAAACATTGGTTAATTTAGCAAATTACTTAATAATTTATTCTGGTTGTATGTTTTTAAATAGTTTTTTAATAAATATATTTTGATTGTCATTGGTTGTTTATGTATAAACATAATATAATTTATATTTAAAAATTAAATATAATTGATATTTATTTATAAAATTTATTTAAAACTTTCTTTGTGAAGTATGTTTGTTGATAATATAGTAACATGTTTATAATTTTAGAAATTCTAATATTTGTTTCATTTTTCCCTTTAATGTCTCATTGGACAAGATTTCTGGCTACTACAATACTTTCCTATAAAATTCTATCAAATGAATTCATAAGTGAGTTCATAACCTTTTTATATTTTTTTGGAATCTGATATTTTTGTGATTTAATGTTAGATATAGGCATATCATCAATCTTACTTTCTCTGTAACTAAAGTGAAGCATTCTTAAATTTTTGTTCAATAATAATGCATGTTATAATAAGTATTTTACAAATATTGATATTTAATTTATATATAATCCTATATATAAACTAATGTTATATATAGATATGTATATAAATGTTATATATACATAAATGTTATATATATATATAGATAGATAATGTTATATTTATATAATATATTAATGTTTTATTAAATTTTTACCAAACAAATATATATATAATGTTATATTACATTTCGATGTTATCTTACATTAACTGTTTGAATAAGCTTCTTAAATCTAAATGAAAGAGAAATCAGTCAGAATTAAATTAACTGCGTAAAATTAAACTGATTGTTTAAATAGTATTCTATGAATAATAATTATATAATAAGTATCAATAGTTTTATTGTTTTAAAATCATTAGTGCAGATATTCACTCTACAAATAATCAAATGGATATTTTAGTTGCAAAATCGATTAACTTAATAAAGAAAGATGATAAAATAATGTATTTTTAAAATTCCTTTTTAACTAATAATTTTAAAATATATGTTCTGTGGTACTGCATATGCATTTTTTATCTAACAATGTCAGAATTATAAGGTAAATTATTATTTGTGTAACTGTCTTAAAACCCTTAAAAATAATACATATTTATGTTATGAAATTTTTCTGTATACTGAATTTCGACTGATATATTTCTTTCACTTACCAAAGTGACTTCCCTCAATCAGGAAAAACTCAAAGCAAATATGAATAATTGTTCTGTTCCTGATATCCAATATTACAAGAATTACTGTATTCAAATTGATTCATCATCAATATAATTGTTTCTTCATAAGCTGTATTTCATCTCACATTTGTCTTTAAAATTTCATTGTACTTGTGTTTAGTAGGAGGAATGAATTTCAATGGTCCAACAAATCTTTGTTTTTTTTTCATTTGTCATAGTTTTGCTTGTTGTATTCAACGAAACCTAGTAAACTTTTCATTCCCTGTGGACTCCCTACTATAATATTTCCACACATTAATGACATTAAATTCTGCATTTTCATCAGAGTCTTACTTGAACTGTATTAGGTAAAGTTTCGATTAATCTAATTTTATCTAATACATTTTTCAGCAAATTTACTGACATTTATTCGTGAAAATTGCCTTTTGGTAATGATATTTTGTTGTTTCTGTGGCTTATCCTACAAATGTCTGACGAAGTCAGACAAGGTCCATCAGACCGTGGACCCTAAGGAAATTGAGGACCAGATTGGAGAAAGACTATATATCCTCTCTGGAAAATCCCAAACAGTCCTGGATGTGAATAGGAAAAACCTGCTCAGTTTTTCATTTAGAACAAACCTCAAAGATTTTCCTACCTTCGTAATAGGTGAGACCCCTAGTATGGCCACCTGGTAGTCTGGAAATTGCAGTTCTAGAGGCTCTGTCACAATTGAGGGCAAATGAAGAGCCAGACTCTTTCCCCGCGAACCAATAATGTCTGGGAGGAATTCTCCATCCTTTCAAAACTTCAGAAATAACTATTGATTGGTGTTTTAAAAATGTAATTGTTGATGAAAAAGGATTTTCGTGGTAACAGCCCTCCTTGTCCAGTCTGATAATTTGTAAAGCATTTGTGAGAAAAAAATCCTGATGTGTTATTTGAACTATGAAACAAAATTTTCTATTTACAAGTTATTATTAAACTATAACAGTCATCTGACGGAAAATGTTTTTATATTTTTGCTTGAGATTTTATAGCAATTATGAATCATCTAGCTAGTAATTGCGCCCCTTTTTATGTTTTAATTGATTCAGCTCGTATTTCTGTACTTTGCAACAATTTCAATAAAACTAAAAATTTTAATATTAAGTTAAATCAAATTTAACTTTAAATTCATTTAAAAAAAGGCAGTGCGAATGGAGTTCAGATTTAAAATGTCATATGGGAGTCTTTATAATTTAGAAGCAGGAACTAAACAGAAGCTGCTTTTGTATTTGACCTGTTAAACAAGATGTATTATTTCACTTTAGAACATTTCAATTATGACCTAATGATTCATCAGCCAGTTCTAGTGAACATGGCATGACATATACATGAAATTTACGAACCTTCGGTTAAGTCAGACTTCGAACTCACTACCTTTTGATAATGTGAACAAAATCCTAACAAAGTTGGCCGCCACTGCCTTAATGTACAGATGCGTCACAAGTCCTGAGATAGTAATGACTGTGTTCGCCAAGTGCAAATACTAACCTGAACTCTACTATTACGTCATTTAATGACATCAGCTTCTCCATAAAGCAGTTAAGAATTTTCCATACTTTTATGCTGAATTGATCATGAGTACTTTAGTGATCATCTCCCTCATGAATTTGTCGTGATCTTAGTCCTGTTTGAAGAAGTGGATTCAGGTTGGTCATGAAGAACCCGCTAAGAATAATAATTTTATTTGGATCAATTTCATGAATTGTACTACTATTTCACGAACTTAAAGCCACAGTGGCTTAGTTGGCTAGGACGTCGTACTCATTATTGGAAAGAAGTGAGCTTGAATCCTAGCTCAACCGAAGATCCATCGTGTTCACTGATGGCTGCTGGTGTACATTAAAACTCGGCGTGGTTTCAATGTCCTTCAAGTGAAATGATACCTCTGCGATTGGCAGACCAAGTATTGGGGGTCTTCTGCGTGATCCTTGTTTCAAAATCCGAAAGACTCCATCCGGCTTCTTCTATCTAACTGGTAGGGCCCAACTCAGGACTCGGTGCGGGAAGCATGCTGATGCAATAGCAATTTCACGAACTCTGAGTTTCATGAAAGGAGATTGTCTGCATGATAATAAGTCAGCAAGTCCACGAAGCTCACAGTAGCATCCGTTGTTATCGCAGAGACCATAGCTTTGTCTATGCTTATAACGTATTACCGACATAAACAGCTCTAATGGTGCGAACGATGGTGACTATCAAATCATCTACTGACAAGTCACCTCTGTGTACATTGTGGCATAATAGTAACTTCTATTGCGATCATACTTTCGCGTTGTCATACCATGTCTAATGCTATGGGCTTCAGTGGATATAAATTTCTCTTTAATTGTTCACATTTCTAGCATTACATTTTTATATGCAGGAATGAAATTTGCTCTTTTTAAATTTTCCTTTGTACTTAAAATGTTTGACGGTTTACTTGCTCTGTCTGTAAAAACCAAATGAAAGTCCGATTAAGGGACGCTAAGCGATTAAACGCTAAACATAAACAATCAAGCGCTATTTTTGATGAACTGTGACTTTATTTTTTAAACAGTATAAGGAACGGTTTGTTGTGAGCAGTGCATTCAAAATAGTTCATTCATGTTGTAGTTTTTTTCTTTGTAATTTCGGAGTTTTGTAAATAATCATCTTGCTATGGTGCTGGGATCCCAAACGGTAATAAGGCTTAGTTTTTTATTGCTAAACATTGTGATCTTTTTGCTTAATTGAAGATATCGTTGAATTCGATGGCCAGTTTTGGATTAGCTTGTCAGATTTGGTAGAGTATGTCATCACTCATACTCCCTTTGATGGAGTGCCATAGATGTTTTGAACTTGATTGGTAACATGTATTATCAATTTCATTTTATTTGTCAGACGACGAGTGAGTAGCTTAGGTGGGGATGGAAGAGGTTCTTATAATTTTACTAATATTTAAAGATTTATTTACAGACATCTTTTAGTAAGATCCTTCATAGTGAGCTCCTTCACACAATCTCCTCTCAATTACTTGTACGTCTCTCTTAACGTGTGGCATATTAAGCACTGCCATCTAGTGGCCACTCTTTATTTTTTAAGTAATATTACAGGTTGCTGTTAACATTCGGCCAAAATGATCGGTTAATCTCCTGATTAATACAAACAATACTACTAAACACATTAATAAACTAAAAATAATACATACTAAAATTTCAAAATATCACAAAATAAAAATAAAAATACTTACAAATCTTAATAATTCTTCAGTAGACATACTATTTCTAACCATCAAATTTAACAAAATTTTAGAAATTATATTAATTTTACATTTGCTAACCAACTTAAAAAAGAAAAGAAATAATTAGTACCTAATGAAAATTATACACTATATTCAAGAGAAAATACTATAAAAAGTTCAGATTTTTTTATTTTTAAAGTCCAACTTAGAATGAAAAACGTTTAATTGAATTAAAGTTCATTAAGTTCAAAGTTCAATTTCATTATCACTGGAATCACTTGTGTCAGCGTTAATTCTTCAGAGTTTTAATTGACTTACATGGGTGGTGATAGTGAAAAAGTGTCCCTTTTCCTTTTCTTGTAATTGAGTCACTCTATAAGTGTCACCTGGTAAAACATGAGTATTTATCAATGATTCCCTGTATTTTGGCGGAGTTTTCAAAGGTTGACCTGTTGCTTGAGGTGTTTTCCTCATTACCACTATTTTACCTTTTACGTAGTTGATTGTTTTACATCTTTTTTTTGTTAAAATATGATTTCATCTTTTTCTGCTTAGATTCTATATTTCGAATCGCTTCTTTTCTTATTTCTTCAGGAACCTTGTATTCTTTGGCTTCATCATCTGTTAATTTGTTAATTAGTCCATCATAAAATCCAGGTGAATAACCATGTAGCATTTGAAATGGAGTCTTATCAGTTGTTTTATTAACTGCATTATTTAAATTCCGTTCGGCATCTTTAATTTTCAAGTCCCAATCTTTTGGTTTTGGATCTTCTATACTTGTAGAAATTGCAGCTAATAAAGTTCTATGGCATCTTTCGACCATTCCGTTTCCTTCGGGATGCTTCGTAGAGTTCAAAATATGCTTAACACCATTTGTGGTCAAATTCCTCAAATTGATGAAAAGTGAAACATGAGCCTAGATTACTTATCAACCTGTCCGGTAAACCAAATTCGTTTATGCAGTCCTGTATAGCTTTCAATACATTTTGAGTTGAAATATCTCTCACAGTTGTAGCTATGACAAATCCGGTTAAATTATTTATTATTACAAGTACTTCTTGATTTTCTCTACAAGTTTTAACCAAAGGACCTCGATGATCAACGTGAATAATAGAAATGGACGTTTCCCAGGTGCAAATCGATTCAAATATCCCTGCTTTTTTTATTCCTGGAACTTTGTTCAGCAAACACTCAAAAAACATTGAAATATGTCTTTTTACATAACTCTTCATAGATGCAAACCAATATAATTCTTTTATTTTACTAACAGTTCGATCGACAGAAAAATATCCCATGAGGTCATGGAATCTAATTACTGTACTTCTCCTCATTGCGTTAGGTATTACATATATTTCTATCAATTTACGTCGTTCCATGTCTGAATTTTGCATCATTAAAACTTGTTCTTCTGTAATCAAGGTAACACAAACTTCAATTTTTCTTTCAATAATACTGTGCAAAGTATCTTCTGGCTCTTCAACAGCTGCTCTGCTAAGTGAATATACATACGCGTTTCTTTCGTTCATCTGATCTATGCCTGATCTCAAAATCGTATTGCATTAGGTTAAATCATCTTGCCATCTGAGGATTTGATGACTTTTTAGCATTTAGATACACGAGTACTTTGGAATTCTGCTGGAGCATTCATTCGCCAATCCAAAGATCATTCTTTCAAATTGACCTGTATCGTCTAGAGTTATGAAAGCAGTTTTCAGTTTGGCTTCTTCAGTCAATGGTAACTAAATAATCACAAGCTAAATCCAATGTAGTATAAAATTGGCTTCCTCCTAGACATTCTAAAATGTCATCAATTTTGGGTAATGCAAATTTATCCTTGACCGTCTGGGAGTTTAATTTTCTGTAATCTATAACCAATCATTGTTCCCCTGTCTTTTTCTTAACAAATAATACAGGACTAGAATTAGGATATCTTGCATCTGAAACTATTTTATACCTCTTCCATTCAGATACAATTTCCTTTATGTGCTTCAGAATTCGTTTTATACTGTTTTTGAAAAATGGGTTTACTGCCATCTACTTCTTGGATGTCCATTTTGCATAAATTCGTGCCGCCTAACTAGCTTGTGTTTAAAGCAAAACAATCACGATATTTATTTAATAAATTAAAAAATTCCAATTTTTTATCACTTTTTAAGGATTTATCAAAATTATTATCTTTCATTAAAATAGGAGACCTCTCATTGTTAATTTCAACTTCATTATCACTTTCAACTTTATTAGATAGGGATAAGTTTTCCTCACTTACTTCCATTCCCCTACCTAAGCACTGATCTTTCCTAATTTTTAAGTTAAAATCTTCTTTATTACTGGTACAACTGTTTCATCGTTAACTACTTCAAGAATAGAATCGATATTTCTGCCCTATACTTTTGACTAAAATTGTTCCATTAACTATCGAACGTTCGGTTTCTTCAATTTTCGCTCTAATTAAATTGATTGACTTTTGACTTCTGTTTTATTTAGTGTTTTTAATTTAACTGTATTTACCTTTATATCTACTTGAATTTCTGAAAAAACATAGTCATTTGCGTATCCAAATTTTAAATTACCTCCAATACTCGTAAAAGCAATGTTTGGTAAATCTAACCATGTCCTACCAAAAATTAAATCGCATGGTTGGGAATTATCTTTGACAATTAATAAAAGAATAAATTTTCCAACTACATCATCTACACCAATATTTACTGCAGCTTTTCCAAGAGCTTTACTTACTGGGTTATTTTGATTTTCAAAACCGAATAAATTATTGCTATCTGGTGTCATATTCAGATTCATTTTTATTGTGATACTTTCTTTTAAGAGGCAACAGCTGCTTCCTGTATCAATCAATGCAACCACTTTATTTCCGTAAATATAAGCATCTTTCAAGTAGTTTGTAGGAGCCGACGACGCACTTGAATTCGAATTGTTTTGACTGACAGATAAATTATTTCTCTCGCGCTTTTGATAAGTTTCAAACTTACACATTCGCTGAGAATGACCTTGCTTTTGACATTTCTTACAGCAAAAGTCTTCGGTGCTGAGCATTCATGAGCTGTATGACCATAATCATTACAATTAAAACATTTAAATTCTCCTTTTTCATTTCGAATATCCAAACTAACTTTTTCGATTAACACCTTTATTTTCACTAAACGGAAATTATTTCTTTTCTACCTGAAATTTATCATTACGAGAATTATAATTCGATGAGTTTCTTAATTGAAAACTGTTAATAGATAGAATATTATCATAATTATCGAATTTATCTGCTAACTAGTCCGGAAAATTAATTTTAGGCCATTCATGCACAAAATTTTCCAGAGTTCTTGAAGTTACTTGTTTTTTAATTTTTTAGTAATGAATAAATTTTTTAAACTATTTAAATCTGAAATTTCGAGTTCTATTATCCATTCTTCAAAATAGTTTTGTAATTCGAATGAATAATCCTTACATTTACTTTCTTGATTTTTAACAGGATTTAAAAATTTTAAATCTAAACTTATCAGCACTTATATCTCTTAAGCAATAACGATTTTACATATGTATAATTATTTGCATTATCATCGTTTTCACGCGCTATTAGTAGCATAATTTCATATGGGAGATGTCCCAATAATTGTGACACCCAATATGTCGTGCTTGCCGTTCAAATAAAACTAAATAACAATTTATATCCCCATTTTTGATTTTATATTCGTGCATTAACTTTCGAAAATCTGTGTGTATTTCTTCTTTCATTGTTGCTGCTTAAATCTAAAATATTTACATTTTGAACTCTATTTTCGATACGTAAACGTTCAAGTTCCTGCTCACCGTCAGCCAACGTTTTGGCGGCTATTTCTGATGCAATTCGATCTTCAGTAATCCTACTTAATAAACTTTTCATCATACGTCTCTGGTTCCGTTATAATGCGTTTCAAATCAATTTTGCATCTTCAGGTACCGAGAGACCTAATTCTGTTGCTAATTCTATTAAATCTACTTTTTTAGCCTACCCCCAAAATGCCATACTTTACAACTTATAATGCTTAATTACTTTATACATGAAAATACTTTATCAATAATGAAATTATTACTTTCTCTTCACCCAAAACGAAAATAATTGTTTCTTTAAAAACGAAATTAAGAAAATACTTTATACACATAATTCGTAAGTCTCGTTCACTACTGTAGAATACGCTACTTAATACACATTTCAAAAAGAAACAATTAGAATTCGCCTACCTGAATTCCAAAGTTTTTAAGTTGGTTTTTGTTGTAATGAACAGCAGTTTGTGATCAGCAAACTATCCAAAAAATTTCTTTTCTAAAAATTATTAATTAATATAGGCTCCAGTTCTCTCGGATGGATCTCAAAAATTAAATTCCTGTAACTATACAAAATGTCAGATGTTCAATCAGAATGCTGTGCCTTGGATAAATTGAAAGGTGCTTTCATTTTGAGACATATATAAGAGTAAACGGTAGATTTATAAAAAAAGTGAAGTAAACTAAATATCTGGTAATCATTCAGTTTATCATATTTTTAAAACTCCTGAAATAAACGCTTCTGAGATTTCATACGTTTAACTGGCAACACAATACCAGAAGTCATTTCTCTCTTCCTATTTATTGTCTAATGTAAAATGTTTGGCTTTGTTATATATAATTCTAAATTTTTTCTAGAGATTTTTGAAAGGTTTTGGAAAGATATTTTAAACAAGGAAGAATTTGAATTATCTTCCTTAAAGTAAATCCATAAAAGACTTAAACCAAGTTACACGGCTATAAACTTGATTGTTGTAGAAAATAATGGTTGACTCTACCTATTGAAACCTGTATCATTTGCGTTCGCTGAAGATAGGCCTGCATTTTACTCTTTTACGAGCACAAAATATTAGAGTAGAATATTGACTAATAATTGGTGTCAACATGAACCACATATCCATATTATTTTGTTTGCCACATTCTCAATATTCAAATTATTAGAAGTACGTATTGATAACGCATGTTCAATACTAATCAAGGAAGAGATTCAAGTCTACCATCATTAATATCAAATTGTAATCAACGACTGAATTTAAAAGAAAATTACTGAAAAGCAACTGAAAATTTGATTTTATTTTCTTGTATATAGTTCTAGATTGGTTTTTTAATTTGATTATCTATGTACTCTTAAAACTAGACCAAAATAATTAACTATGTTTGAAACTTCACATCTCAATTTAAAATTACTTATTGCTGATCCTACCTTTTGACTAATCTGTCAGATATCTCTTGGGATAAGCTATCGCTTCAGCCTATGTCTTGCTTTGCACCTAGTTAAGAATTAGGTTGTACCATTTGGGTGGAAACAGCCGGATGGTAGTCTTTTTATTGAGAAAGAGGAATCCAGCCCAAGACTCCTCTATGACCTGCCACACACAGAGCTATCGCTTCACACGGAGGACATTGCGACCACGTTTTATTTAACGTGACCCAATCAGCTGTAATAAACAAAAGTGATCTTCGATTCAGTTGGGATTCGAACTCAATCTTTCTGATAATGAGAACTACTTCCAAACCAACAGACAAGGGTGGTATTCTTGGGATATGGCATATTGTCCTTTTTTGACTGCATATTCTATTCATGGAAAATTTTTTTAAAACTTATTCGCTATATATATATATATATATATATATATATATATATATATATATATATATATATATATATATATATATACCGAGAGAAAGTGAGAAATTAAGAATATATATATTCGTAATCTTTTCAAAGGTGAAGTTTAATATAATCGACTGAACTGTGTTAATACGAATTCGATCATAAAGTAATAGTGCTAAATAATAAGAGTTAATGTTAAAGTTTCCAAATTGTTTCATGGTTTTGGTTGCAAATGAGGAACATTGTCACGGTGTTAATCTTATGCCACAAAGTATCTATCTAACGTGTCAGTAGTTTTTATGGTAACGTTGCTAAAGTGAATTTGAGGAAGAAAAAAGATTAAATTATGGGTTTATGTAAATTCTCTCTCTCTCTCTCCGCATATTCCCAATAACCCCCTGTATTATCTTAAATATCGAAATTTTATATTGGATGAATGCCAACACAGCCATATTTAGTTTAATGTAATAAGTCCTCTTCATTATATGAATACTGCAATTGAAAGTTAAATGATACTAATTACAAAAATATCCTTTTTGACACAGAAACACCTATTTAAATTTCTTCAGCGCTGTCTTTATTAAACTAGCTTTCTGTATGGAAAAAAAAACTGTTAAAAGGGTCTCATTTTAAAAAATCCTTTTATCTAATAAGCGAGGAACATATCGGCCAACTCTACTAATTTTATCGGAAAACTCCTGATTTTTCATTATTTCTCCCGATTTCCCTTTAATGTATGGAAATCTATTGATTTTTGGCAATTTCAGTGAAAAAAACTTAATAACAGCCGGAAAGAAAGAAGTTTTACTAGCTTAAATATTCTCATAATGGGAAAAAATGTTTTTGAAAAGCTGTTCACCAATTCATGTCTAAAAAATGCCAAGTCAGCAACATAAGAAAAAACAAATCGCCATGAGTTATTCAAATTTGAAATGCATTGTTTTTTATAATGGACAAAGTATATGATATTTCTATATTCTCAGTAGTATTTGTCACTCAATTAAATTTAATTAGGTATATATCTTATGTTTTTATATAATTTTATAAGTTTAATATTTATTAATTGCACTAGTGTAGTAAAAGTTGCCCTATAAAATAAATATTAGGACAAAACACACATTGATATTTATTTTTTTTTCATGTAGTATATTCTCTTTTTTTTCATATTTCTTTTATGCGGTTGATAAATATTTTATTAAAATATTAAGATTAATAGAAAATATGTTTATACGTTCTGAGAATATGATTTATGTTAATCTAAAGAGTAAAATTCTCTTTGCGGTACTACAGTTTTAAACATTCAGTTTCTAGCAAAAATGTCGCTAATAGTGTATCCTGATTTTTTTGAGTAGAATCTACCGATATTTTCCCCCCAAAGCAGGTGTGGAGGAAGAAAGATATTGTGATAGAACTTTATGCTTATAAATTATTGGGACACAGAACTGTTTCAGTGGTTAAATTTTTATTCCATGCTGGTTTTTTTAAAGTCACAATCATATAACAATGGAAAATTTCAAGCCGCTTGCACCTATGCCCAAAATGAGAATCAACTCCATGAATTGTTGTTGCGTATTTTTGTGTACCTAGCCCTGGGTTGGGCTCTGTCCGTTACCGGAAGCAGCCGGGTCTTCGTAAATTAGAAGCATGGATCGAGCAGAAGACCCCTAATACTTGACCAGCCAACTAAAGGGGTATCATTTCATTTGGAGGACATTACATCCACATTTTGTGAATATCATGAATTTTTCGTTTACGCCGAGATTCGAACCCATGTTGAGAACGATATCTTACACGACCAAACCTATGCAATCTATCCATAAATTGCGAAAAAAGAGCAGAAGGTTAATCATTTGGCTCCGTGAATATATTTCATGGTTGGGAATGATGATTGTGAGTGAATAGTATTTCCTAAATCGGAATATATATTCAACATCAGTTCATTATTTCACAAATAACATTTTTTATGGTTTTTATATAGAATACCATGACAATAAATTTTTATAAATCATTTGTATGATAAGCAAGATTCTTCTGGGCCAATTACTGTTGTGAAAATCTTAAATGAAAATTATTTTAAATATCCTTTTCTAGATGTAAAGAACAGAAATGAGTTATAGCTGTCCGAGTAGAACGGACTGGGTAAAGAATTTGTAAACACACTTTCGATCGAGACTTATAAAATATTGCTGAAATTGGAGCATGGAATGTCAGATCCAAATTCCTGTTTTGAATATATATCTGAAAGCTCATATTGGGCGATTTTTAATTAAGTTAATCTTTTTGGAAAGAAACAATATACTTTTTAGTATTAATATCCCATACGAGGGTCACTCTGATATTTTTGAGATACAAATAGGTTTTTAAAGTTATACTTACAAAATTTTAGGTGTGTTCAAAGTAGTCTCCTCCAGCATCAATGCACTTTTGTAGACGAAATTTCCACAGATTAAATGTCTCAAGCCATTCATTTCTTGGATTAGATTTTAAAAAAATGCATTTATAGCCACATCAATCTCTTCTTCTGAAGGAAGACGACGTCCACGTAATTTCTTTTTTAGTTTAAAGAATAACCAAAAGTCGCACATGTAGCTAGATCAGGTGAATACGGCGGATGTTCGATCACTTTAATTTGTGTTTAAGAAACTCAACTGTTAACACGTAGGAGAGCAAACAAATCAAACATTTGCAAATCAATAAGCTCAATCTGCAGCTCTTAAGACTGTATCAATATCTGCTCTAATTGAATAAAAATTCAAATTGAATTTATGCTAGATTTTTTTTTAAATCTTGAAATATTCAAGTGATTCGGTCTATAAACCATAACATCTCAATTATCCATTTATTGAGAAAAGCAGAATGTATTTAAATTTTTTTTATTTTAAGGATATTCTGTTTTTCTAATAAAGGGAAATCTTAAAAAATATTCGGAATCTACCTGTTTTGTAAGTAGACAAAGTATTGCTTCTACGACATTTTTGATTTCCTAATTTCATGCGCAAACAATCTTTTTCTCGTTGCGTATGGTCTCTCAATTAATATCATTTTTCAAATATATCAGCTGTGCTTTGTTTATCTCCAGTCCTTATATCTTATGTTTGCAAAAAAGTCATCTCCTTCGTTAAAAAAAATAGGAGGTTTTCCATTCTTTAATGATTAGACATTTTTATTACTTTGCCTAGCTTCAACCACCTCAAACTGTTGTTTTTAATTATGTCTTCATAATCTGCTTCTCCACAGCCCAGAACATTCGATAGTGCAGAATGTCATGTTCATTGTTCTTATTTTATTCATCACACTAGAAGTAGTAAATTCAGCATGCTTTAAGCTCACTTCACCCTCACAAGGACTTTTTCTTGCTTTTTGAATCAGGAAAGACATCTCCTTGTTTTGTGTGTTGTGTTTGTAACTTGTTTCTTTAATAGCTTAACCACAACACTTTCCCTTTTAAAAGCTATGTCTCCATCGATTTTAATGCTTGCCATTTTGTTCCAGAACAAAAGATACATTTTCCTTTAAATTTACAGCACTCACAATCACTCCATAAGACTTGCTTGAAACTTTCGGATGTTGGCTGAGTAATTAATCTGATAGCGAAATTTCCGTTCATTAAAAAAGATGCTTGTTTTCTCAGTATCTATATTTGTGATTTCATCCAGTTCCAAAAGAAATCTAAGTTCCTGCCAACATTCTCCGTTTGTTCTGCAAGTTTGTCACTGATGAAGTGAATGCGGTACATTGTGATATAATGTAATACGGTTGCACTCTCTACTATACACTACTTAATAAATTTGCCGCTCAAAATGATTTGTTTAGTCAAATAGGCTATCATAAAACTAAACTAAACTAACTATTTTAAGCTATGATGAAACTTAATTACAATCTTTAAATATTTATATAGCTTCAACATTAAAATATTTATGGTGACACAATAAATACATTCTTTGTTTGCCGATTACAAACACATTACATGTTTGCCGAGAACGAGAGCGATGATTATTACTGGTCACACACATCAACACTCATTACAAGCTTTATCGTTTTATCATCTTATAAGAATACGGTATTCCACTTAATATTTAATTAGGTATTTAGTTACAGTGGAAAAAATGTATTTCAGCAATAATTTAGTATAATTTTTTGAAATGTTTCAGCTCTAATATAATCAAATCACTTCCATTTAAAACAAATTAAGAATTTTTTACCTTCTACAAAGAAATTTAGACATATTTTAATGTTTACAAAATAATAAATTTTGCACATTGATTAATAAATTTTTTTATTGTGAAATAAATATAAATAAGTACTATTAAAAATAATAATTTTTTTACATTTGAATTTAAAGTAATTTTGTGTTTAATTATCATTTCAGGTTTCTTCTATGCAACGTTTTTGGATGGTCAAATTTTAGAGAAAAGTATACTCACACACATATATTCAAGCTTTTCATCAAATCATTGTTATTTAATGTAATAAATAAGTTGGTCTTGACTAAATTTCAAAAAATGTTTAAATATTTTAAGTTACAGTTATGAAATTTTAATTAATTTTTTTGTTTAAAAAAGGTTTAGGGATTTATAAAATTATCTTTAGATTAAATTGCTTACTGAAAATGTGTATTTAGAAATATAAAATATGCATTCTTTCCATTTTTTAAATATCTTAAGAGGTGAATATAATATGTCAGAAAATGAAAAAGTTAAAAACAAATTGTATTTTTACAACTTTTTAGTAAACTTTTCTTTGGTGGTGTCTTTATTTTTCTCACACAACATAAGAACATTAAATTTCTATTTATCATTAAATATGATCAATTAGTACTTTTTTCATAGCAAACATTTCTGGAGAAAAGTATTTTAGTTATACAGAAGATGTTTATTAGCATAATTTTAGATGTAAAAAAAGAAGGTGCATAAATTAAGCTAATTATTGAGCATCACTTATCATAAATTGATTGAAAGTGTGTCTCAAAATATAATGACACTCCCCCGCCGTGGTTTGATGTCATTTCATAATACCCTTTACTTTGATTTCTAAACAATACAGTTTGCTGCTTGATAATTGCTAATGGAGTTCTTCAGTGAGAAAAAAAATAGCTGGGTAGTTATCCCACCTTGCAAAGAGATGGTGTTTAGAATCCACTTCAAAATCCGTAGCTCACCGTCTGATTAACCGTCATGTCCAAAAAAAAAGTATGTCTCTCTCTACAAGCAAACCAAACGAGATTTTATTAAATTAACTAAATCGACTTTAACAGTTACTCGACATTAAAAATGCAAGAGTTTACCAGAAATGACAAACGATTATTTTCCAAGCAGCAATAATGGCATTTAAAACGTTCTTCAGCTATCTTAGGGGCGCTCAAGAGCTGCGCATTTCACACAATTTGGTATCAGGAATTTTCTGACCGCTCCTTCATTAATATATTCTTACATATCACTGTTCAAAATTTTATAGAATGCTTGTGTATGTGTAAATATATACTTTTTTAAAGTTATAAAAAAAAAACTGCTTGTATTTCATGCACTGATTTTAAGTTTCAAGTGTGACATGAAAATTTATGTTGTTTCAATTCATCCTTGTGTACGCAAAACAAGCCAGGTTTAAAAAGGCAATTCAACGTTCACTGGCAAATAGTTTCAATCTGGGCAAAAAAAATCTGATTGAAGTCTATTCTACATTTTCAATTGCTAATTTAAAATTTAATCTTTAAACTCACGTCAAGTTTCAATATTGGTTCCACTAGATAGACTATTTCTTTACATAAATCTAATTTAAATACATTTTGCACTAGAGTTTACATTCAAGCATATAAGAATATTTATTATTGATAATTTTCTTCGAAGACGAACTCTATTCTTGTGAGGTTTGTACAAGTAAGTGTTAATGCAAAGGAAATGTAAGGAATGCAAAGGAAGAAAAAAAATTTAATTTTAAAATCTTTAACTGTTGAAAGTTATCAAATTCACAAATTCGGTGAAGAATTAAAGTGCATTTTTAAATATAAATACAATATGAACTAATCTAGTTTTTTTAAATCAATTTTTTTTTTTTGTGTTTGAGGTAAAAATCTTATTCGTAATTTTATTATGTAAAATTCCCAATGCAATTGATTTTAATATAAATCAATAATTATTTTTTGGTTGTCTATCCGTTGAGTAAACATTTTTCTTAAATCTGGAGGACAATCAAGTGTGCATATAGTTATTAAGGTAGCATCCGCCATTTTATGGAATTTTAAGATTGTTTTGATATTGGCATTATGCATATTCTTTTGGTACATTTAATTTTTAAAGATTTCGATTAAAAGGAATTTTTGGGTACTCTTATTGGCTAAAAAATACCACGTGTGCAACGCATTACAATCAGGAGAGAGGGCAAAATTAAATTAAGAACTAAATACCTTATACTCAAGTTTGCTATTCTTATACTACTACAATCTGGCTACCTAAATTGTTTTCGCTCCTTCATTCCAAATCCATTACGTTGTTATAAATGTCAGCGATTTGGCCATGCAAAAACTACTTGTAAGGGGCATTTGACTTGTGCTCGATGTGCATCTGTTGGATATGACAGTAGTCAGTGTAAATTACAAGAAAAATGTGTCAACTAGAGTGTGGTGAACATTCCTCGTACTCCCGATCATGCCCAACCTAGATCTGGCGAAGGAAATTGTTACTTAAAAAAAAAAAAATCTTACCCTGAAGCCAGGCAAACTGTCATACCTTACCCCTAATCAAGTTATTAGCTATTCACAAGCAATTAAAAAAAGTCGTAAAATCTTGCAGTACCCAAACAGATTTCTTAAATTTTCCAAACTTATCCTCAAATATTCCGAATATAAATGCCTCACCTATTCCGAAAGGAATTTCTTCACTGTCTTTCGCAAAATCTAAGTATCAAAGATCCTTAAAATTAAAGAATGCAAAAGTATGGAAGAAGCTCAACTGCCTCTAAGGTATAAAGAACGTAGACCCATCAGATGATGAAACACTCCTAAATGGAGATTCATCTGAATCCCAGATGGCGTGTTCCAATGCCGGAGCATTCAGCTTAGCTTAATGAGAACCTTCGTTTCTTGGAATTGTCGAGGTTTTTGCACTCATAGAAGATATAAAAACAATTATAAATCTGTATAATCCAATTTATTTTGACATCCAAGAAACATTCTTGAAACTTCAGTACAGTTTGAAATTGCATGGATATAATTGTGTGAGGAAAGATGTTAATCATGATTCAATTTCTGGAGGTGTATGCATTCTTGTCTTGTAATATTCTTAGCACTATAGAATCTCTTAACACTTCATTACAGGCTGTTGCAGTACGCATACACTCAACACCTCTCATTACCATTTGTAGTATTTACATACCTCCCCTTGCGATCATCCATGAAAGCGATTTAAACAGTTTGCTGGATCAACTACATGCACCCTTTATTCTACTGGGTGACTTCAATGGTCATAACACCTTATGGGGTAGTGATAATATGAATCCTCGTGGCAATATAATTGAACAGTTCATCTCTAATAACAATATCTGCCTTCTAAATTCCACAGAAATAACCTATTTCCAGCAACCATCAAGAACTTTTCATTCATTAGATTTAGGTATTTGCTTTCCATCAATTCTACCTTCATTAAATTTTAATGTTGATAAGGATTTATATAACTGATCTTTTTCCTTTAATTATATATCAAACTGGTATAAGCAGACCACAAATCTTCCACTCTTATTATTATTATCATCGTGCAGACTGGTCTCTACACTCAATTAGCTGCGATTACTGACAGAATAGGTAGAAGTGATAATACCAATGATGTGTAATAAGTAACCGATACACTTCTAGATGCTGCCAAAAACACAATTCCACGCAAATATCATAAATCGTGGTGGAACCGTGAGTGCCAAGTATCATACAAAAAACATTGTGGACTGTTTTTCGCAGGTGCCCTACCATGGAAAACTCATTCAAAAAAGCTAAAGCTTTTACTCATACGGCGAAATAGTAAAAAAGAATCTTGGATAAGATATGTTTCCTGCATCTTATCTTCAATTTCCAGCAGAGTTATGGAAGAAATTTAAAGCTTCCAGTGGTTTATATATAGGGACTTCTCTATCCCAATACTACGCACAGGAGCTGACACAATTTCCTCTCAATATGATATTGCCAATCGTTTAGTGAAACTTTTGCATAGGTATCTAATCCAGCCTCTTATGATCCTAAATTTCTCAGAACTAAAGAGCAAGCTGAAAAGAAACCAATAAAGTTTCATGATAAAGCCGTACATCCATATAATTGCAATTTCTCTTTGCTGGAATTGTAGAGAGCCCTTTCCCAAACTAAAAATACTAGTCCGGGACCAGATAGTATCTCATATAAGACGCTTTGTCATCTTAATCACGAATCTTTAATAAACATTTTTTCTATTCAATAAAATATGGAATGAACATGTCTATCCCAGTCTTTGGAGCAAAGCAATTATTATTCCACTTCTTAAACCTGGGAAAGATCCATCTAATCCTCAAAACTATCGCCCAATTGCTCTCACAAGTTGATTTCCTAAAACCTTGAAGCGTAATATTTGCAGAAGAAAAATAATTTATATAGTATATCCTCCCACATTCTTCCATTCCCAGTTGCACTCTAATGCGAAGAGTTGATGTAAAACTCACACGACTTCGTATTGGACATACTAGATTTACACACAAGCACTTATTCTTTTCTCGGAGTGCTGCAATTTATGACATGTGTAATGTACCATATGCAGTACATCACATTTTAATTGTCTGTCCTAATTTTAATGATTTACGCATAGTGTTTTTTAATACCACAAATTTAATTTTATCTGACTTGATTGGGTTTAAACCACATAGAAATTTGTTTGCATTTTTATGTGCAATAGGTTTCTTGAATTCTATTTAAGATTTTTATCCAAAATAATCTTTTACATATGCCTTTCTTGAACTTCTAATACATTCCATTGTATGCATCTGACTTTTCTTTTAACATAGAATTTTTACTTTCAGTTTTAAATATTGTACGGTGCAGAAATGTTCGATATTGGACTTTGCATCAGTAAACCTTACCAAATCAAAACAATAGCAGAAATAAATGTAAATTTTCTAAAAATTAAATTTTCCTTTCATCATTTCAAGACAATGACATACATTTGCACACATCATAAGAAAAGATTTCGTTGAATCTCGCTTTCAAATCTTTTTCAAATCTCGATATCGAAAAAGATTTTATCATATGTAATGGAAACACACCTCAAAAATTACCAACCTAATAAAGAAAATATATTTTTATTCGTATGAAAGTACTGATATTTATCACGAAATCCATCTAAATTATATGAAGAAATGTACCCTACCTTAATCATTCACTGTAAATCTCACTCAGTTATTTTTTTAACAAATTTTTAAACTCATTTCCTGTTATGAAATTTTTTTTACTTCAAATATTTTTAATGCTACTGAAGCATAAGCCCCAATCATGCTATTACAGTTGCCGATATTTCAGTTTGAGCAACTCCCGTAGACTTAACATTACATGACGTCAAAGTTCAAATTTCAGCAATGAATGCTTGAGATTTATTTCAGGTTTACTATAAGAAAATAACTGTTTTACTGGATTTAAAAATACATATCGCTTTTCTGGATACAATTTTTAAGGTTGCCATGTTTTAACTTGTAGATTCCATATTTCATGATAAATTCTTATTTGGGAATTTTGCTTATAAACAAACTTAGCTATATCTATTTTGAAATCTTGGCTATAGCCAAGTTTTTAAGATGCAAATTATTCAGATGAAATAGAATTAAAACGGATTTTCTTTGTTTTGTTTGAATCAATTTCACTTTTAAATTTTGATATATTTCTTGTCATCTTTTTAAAAGTATTTTGCCTAAATATATCAATGTGTTAAAAAATTTTCTTTTCTATAAACTTCGCAATTTATGAAGAAAATAAAACAAATTCTTCGATATATTACTGTATGTATTTATAAAATTTATTATCATTATTATAATTTTTGGGAATGTGAACATATTCTTGAGTAAACATTTTATAATTGACTTTGCCAATTATATTACATTTTCTACTTTCTTTAGAATTATTTCATACAGATGATGTATAAAATAATGCTAAGGGAAGGAGAAGTAGACAAGCGATGAAATAATTCCATGGCATTATTTCCTCATCTGACAGGAGACGATTGTCTGAATGCACACTTTTTAAAATTAGAATTAGACTTCTGTCGGCATTCGCTATCTATGGACTGTCTTTGGGTGAGAAACATTGATGAATACACTACATACATAAATAAACCTTGAGTAGTCAAGATTTTAATAAATATTATAAGTGAAGTGTGTAAATGCAATTGTTATTGTTAATAAACATTTTTAGAAGCTTCATAAGATATTTATATCTAACTATTGAACAGTCAGTGCTTAATGAGATTTTTTAAATTTGTGTATTTTAAAAAAGCAATTTATAGTTTTTAAAGAGGGTAAAAAATTAAGTATTTAATATGAATATATACATAACATTTAATGGAAATTCCAGAAGTCTGATCAATACAATGTTTCAACTTTACTTCAGTTTTATCCAGATTTAAATATTAACATAATTTTGAAGTAATTCTATTTGAAAGTATCTATCAAAACTAAAAATGTCAGCATAATCCAAAAAAAATAGTGCATCTTTTATAAAAATGCTATTTTTTAAACTTTTAAATTTAAATTTTTAGGTTTCAAATTATATCTTTAAATCAAGTTAATTAAAAAAATATGAGATAACAAATGTACCATAATTTAATAATGCTAAATGTTGATATTTTCATTATATTCGATATTCGGAAATACTTTCAAATGTAATAAAATGTTTAATCACTTAAATTCTTTTATATTGTTATTAATATGCCCATTCTAAATCTAAATTTGCTGTTTAAAAATTGAAAACTTCACGATCATTCGTTAACTCTGAATTATTACAACAATGAAAATAAACAACCATTTCTGGTACTGTTTCCGCTTGGCGAAAAGAAGACAAAATTTGATCAGTTCTTAAAATAATTGGCGATATGAATAATCCAAGTTGCTGCTGCATGCACAAAAAATTTGCTGAATTTTGGTAACTTATAACACCATTAACTTTCATTTGGAATGAAACTTGGCGAAAACAAAATAATATACAAATTTCAACTGCGCTGCTGTTAAAAAAAATCTAATATTGAACGAATACAAGGAATTGCTGAATTTTGAGCTGTGACGTCAACGGGAGTTGCTCAAACTGAAATATAGGCAACTCTAATGTAAGGCAATCCGCATATTCATAGATGATCGCGTGAGACTTGTCTCGTAAGACAAGATGAGCCTCTCGCGAGAATCGCATCAGACCAAATGGTGTCATTGATGTCTTAGTTACGTCAGGAAAGGGGTGAAGCGTGAGACGATTCCAGATTTTCATGCTGGTTCGAAATATCTGGCAACATTCCTCATTGGCTTAAGAATTCCATGACGTTACACTAAGACATCGATGAGACCGCATTTGTCTACTAGAAGACGGCGTCTTAATCGGATTGTCTACCGAATTTGTGGTCTGCCTATTATGAGCTTAATATAACATTTTACAGTACATTAATTTTAAAAATATGTATTAGTAGTAGTGGAATGTTTAGAGCTAATATCCAACTCTCCCTATGACTTGTAATCCATTTAAACTAATTCCTGGCCTAACTAGCAATTGTGTGCAAAATAATAGTGTTTCTCAACCACGAATTATCATAAAAAATATTAAATGAATAAGAATTAACCTCCTAGACTATTATGGTTTGAAAATATTCGTAAGTAAACGTTGAACGGGCATATAATTTGACTCACCGTCCTACGGTTGCTTTACGTACGTAAATTTTCATGCCAAAGATTCGACTCGAACATTTGAACTGAAAATATGCGGATTAAATAGAAGCCATTACTCGTTTTCTTAAATTAAGAGCATATATATAAGAGCTTAAAATAAGAACATACTTGTAGGTGTGATTGTCTTCCTCTGGAGGAAACTTTATTTAGAAGAAAGCTTTGTCTTGTAATGGTGGCTGGGGAACTTAATATACATGCAGCCAATGAATTATTTGTAAACTCGCATACAATTATAAATAATGGGAAGGAATTAACATTCATATACGAAGTCTGCGTCACTTTAAAATTTAATCAATAAATTTGATATATTTATATATATATATATTTATATATTTAATTTTCAGTTGTGATGGACAATAAATAGAAATAACAGCTAACAAAGATTCAGCTAGTTTAGAATAATCTGATTAATATTTCAATGATAATGGAAATTTTTTTAAGTTATTTCCATAACAGTCGGCAATGCATAAGAAATCTGGAAAAAAAAAAGTTAATTTTCTAATATGCTAACATTTTTAACATAAAAATTGTTTTAAAGATCAAAATTTCAATGTGTGTCATAATTTACATGTACATTTAAAAACAAATCATTAAAAAGCACAAGGTGTTGCTTATTAGGTCATTGCGGTATTTCTGACTGCCTACGCAGAGCCTAATGTTTTTAAATACATCCATTCATTTTGTGAAATTGAACAAGTGCAAAATGACGAGATCAGCCCCTGAGCTGGTTCTCTTTCCTCTCGTCATATTATTCTACACCAATGAAGAGATTTCTAAAGAAATATTCTGTTTTCATGTTATGTGAGAAAAAGAAAGACTTCACACCAAAGAAAAGTTTACTATAACTAAAAAAATTATAAAGTGCATTTTCTTTTTAAAATTTAGTTTTCATCCAATGACATTATCATTTGCTCTTAAGACTATTTTAAAAATTGAACGAAAATAAATATTCAATCAACTTTTAAATATTAACAGTTTACGTAAAATAATTTAGTCTTAAGATAATTTTTTTATAAATCCCTGAAACCTTTTAAGCAGGTCACAACTTTCATTGCTAATGCAGTTGCTTATCACTGAACCAAATGTTACTTTGAAGTAACCTAAAACGATAAACAATAGAATTATTTAAAGTCCAAATGTGCAAAAGTAATTACAATCTTGATTAGGAAACAATAAATAGAAAATACGATACTTTTCCATCTCGGGTGCTACTTTGATATACCCCCCCCCCCAAAAAAAAAAAAAAATTACGCGCCAAATCTGGCACTCCCTACGCACTCTTGTTTAGCGGCTGATGTTGATTGTTTTAATAAATTTATGGAAATTGTTGCTGGGGTAAATTGGGAGGATTTCAAGACTTGTCTATAAATAATTCTTTTTATTAGATCGGCGGCTTCTTTTTCTTATATTTGTTACTCAGCTTCATTCCTTCATTTGTATTTTTTATGTATTCATTGTATTTTTTAGGTATTCATTTTTTTTATTTAAGGATTAAGTAATTGTTTATTAATTATTTGTATTCAGCGAGAGTTCATCTTGGCGAGAAAAAGCGTTAGAAACTGGTATTTTGCTTGGCGAGAAAAAAGTCGCCAAATTTACGATTTGGGGGGGTATATCAAAGTAGTTCCCCATCTCGCCGAGCGCCAATCAAATCGACAATTGGCGACAACACAGTACACAAAAAAAATTTTAAATAATGTTGACAACGCACGGTATACACAAAAAAAAAGTTAGCTATAAAAATATTTTACTTTGAAGGCATATATAAACATTTTAACATTGTTTAAAATTTTTTCAAATGGATCTTTCGGATTTTTTTTTTTAAATATGGATTATTAAATATTTTTTATGTAAATTTGGTACGATTATTATTTTTTAAGCTATAGTTTTATAATCCAATTTTTTCAAGAGAGATTTTATTAAATTTGTATATAGCATAAAATTATGAAATAGATAAAAAAAAAAAGTTGAAATAAAGTTGTTGATAATAAAAGGCCGTCACATATTTTGAAAACAGCAGTAAACGGTTACTAGCGGAGATATTTCCTCTAGCGCCGGTTGTATCATTTTTGGCGACTTTATCACCTGCTCCAGCGAAATGGAAAAGTATCGAAAATACTTTTATTTATATAGCAATAAAATATTTCTCATTCGTAGTAATCTGAAGGTGCGATTTTTATGCGTTTAAACCTGCAAAATTTCTTATCTTCTACAAAGATGAGTCCGCTTAGAATTAAAAAAAATTATTTCAAATTTTTAATGTGTTTTAAGCGGAAGATGTAATTTTATTATATTAAAGCATAATATTTTAAAATCATAATTATATGGTAAAAATTCTAGCTTAAATATATTCTTCCTAACAAACTAAGTACCAAATTAAGTATTAGATGGAACACAGTATTCTATGAGATGATGAAAACGACAAAGTCTGCAATGATCAGTAATAGCTGTCGTTTAACTCCGAAGCATTACATGATAGCTTTACTTGTTTGTCGGTGAATGATTACACATAAAGTATCTCCACTTGTAAGAAACTATACGAATTTATAGCTTAAGCTTTCATACTAGTCTTTTCCTATCGTCGTCCAGGTGTTCCATGGAGGATTAATCAAGAATTTGGTTACATTAGGAAAAAAATGATGGTTCATTTGGACATTGTATGAAACAAGCATGTGCATTACGTCCATTGGAACTCTGATTTCAGTCAAGATCCGAAAGTAAGATAAAAAGTTACAAAATTTCAGATATAATACTGGGTAATCTTGAAATATGTATTAAAGCGTGCGAAAATAGAACACTGAGCCACCCACAATATTATACCAAAAAAAGAGTGAGTATAACAATGTAAAGTAAGCAGCCTAGAAAGTTCTTTTCACGATTTCTGAACTGAAATCCAACTACTGTGGTATTATTTCAGAAGGGAAATTTGATTGAAGACATATGTGTCTTAATTTCATAATATGTAATTGTTATCTTATTCTGATATATTATATTCTAATATTTCATTTTCCCATTCAAACGGATATACTCCTTTTTTCAAGTTAAGTAGAAACAGCATTTAGTTAATATCATAATCAAGCAATTAGTGACTCACATATCCTGTGTTGGATGTAGATTTCTGAGTCCTGCTCAGACTATTCGAAAAATCCAACTTTGATTCAAGATTTTCTTCCTGTCGGAGACCAAAAATACATTTCTGTTTTCCAATAGGATCGTCTTATCAAATAATTATGAGTGAAAGGAATCCTTGTAAAAAATAAACAAAAGTACCTACCGGTTACCCAGCAGAAAGCAGAAGTACAACGAAAAACGAATCGTGACATTTTTGGTGAGCTAAAGTCGGCGATCCTTGAAATAAGAATTAGTATTTCTTTGGTTAAACTGATTAATTACAATTTTATCTTAGCAATATAAGTAAAAAAACTTTCAATTTTAGTGGCTCAATAAATTTTCGAAAACTCGTAAAATAAAGGATGAATGTAGTGTGAAACTCTTTATCCTTTTCCGCAGCCTTGAACTTCGTTTGAGCAGGACGCAAGAGCAAAATAGAATACTTATTTTTGTGGAGAGTTTGTTGAACTATTTCGAATTTGGAACATCTCTGCATCTTTCTTCGTTGTAAATGTATACTTCTTTAGAATGTATAAATTAATAATTTTAATTATAATTATTTTCATAATTTATTTAAGCTCGTTTTCATTAGAAAATTGACACGGGACCACTACTTTGAACTTGAATTAGATATTTTGACGAATCGTTCATGGTGTTTCAGGAAGGACATATATATTTTGGTAAATATTGAAGTCAAAGGTGCATGTCCATTGTATCAAAAAGCAATATAAATATTTAAAGATTATAATCAAGTTTCATGAGAGCCTACAATGTTGCCGAACAATTAATTTTGGTTCGCGAATATATTTAGTAAGGCACAGTAGATTGTGCCACCGTATTATATCCTAGTGTAGAAAGGAACTAAAAACATTTCATCCTCAAGAAGGACCAGTGAAACGCATTGACTTCAGTTATTTTGTTGCAGCAGCATGCTTTCCTGTAACTAGCCCTGAATTGGGCTCTACCAGTAAGATAGAAACAGCTGAGTAGAGTCTTTGCGATTTTAAACAGGAATCATGCAGAAGATCCCCAATATTTGGCCTGCCACCCCTAGAGGTATCATTTCATATTTCAACCTCTACATATTTAACGTGCCCCTGCCGCCTTTGGGGAACATGATGGATATTCGGTTAAGCCGGGAATCGAACTCACTACCTTTTGATGAGATGAACGTTCTAATCAACCAGCTTCAGTGACAAACTTGCAGAATGAAGGGAGGCTGCTAGCAGGAACTTTGATTTTCTCTGGTGCTGGATGAAAGCACAAATAAGGAAAACTGATGAATAAAACATCTTCATAAGTTGATGAAAATTTTATTTCTCCAGATGAATTACTTAGTCTAAAGTCAATGGAATTAATCACCCACCAAGACTTGCTTGAACGCGTGCTGTAAATTTAATAGAAAAAAAAACTTGTTCTGCAACAAAATATCAAGCATTAAAATTGATTGAGCCAAAAAGAAGAATAAATTAAAGGTATTGTTAAGCTATTAGAAACAAGTTACAAACACAATACCTAAAAAAAAAGAGATCTCGTGTTTTATTGCATTTTTATTCAGGAATGCCCCTTTGTGAAGGTGCACTGAATTAAAAACATGATTTCCGCCGTAGACGCTCGTGCGGTGAATATAATAACACTATCCCCCACTATCGACAGTTCTTTGGATGTGAAGCACAATATGAAGACGTAGTAGTTTCAGGTGTTGTTTTTTTTGTTTTCAGGTATTCTTAGGCAGAGTGTGATTAGAATCTAATGATTGAAATCTTATTTCTATATACGCGAAGGAGGTAATTCATGATTTTGTTACTAATGCAATGCACTTACGTCCTTAGCAATGCACTGCTGGACAGTTGCTAAGGACGGATAACACTATCATCCATAGCAACCACAAAATGAAAGGAAAATTAGAATAAGTGCGGGATATAGTAAGAAGAAGTATGCGTATGCAAATTTTTTTCCACGTCTGTTCATCACGTGATAGCGTTCATAAGAGCTTTAAAGATTTTGATGCGTGTGGATAATTGTTGTTTCAAGTATAAGTTTTACAGGAAAGATTTAATAGACGAACTTGAAATTTTTGGCATGTCTTCTCGACATCACTTAGATGATTTTATGCGTGGCCGAATTGTTGGAAAGATCGAGAAAGGGCGAAAAATAACAGATGTTGCCAGGGAGTTCGACATCGCTCACAGCGTTGTTTCACGGCTGTGGAAATCATTTAAAACTATTGGAAGGTGTAGTAAGCAGCACGGGGGAGGTCGTGTTAGAAGTACGAAGCCTGCAGAAGACAGATATATCGTCCTATCAGCAAAAAGGAACAGGCGCACCACAGCTCAGCAGGTGGCAAATCAGTTTCTTGCTGCCTCAGGAAAGCAGATCTCCCGAAAAACTGTTGCCAGATGTTTGAGGGGAGGAGGACTATACGCCCACAGACCTGCTGTTTGTGTCCCATTGACCAAACAGCACCGTACTGCCCATTTGCAATGGTGTCGTGAGCATCGCAATTAGACTGAACACGACTAGGCTTGCGTACTATTCTCAGATGAGAGTAAGTTCAATCTGTCATCGGATTGTAGATGTCAACTGATCTGGCGCGAGAGTGGTACTGTTTATCGTCCAGAAAATATCCAGGAAAGGGACCGATATCCAACAGGACTGTTTAATTAATATTTTTGATTAATATGTTTCATTAATATTTTTCTAATATTTTTTTCAGATGCCAAATTCGTGTAGTACAGTGAAGCAAATAAAGTCCATGTATTTCGGTTTCCAAAGGATGAACTGTTGAAACAGAAACTGATAAAGGCTACCCCTAGAAAGAATCTTAATGTAACTAAAAATACAAGGGTGAATTATTATTCCCTCTTCCATAACTCAGAAATATTTCTATTAACGTTTCTTAACAAGAGATACATATGCTGCTTTTGTAGTGCTGTTATTGATTATTCATACCTATTAGTATTGGTTATAATACTACGTTTGAACAGTTATAATTTAATGTTATTAATTCATAAAAATTATCGACTAAGTAATATGATAAAGCTTCTTCTATATGCTTAGATATATAGAGATATATTTATAGGTATTTGGTTCAAACTCATTTTGATACATTTCGTATTTTATGTTTGTGCAAGACATTTTGCTGAAGATATTGAATTCATCCCATCATTTTTTAGTAAAGAAAGTGGCGAAAATTTAATTGCAAAATTAAAGAAACCTAGATTGAAGGAAGGTGCAGTACCGTCAATATTTCTCAACTACCCTTCATCTTTGTCTGCCACCACTAAAAGTGTGCGTAGTAATCCTGACGAAAGAAAACGGTTGTTTGAGGAGGAGCCCATTAACAGAGCCGTATTAAACAGTATGTCAAGAAAAGAAAGTTATGATATACAATTCGGATTTATAAATTTTATGAGCCTTAAAATTGCTTAAAGGTGAATGAAATTCCTGCTTACTGGAATAAAATTGAAAAAGAAAACAACATTGTATTTTTAAAGGTTGATTTAAATAATATACTGTTCCTAGTATTACTTATGTTATAATGGTTGATGATAAATTAAATCACAAAATATTTTAAAGTACAAGGAAGCAAAGTTACCGCTAAAGGTAAGTAATTTTAATGAAATACTTAAAATTTTGATATAGCTGTACAAATTTTACAACAGTGCAGAAATCTTGAAAATAACCCACCTAATTTTCAAGTTCAATATGAACATCCAGCAGATCCATAGAGGCCATTTTTTTAAGTAATTGATTCAGTGCATCTTATGAAATCTGTAAGAAACAATGGATCAATCAAAAATAGGGTTTTTTTAATGTATTATCCTCCATTTGGAAATGAAAAAGTGTTTCAAACTGCTTCTTTCACCCTTTTACGAAAGACATATGATATTGAGTCATCACAATTGTTGAAATTTGGTTTTGGTTTAACAAGAAAAGCTCTTTGGCCTACAAATTTAGAGTGGAAGAATGTTAGCCTGGTTTTAAAAATTTTCAATAGCAATTTGATCCAGTGTGTGAAAGAATTAGGAAAAACTATTAATCTTTTGCATTATAATGAAACAGCTAATTATTGAAATGTTTTGTAAGTGGTGGAATATAGCTTATGCTAAATCAATCTCTAAAGGAAAATTTAAGCTTATTCCCATGTGCGAACCAATTACAAATAAATCTGGTGATGTTAGAAAATAATTTTTGCTTAAATTTATAAATTGATTAGATAATTGGGAAAACATGAACGCAGATAATGGCAAATTAACTCAAGAAACAGATTCGGCTTTAAGGCATACTTCACAGGCTTTTTTAAACATAATTGAATATTCGTCAATAAATTTAAATATGAATTATTTATTGCTATGTAAGATTCAAACTGACAAACTTGAATCTCGTTTCGGTCAATACAGAAACACATGTCCGGTGATCAATATCATATATCTATAAGGCAGCTTTATGAAACTGAAAATAAACTTGGCTTAAGTAAGCAGTTAAAACTGGTGTCTTATAGCGTCGGCAGTTTTGATATAAATGTGCTTGAAAGTGTCCTGTTTCTGATGAAAGGGAAACGTTACAGCAAGATTCTAATGAAATATTTCAGAAGTTAGAGATTCTGATATAGATGAAATAGCAGACTCACTACCTCTCATAACATATTTAGCTGGATATTGCTCTCATATCATTCATAAGAGCATTAAATTGTGTAGAGTGTCGTAAAAAAATAACTGGAAAAACAATGTACATTTAGATTGTAGTTTTATAAAAAGATGTGATTTACTTTATCCATCAGAATTAGTAACCAATATTGTACTTCATATTTACATTGTAACATCAAAATTAATTTCTGAAGATTATGAGCATGAATTTTTAAAAAACAAACATAACTTAATAATTAATGTAGCAAAAAACCTTCTAGTTTCTAAAGAACTGTGGCTATTTGTTTGAGGGACTGATTAATAATTAAAATTTTGAGGTCATCTACTAATACTCTTCTTAATGACTTAATAATCATATTATAAACTTAAAATAATAAAATAAATTTAAAATAAAACAAACCTTTCACAAATTGTGCATTGTTAATAACAATACTCTTTTTTATTTCATGTGCATAACCGCTATTACTTTTTATGTATTTAAGTTGCATTTAATTTTAATAAAAAGGATATAATTTAGAAAGTCTATATACATAAGTTATTTAAAAGTTTTTTAAAAATTCTTTTGTGTTTTGTACTATGATTATTGTACTGGGTACATTTATTGGGGAAAATATAGCTGTAACAATTTACATAACATCTAATGAAAAATAATTTGGTATTAAAAAAGGTGTTTACATACATTTTTTAAAAATTTTAATTACCAAGCAAATGTTTTTGAAGTACGTTAACTTTGCTGTCTTTGTTCTATAAAATCATAATTGTTTTCTTTTATTGTTCTGCTTAAAATTCTCTATAATTTCATAAAATTTTCTTCTTCATGTATCTCTTACCAATTTTTTATTATTAAAGTTTAATGTATGATGTATTTTATGTGTAATGAATTTATTTCATTTTATGTATAAATTGTTTACAAAATAAAAATATTTCTGTGAAAATTTGTGTGTGTCGCTTCTTCATTTTATATATAATTATTTACAAAAAAATTTTTTGTTTTGTTTTCCTTTAAAATTATTCTTTAAAAATGATGAAATTAATATGTTTCAGAGATTGAGAAAATAAAAAATGTTTCTTTCACAATAGAAAAAAAAACCTGTATAAAGAGAACACTCTTTGTATCAAATAGGTATTGGAAAATACTCTTTAAATATTTAAATATTAATTATAATATATATATGATAAAAAATAAGATTATAATATAAACAGTATTCGCGCGCACGCGCGTGATATTACACTTTTTTTAATTTTATATATTTAAATATTAAAACTTTTAAACGTTTTTACACGCAGTTAAAATCTTTAAAACTACAATTCAAATTTGTATGTTAATGAAATAATTTTGCATTTTAAACATAGTAATTTAACTTAGAAAAAATAAACTTATTAAACGGAATAGGAAAAAGATCAAAACATTTGAAATTTAGAAAATTTTAAATATTTAACAATGATGAAATCATTAAGAAAATTTCTAAATCCGCAATAAATAAGCGCCGAAAGTAAAACTTGTGTATTTCCAAAACAGTTCTCTCCCTTGTTGTGATGACTCATGCTCCCAGTCAGAAGGCCTGCTTATCCTCGAAGGTCACGAAAGAACGCGGTCCCTTCTCTCACTGTTAAATGCTGAGGGTCTTATACTTTCAACGACCAAGACAAATAAATATTGGTCTGTGTATACTTTCTACATGTTCATAAGTAAAAGATGCGCATGCAGTACTACAGACTATAAACGCATTTTTAAATTTTAATTAAAATGTAAATTAAAAAAAAATAGTATTTATTATTTCATAGTCCTTCTCAATTTAATGTTTTTAAAGTAAATCAATTTGACAATAGACGTAACCATGGAAGGAATTACTTGTGGAGGGAGAATATTTTATTAACAATTTTAAAAACAATAAAGTTATTGGTATAAAACTTCATCCAGAAAATCTATTTAAATAGAAAAAAGAAATTCATTCAAAATAAATTTTTGTCTTTGTAAATAAATTAAACTAAAAAAAGCTAATATTTATTCAGAAGATACTATAAAATTTATTAGCAAATTAACTTTTTTTTTTTTTGTAAAAAGCTTATAGCTGCATAATTTATTATAAAAGAAAAATTTTTTAAAATGCTAAATCTTAAACAGAGAATTTAGTATGATGATATGCCAATTTAAATTATTAAATCACAAAGAAATTAAATACAAAAATGGTAAAAAGGTTGTAACCTCACTTACCAGATTTCATTTTCATAACAGCTCTAAGAAGGTTCTGCGGTATAGAGAAATCTCAGCTGTTAAAATGCCTAACGAGCAATCACTTAACTAGTTTTTCATTAAGTTTACTTATGCATATAGCCATGTCAGGACGTCTAAAAGAAAATACTACACTTCAGTATAACAAATAAGAAGTTTATTGGACATTGCGCTTCGTCATTCTCTTACCGCCTCTCACAATCGACGTACATTAATTGACTATATTTTGTTCGCCTTCTAGTGGCGATTTTTCGGTTCTCACCTTCGACAAGACTGACCTTACAATTGTCCTCATTTGATATAATAATACTCAATTACCAATTAATACGGCAAATATTAACATTAAAAAATTATATTAAACACAGCAGATTAAATAAAATTATTAACTACGTAACTAACATTATTTTTCATTCACACAAACAAATAATGTAATTATAATCATCAATAATATACATCTTACATTAAAAGCAGAAAAATTATTATGTTAGATTAACAAAAAACTATAATGATATATAATACACTTTTTTCCACTAGTAATTCTTAATACAATTTTAAATTCCAATAAAATTACTTGCAACAACAGCTTACAAGAAGTTAAATGAATTTAGGAGTATTAAATCATTCACAGAATAAATTTAACAATTTCATTTGTTTTATGAATATTTCAGTATACAGTAAATAACTTTTAAAGTTATTTATTTTTAGAGTCAATAGTTTATGATAAGTTCATTACCTTTTAATTACAAGTTTTTCTTTAAATAAAATTGGAAAGATCGCACCATTTAGGATCCCTCATTCAGCTTTAGTCCTTGCGACTGGATTGCGTCTAGGGCTGTTCAGAGAATAGGCATCATCATCACTATTGGCACTATCTTCATCCGAATCTGGTTCATTTATCCATGGTTTTAGTCGACTAGTGTGAGCTGTTGTTGCGTAGAAGTGGCCTTTCTTTTTTCTTCCAGCTGAGTCGCACGGTAGACATCGTTCGGCAATAATAAGAGGGCCTCAGTACTTAAATTGTGTCTTCGTAGGTTGGCCTGAAGATTTCGGAGCTCTTTTCATTCAACAATCTCTCCTCGTTCAAACGTCATAGCTCTACATCTCCTTTTATCATAATATTTCTTCATTTTTTGTTGACTTTCTTCTATTTGTCTTCGAGACTCTTCCTGCACTATAGATGGATCTTGCCGACTCTGAGCTTCTTCATCAGCTAACTTTCTCAAAATTCCATCGTTGAATCGTGGAGAATAACCGTGGAGCAATTCAAACGGTGTCTTGTTCGTTGACTTGTTAACAAACTCGTTCAAGTTCCTCTCAACTTCATGTATTTTAACATACCAATCTTTGTGATTCTGATCTTCCATACTAGTTGTTATGGTAGACAATATTGTTCTGTTAACTCTTTCAACCATTCTATTTGCACATGGTCGCTTCGTACAATTGAATGTATGATGTATACCATTTTCAGCACAATATTGTTGAAATTGATGCGAAGTGAAACAAGTTTCTCGATCTGTTATTATTTTGAATTTTATGCCTAATAAATACTGCCTTAATCTTTCGAGTCCACACAATGGCCATCAATTTGAGCTTGCTTGACTGAAACTTCTTTTCAAATTCTGTTGTCTTTTTGCTCTGTCACAATAAACCAACTGCCATTTATTGCCTGGTCCTTGTTGTAAAAGCATGCCTGCTAAACCACTAAAGCTTTCATCACAATGTACTTCCATTTTAGCTTGAGGGTTATAATAGGCTAGCACAGGTTGCTCTGTGAGGCTATTTTTCAATAATCGAAAAGACTGCTCTTGCTCCTCTTCCCACTTGAAAGATTCTTCTTTTTGTAAGAGTTGTGATAAAGGTTCTGCCTTTTGTGCATACTTTTTCCACAAATCTCCGAAAATAACCAGTTAAACCTTAAAATCTAAGAATATCATGAATATTCTTAGAAGTTGGAAATTCTCTTATTGATCTAATTTTTCTCATTCCTAATTTTATTCCTTCTCTATTAACAATAAATCCTAAAAATTCTACTTCCTTTTTACCAAATTCACATTTTGACAATTTCAAAGTCAAATTAGCAGATTTAAGTTTGTCAAATCCTTTAATTCGTTCAATTATATCAATCCAATTCTTCGCTAATATCAAAATATCATCTAAATAACACAAAATTTCTTTATTTAACAATGGTCCTAATACTTGATACATTAATCTCTGAAATTCTGAAGGTGCATTTGCCAAACTAAAATTCATACGTTCAAACTGACCTGTTTTATTTGGGGTAATAAAAGCAGTTTTTGACTTAGCTTACTCTGTTAATGGTATTTGGAGATAACCATGAGCTAAATCTAATGTCGTGAAGATATTACATTCACCAAGACATTCTAATAAATCATCAATTCTGGGCAAAGGAAATTCATCTTTAATTGTCTGATTACTTAATTTTCTGTAATCTACAACAAGTCTATCCTCACCAGTTTTTTTTTTCGAACTAACAATACTGGACTGGCATAAGGTGATCTTGTTTCGGAAACTATTTTGTTTTCTTTCCATTCCTTAACAATATTTTTAATACAGCTTCTCTCAGTTGCATTTGTTTTTTAGGGACGTAAACAAACTGGTTTTCTTCCTGGAACTACATTAATTTCCATTTTAGTCAATGTAGTACATCCTATATATAACTCATTTATATTCATGGCAAAACAATCTCTATAATCATTAACTAATTTCTCAATTTCCAACTTCTTATCATAAGAAATAGTTTCATCGAATTTAATATCGTCTATTTTAATCGCGCATTTATCCTTATTTACAGTGTATGTTGTCTTTTGGGCCAAAATTAGAGCGATATTCTTAGATGAAAAATAAATTGTTTTTTACTACGCAGTTTGACAGAACCCATAGATTTCAATAAATGCTTTAACAAGAAAAAAGGCTGTATTCATATAATACATTTTTACACACTTATTAGACAGATATTTTTACATATTCAAAATACACAAGGAAGATTGTTTGGTATGTATCGTTAAAATGAGACATTCGCGTATTTTAAGAGAATATAAGAATATTCTTGATAATTTAGAGAAAAAAATTAATCCAGATTGCGTGAATCACTTTATCATCACTCAAACCTTTTTTAAGAATGAAACAGAAAAGATCTTTATACAGAATGAAGGTTCCGAAAAAAATAAATACAGATTGAAATTTTATATCAGAATATGTGTTGTGTGTTAATGGAAAAAATAAAGTAATTGCCTCTCTTCATCAATTTTAATAAAAAAATATATACTTTCATAAGAAAAATAAAAACATGTTTCTTGAAAAGGCTTAGCCTGGTCATTTTGTAGTTCAAACGTCATCGTTTGTACAGTTGGGCGAACTATAACAGGGCATATGGTTCCATGCCAATTCGAAACTACCACAAAAATAATAATGGAGCTTCTTTTTTCAGTCTTAATGACATTCTTACAAGCTACATTGAAACATCTTTCCTAAAGAGCTCCCAGGCGAATAATTTAATCATTGCTGAAGGTACTCTCTGTGAATACAGAAAATATAGAATATTACTATTGCAATGATTCGAGTTCTCTTTTATTTTTTGTTACCGCTCCGACCATTGGACCCACATTAGCTTTTGCACCATCGATGCAATTAGACCATGGAATTTCGTCGGTTCTTAAGAAATCGTCCAAAGAAACGGATTATTTCAGCACCTATTGTATGGGCAGGTAGTGGTTTACACAATAAGAGATGTTCTTCGAAACATGCCGAATATGCATCGCGAACGAAAACCAATAAAATCGCTAATCTCGCATCGTCAGTAAATTAATCTATTTGGAGAGAAAATGAATTGTGTAGGATGCGAAAAATCAGAGATACTTTCACACATCATTTGACATGTCAAATATCCATTACTTGACCGTATTGTACGATAATGGCACTAAAGATATAGGTTTTACTGCCTTTTCGTCTAACACACAACAATCAATATCGCTAACATATGGTTTTATGACGATTTCCGCAATGGTATGAGCTTTGCTACTCGATAACTTACCAAGAAGCTTTTAGTGAGTTTGCATTAATTGTTTTTATTTTAATTAAAAGCAGCTAATTCAGCGCTCTTCCTCTTGAAAAAATCTATCTCTTTAATGTGGTTCAATCTCTTTAGTACGGATGAGTACCCTCAAAATAACGACGCAACTGAACAGGAACCATCGAACTGTTTGGAAGGACTTACGCGCAAATTACACCATGAGCTTTACCCTCCTCTGCCTCGATAAAGTCCATTTTTAAATAACTTTCATGTACTTACGCTTTTTAGTCATTCCACTTCCGCAGGGTACTACAATTAATCTAGAGTTTTCGCGAAATAAATCCGGCTGTGGTGCTTTATGTGACTGTTCTTCATTTGGCCGTAATCCTTCATCATTAATTTCAATCAGGAGCTTTACTTGCTGGGAAAGCGATGGAGAAACTGCTAGCTTCTTCAATGATCCCGACTTCAGCCACCGATCCATGGTGGAAGTAATAAAGTATGCAAAAAGTAAATGGTGCGCTCGCGAAGAAAATTCATTATTAAACCACATCTCGGAAAAAAAAAAAAAAAAAAAAAAGCGGGCGTCCGCCGCACACAAAACGAGGAGAGCAGGAAGACTGTGAACACTCTGATTGGTCGGCTGAGCTCGCGCCATTTCCGAAGATCATGCGCAAAAGGTTTTCACGCTTCGAGTGCCATAACCCACGCGTACGCGAACCCCGGAGTTTGCAGAAAATTGGGCAGGGAGGCCACATCCACCGGCACCCGCGGGTCAACACTTGGGAACCGCAGCCGCTGTTCAAAGGTGACTACGGACTCCTAGAAAGTGCCGTCGGAACCCTAAGGGGTCCGGGGACCACACGTTGGGAAGCCCAACTCTAAGCTAATATAAAACAAGACTAATAACATGTATTTATAAATCATTATGAAATGCATGTAACCGTGAAAGTGTATAGTTCAGTTGGTATTTCATGAAATATTCAGTTTAAGTATACAATTGATGAAAAAGTCATACTTAGTTATTCTATTAAACAACTAATTATATATTATTAAAGCGAAAATTAAACAATTTTGAAGTTATTTCATAAATTGGTAAGATCTCTAGAAAAATATATTTTACAGCATCTATTGCAGACAATTAATTGATAAATAAGGAAAAGCAGATATAATTTATTATTGTTCATATTAATAACATAACTCATATAGTCTAAATTCTACGCCTGCATACACGCGCAGTCGTTACTGAGAAGCAATTGTGGTTTAATACTGACTAAAAGCTTACAACCAATGTAAAAAGAATGAAAAAAAACTTTTAAGTACATTTTTTTATACTTTAACAATCATGTAATCGTTATTCTTTAAAGAATTTAGTTAAATCGTGGAATTCAATAACTATGTACCCTAACTGTGACTTGTATAGTTATTTCATAAAATCCCTGTTCTATGCAATAACGGATTTCATATTTTAACGGTAACAAAAAGATGTTTCTAAAAGTAATAATAAAGATAAAATAATTTGTGAAAGTGGAATATGAATAAAATCTATGTTTCAATCACACAATAAAGAATAAAAACAGACAAAACATTTTTATTTCATTAACAAAACCAATAAAGAGTAATAATAAGTATATATACACCTCAAATGTACGAAAAATTAGGTGTAGTAATAATTCTTAAATAAGACAAACAGTAAGTATGTGAAATTCGAAATTCCAGAAAAGGTAAAATTGTGATTAATTCTAAGTAGAAAAAAGTTAACAAACAATAAAGATTTCACGCATTTTAATTAACAAACATCTTAATAATTGATGTAAAAGTATTTAAGCAATTACAAATTACTGATCAATACAGAAAAAAACATTGGTCTTGAAATATCATTTGCAGGCATAATAATAAATATTTGAAATCAAGTAACAATGATATATTTTTAAGACAAAATTGAAAATTTCACAGCTACCAAATCACAAAATAATTCACAAGCAATTGATTCAAAACTTTTTTTCTCATTTCAAAATTACAAATACTAGTTAAACATAATATGGTATGAATACGATTCAAAATAATATCAATATATGAATATTATTAGAAGGCATTCAAAACAAGTTTTAAAGCTTTAAATACATGCAAAGGATCTCTTTCTTCCACCATTACACAAATAACTATTTTAACTGAATAAAATACTTAAATTATTAATAAATTTCAATTTAAACTATTGAAAAATTTCCTAATTTTCAGTTGCAAAAATTTTAAAAAAAATGTGTGTGTTGAATTTACAGAAATGTATATAATACCCCTAAAATTTTCTTTCTCTTTATAAAACTATTTTGCTATAAAATTTTCAACACAAAGCTTTATTATAAACTAAAATGAAGAACAAATAAAAGTAGTACAATTCACATGTTTACACATTAAATTCATGAAGTTTTATTTGTAAATTTAAGTTTCTTAACCCCATCCCAGTATAACTATGATTAAGATTTATTAAAAATTAAGCGTTTTTTTTTTTCTTGTTTATTGTTAAAACATTTTAAATTCTTTTTATAGCATTGTTTCATTTTTTTATATTATAATTTAATAATCAATTAAACACTATTTTTAAATACTCAATGACTGCTTATAACAAATGTATTATATAACAAAACCTACAAACATTTTAAAATAATTGATTATATTGTCCTTAAACTCTATTTAAGTTTTATTTCCTTTATAATAATCTTCAAATTAAGATTTCTATCATCTTTCAGTAATTAAATAAAAAATAGCACACAAAACAATTCATTTTAAAGCTTTGAAAATAATATTTCATGATTTTCAGAATTTTGTAACATTGCACTAACAAATTTAAAAGTTTAAACAGTTATGTGTGCAATAATAAGATATTTAAAAATACTTTCAAATAATAAATTTTGATATACATTTAAATTTTTAACTAAGATTAACTTCTCTATTTAGTTCTGAGAAATCTAATAATCTTGTGTATCTCCTTAGTAACAAGGGATTTTAAAGATTTATTGAAGATTATACTTGATTTACAATTAAATTTATTACTTTATGGTTTAGAAAATTTTTTAAAATACTTTTGGAAATAAAATCTTTTCCTTAATTTCGATTTTACACAAATTTTATTCTAATAAAGTCACTTTCAAAGCAATATTTAAATAATTTTTAATTTATTACATTTTTAAGTATATAAGAATTTTTAAAACAATTGATCCTTTTAAGAGCAATCAACATTTTTGGCTGATCTTGGCATAATTGTTAATAAAAAATACTGATTATTTCTATTTTAGAAGCCATATTATGATTTTATATAAACTTACAATAATTTTACCACATACAACAAAATTTTTTGGGGAAAACATATTTGCAACTTAAACATTTGTAAATATTTTAAAAAATTGTAAATTATTGTTAATTAAACATACATTCAATTAGAAATGCTAATGATGCTATGTTAAAATAGATATCTTAGAAATCATTTTACATGGTCAGATTTTTTCATTTAAAAATTTGAAAAACATTGCAATAATCAAATAACATGCAAAAATCAATTATAGTAAAATAAATTCATAAAGAATTTTTAAGCTGAACTATTTCATATGTTAAAATCTTAATATTTGTAAATACAATTTCCATTAATCACAATTAGACTTGTAGCAAATCTTTAAACTGAGGCACAATGTATCGAATTCCCTTAATATACTAAAATTTAAAATAAAATTAATAAATATTAAAATGATGACATTGAATTTAAAAACATACAAAATATATAAAACTTCTTTTTAAAAACATTGATAGAAAAGTGACAATAAGAGAATGTAAATAAGAATAAAAAAAGAAATTGCCAAGCCTATTTATTTCCCTTATGTTACATTCTCATTAGAATAATTATGAATTTAAGGTAAGAAATTAATTAACTTTCTTCTACAATCATTAAAGCAATTTTAAATTTTGTGTAATTTAAAAAATTAAAAATTAAGTTATGATTAAATTTTTGGAAATATACAAAGTATGGACTTTTCTTATTAAGGATCATGGTCATATAGTATATTAAATACATGTAAGACACAGTAGCATGATAAACAAGCAAAATAATCAGAAAATGAGCTTAATGTAGCATAATTGAATAGAAAATAATTATTTCACTCTAAGAGAAGTTTCAAAGCACATTCTTTGAAGGTTTTGAGGAGGGAGATTAAAATAAAATGTGGCTGATTCTCTTACACAATGGCCATCCACTTGCTCATTGTTTGTGAAATCATAGTGCACTTCCACATGATGTCCTGAAAGTCTGTTAAATTTGAACTCTGTTCCCGATTCCAAGTACTTGGCTAAAAGTGAGCTAGATACTGCTTCATCAAATGAATTTGTAGAATCAATTAATGAAGAAAATGTTTCTTTAAAACTACTTTTGCGATAAGACTCATTTTCATTGGTGCTACTAGAGTACTCCTCGAAAGTCACCAATGATTCCTGATCGTGGTGGTAACTTTCATGTACCTCAATATTGCATCTTACTTCTACGATATCTGGTATCTCTAAAATGTCAAGCTCAAATGGAAAAACTAATTTTCTACATCGACTGATAGTGTGGCAAGTTTTCTTGACACTAGCGCCACCTGGCAGTAACCAGGATTCACTTTTTACCTGTGTAAATAACAGAAAAAGTTACTTGATTTGTAGTAGTTAGATATCTTAAGCCACCACCTAATGTTAGTTTTTGAAATAAAAAATACTGCACTTCAGAGCCCTGTAACACATGACTTTTTGAACTAAGACACAATAACACAATACAAACAATTGACTAAGTTTTTGGTAGAAAGCCTGCACAAGAAATTTAGTACTTCTTTGTTAATAAATAAATAACACCAACTAATGAATGCATTTTAGAAAAAAAAAAGCTATATAATTATCTTATTTCCAAGAATCTTTCAAGCAGATGACTTTGCATTAAAATTTTAAGCCAAGAATTTGTCAACATTAATTATTAATTGATATATTATTATTAACATAGTATACTGTTGTTAATTTTTAAAAGACTAATAAAATCAAATATTTTTCAAATAACATTGAAAAGTTATCATACACAAATGATTTTTACAAAGCTAAATTCCACATAATATCTGAAAGGGAAACCACACTATTAAAAAATATGTTTCTTTTTCCTTTCAGAGAATAAGTTTTTAAAATATATTTTATAAAATTATGTTAACTAAATAATATGGAACAAGTTTATTTATTAAAAGTTAATTTATTAAACAAATCATAATTGATATCACACTGAAGTGATATTTTTAACTTTATAATAGATTAATCTAAGTAATTGACCAAAAATCTTAAATTTTGTAAATCCCAACATCAAATATATATTTTTAATTAAAGAAAAAAAAACTTTTATAATATCGTTAAAAGCATGTGTGTTCCAAAGCTTTTAAAAATACAATGCTAATATAGTTAAAAAGATTCAACCACAGTAAAAAAATATCTAGAAACATTTCATTTTATTTTTAATATCACGAAAATGGATTAATGATAAAAGCAGATATACTTAGCAGATCCCTTTAAATGAAGATAAAGATGAACGTAATTCTACAATTAAAAATAAGTTACTTCAGGTAAAGATATATACCACACTTTGATCTTAGCCAAAAGGCCGAGAAGCGATCAGGTAAAGATAGACAGGTAATTTAAATGTTTGCATTAAATTCGTTGAATTTTAACATGGCAAACCATAAATAAAAACGTTTACATCCTTACGAAAGTAGAAAATATGAGCACATTTTCTTTAATGTGACCGACATTAACTTCCTTTAGACATCATTTCAGGATTCATTAGTTTTCCAAAGAAGTGCAATTTATAGGCCTTTTGAATCTATTACAACAGTTCAATAAAAATGTCCAATGTGAAAAAACTAAAAGGATCTAATAAAATAGAGTAGGAAAATTACATTCTAAGGCAGCTTAAAAACAAATCACTAATATATTCATTGAAATATAACTTTCAATGAATATATTAGTGATGCCATATCCAGAAAGCAAACAAGAGAAAATTTTCTGCAATACTATATAGATTTATGTAATTTACATTATCCAATGAATATTATGTTCTGGTGAACATTTAAAATTATTTAAAACCTTAACTTTTTTCTAACGAGTTTTTGATTTCTTTCTTTTAGGAAGAAATTAGATTAAAATATTACAATATTGCTGCATACAAATACTTAATTTTAGGACTTATAAAAGTCATTTAACCATAAGTTACACACAATAAAAAGTAACATTTTAGCTTTAATTTTTATTAGTGTGTAAAATAGTTTCCTTAAATTTATTCAAATTAATATAATGTTTATATATAATAAAGCCAGATATTTTTAATTAAATTATTCATCCATATATAAGCATATATTGTTATTATATCAAACAAAAAAAAATTATTAAAATATTGGTTATTGGCTTCAAATGAATTTTATTGATTTGATTCACTGGCAGATGCCTATATTTACTAAATACCAAAGGCTAAATATAATACACCAACTGGTAATTTTAAGTAAGTTAGGTGGTGATACTAATGATAAAATTGTGTATCATTTTTACAAGTGAAATGCTGCATTAAGGAGGAAAAACAATTTTAAATAATGGGGAAAAAATTAAAACCTGAAAACCAAATTTTATCAAAATTAAGATATTATATTGCTAACAAACAATTATATTGCTTGACCAAAATGTAAGAAATTTTTTCAATTAAAAGTGGAGAAACTTTCATAAAAAATTAAGCTAAAATGTAAAGTTTAGAAATTTAAATGGTGGTACACACACACAACACGTAAAATTCACAGATTACAAAATAAACAGACTCATTTCATGGTACCATAACAGAAATCACATTTCGCTCATGTTAGTGTTGACTCATTGTTTCAAAAATTCACTTTACCTTTTATTGATCAGAAAAAATTATACAATAGAATACTATGACACTCAAATATAAAAAAGTAATTATTGCTGCAATAGAAAAGAATAATTCAACAAAATTTTATTAGTCATCATGTGAACAAAATCAATTTATGAGAAAACTTTATTAAAATTCAGAAATTGTTTACAAAGCGAATATGATAAAAACTTGACGCCCTAAGATACCACAACCATGAATCAATGTTCATTTCAATGAAACTGCATTTATTGATGGAAATAAAACATATTTTTTGTTAGAGTACCAGAATTTCATGAAGTACACAAGTATTTTCATACAAACACACAGTGAATAAATCATGCAAATTAATGGAAAGAAATAATAGGAAGTATTTCATTGGAAAATATTATGAAAATTAGTTAAGACCTGTACATCAAAGCAAGTTATTAAAACTTCTCTTTTCAATCAGCCAAATATTAACATTATAGAATTACACGATGAACGTAAAAACTATCCGAATATTTAACATAGGGAAAACATTTTAGTAATATTAATTTATAATACAAAAATGGGACAAAAATATTTAAAAACTGTGCATATCAACTGCTATATAAAAAAATTACAAAAATTGGTAAGTCATTCATATTTCTACAATAAGACAGTATACACCATTTTATGTATGAGATATTTTTAATAATTTATTTAAAATCATTGAAGAGAATTAAGCTTAAAGTTTTATTTTAAGATAATCAATTAGATAAACATTAGAACCTTGCAATAAAGAACTATACAAAGAAAATAAATAAATAAATAAAAAGATTAAAATTAAAAAATATCAATTTGATGATTTAAAAATTTGCTTATTTCTTGCACCTTAAAATATATATTTTAAGATCAAGCTTAGAAAAGAAAAAAAATCATGTCATTTATTGCATGAAAGGTATTTGGGATATGGTTGTAAGGAAAAAATTGAAAAGAAAATTTGAAAGCACACTGAACATGAATAAATTTTCTATTGAAAATAGCTAGCAGTTCTTTGAAATATTATATAATATAACATAAGCAAACAATAAATAGAAAACTAACATATGAAAAGTTAATAAATAAATTGAGGTAGACTATAAGAAACTATCTCATATAAAGATCCTGAATCTGGCTAATTTAGATATCCCCACTGATTTTGCAAAATGCTGAATAAAAACACAAAATATTTTTCAACATTTTTTCTCCTATTCTCAATAAAATGATAATCATTCAAATAGTTCCAAATTAAAATGATACTTTTATGCTCATTTTTAAGTTAATATGTAAGTAAATATTAAGAAATATTTCAATAAAAAAACTATTTAAAAATTTATTTTTGCACAGAGTAATGATACAAATTAAACACTCTGAAATGTGTGCTTATATACTATGTATCCTTAGTTCAGAATTTACTACTTCATTTTGTCTAAAACGTTTCGAGCGATCAGGAAACATTCAAATAATATAACAATTAAAAAATATAATAATATAAAATTTAAAAAATTGCAATTTTTTGCCAAGTGAATGCTTTAAGTTTGTTAACTGTGTATGAGAACTGATGAAATATAAATTAAAGCTAATTAAAAACACTTGTAATTTGAATATAAAATGAATTTATAAAAATGCACATTAACAGTTATATTATGCGCTTCCTTTTAAGTGTCCTACCATAATAGTTGCAGTACAATCAATACATAATTCTAATATGTCTCAATTTGTCACATTTAATAAGTCATTGAAATTTTTTATTTGACAAATTCATTATATTGATATTAAATGAATATTAAAAATGAAATAGAAATTCAGTTTGAAATTTTTATTGTGGTGCTCTGTAAAACTAAGTATGTTTTTTTTTTAACAAAACTGAGTAACAGAATTAAATAAAAATTTATAAATGTATAAATAAATTACTTGTAATATATCACAAATAATAGTCTATTTTGGAATCCAGCAAAATATTAAAATGATGAATGTTACTAAAAATTAAATCAATTATATTTGTTGACACTCTAAAAATTTACCATTTAATTACAACATACTGAAAATTCTAAAGCTGAAACATTATAAATGACGTGTAACACAGAAAAATAAGTACATTAAGTATTCTTATTTGTAGTGATCAAAGGGAATTTCAATGAAATTTGAAAATTTAAACAAAGCTATCACATGACTGATGGAAGATTAATGAATGAATAAATTGTTTTAAATTATTTACAAGTATCACAAATTCTTTTTGAAAAGAAAATTGTTCCTTTTTTAAAAAAATTAAGAGGGCTTCACTGTTCAAACAGTAGGAATTCTTCCCGGAGAAGCCTGTGGTGTACGAGCAGTCCGCCTAGGGCGAATTTTCCTACGGCGATGACGGCCACGCAATCGCAACCACTTGTAAAACAGGGAAAGTCCAACAACAAATGTGGCTAGAAGAATAAATATATGGATAGATTTCCACTGAAACTCAGTGGTAGGGTTGCTCACTATTTGAGGAGAGTCCCACGGAAGTCTAGACATTTGCTGATCTGGCCCTGGCTTGAAGGGAAAAGGGGCATCTAAGTTCACAGACAATAGCTTTTGAGCTCTGTACAATGTACTGAAAGACAAAAAAAAAAAAATAAATAAAAATAAATTGCATTCAATAATTTTTTTTTAAAAAAATAATGAATATTGAAGTGATTTATGAAATAAAGTAAATATATAATATATGAAGATAATTAGATAAATCATGATTTTAAAAATGTATTGAAACAAGATGTTTTCATAATTAGAAAAAGTAAATCATATTAATAAAGTATTAAAATTTTATATATATTTTCACCTACATATATTTTTACAGTTAATATTTTAAATCTAATAATTTCTTAATTGCCATATAATGCAAGATTTATACAAACGATAAGCAACAAATGGATTGAACCACACTCTCATGAAGCACACATTATTGAATCCAAACAATAAGTTTTTGAAATTGAGTCTAAGTTAGCTAGACATATAAAAGACTTTAAGTTTAAAATCACATCAAATATAAATCATTCTGACCCTGTATCTTTTAATAATTAACCCTGTATCTTTGAGTGAAATCACTTACTTTAGTTCAAATAGTTGTTGAATTCATGCAGAAATTAAATAATGAATTAGCTTTGGATAGTAAATAATGAATTAGCGTTGAATTAGCTTAGTATGGATTAAAAATGAGAGAAATTTATGCATCATGTATGACTTATGAAGTTGTTAAAAGCATGAGAAAATCTTCAGTGAGCAAAATTAATATTTTTTTTTATTAAATATTGATAAAACTATACAGGAAATGAAACTAAACAATTATTAGTTTTTTTAAGTTGAGAAGAATAAATTGGTTACTGCACATTTAGGTTCCAGGAGGTAAAATTTACCAATTGCAAAAAATATATACACAATAAAAGTGAACATGTACTTAATATTTTAAAACTATTAAGCTATTTATTCAATATTTACTGAACCATGTATTGATAAAAAAATAGTTTAATCTTCTGATAGTAGAAGGGTATTTTGAAATAGATGGAAATATAATTCATAAATTGAATAGTTCTTTGAAGTTTAGCTTTTTATCACATAAAAAAAATTGTGAATGATACACACTTATGTAATATATGAAAAAAAATTTCAGGGACTGGACAAAGAAAGCAAAAGTCTAGGAAAAACAGTACTCTAAGATTACTATTTGGTCAGCAAGAAAAAAATTTCTTTTAAATTTCTACACACAATTTAATGAATTAATAAAATTTCTACCTAGTGAAAATTCTATTCTTTATATATAATACCTGCTAAATCATAAGATTTTTAAAGCTTTATATACTTATTTTTGTATAAAAACTAAGCAATTCATGAATTTTTATTATCATTACTCCATTCATTTAACTGAAGAATGTGTCATTTAATGTTTGTGCAAGCAATATGGGGATAGATATACATATGTTGATATATTTACTTATTAAGTTTTATAGATTGTTGGAAAAAATAACTAGATTCAAGAATGAAATTAATGCAAATCTATCTAAACAGCTCATCAGGAAACAACTGCAAACTTGATGAACAATTTACCTTAGCATAATAAATATTTATTTTTGTATTAGACTTAAAATGAAGTAAGGAATATATAAGCCTATCAACTTTTAAAAATTTAACTCATATCTTCTGTGATTTCTAAAGAATTAGCCTATTTATTTCAAAACATCAGTACATAAAATGTGATGAATCGAATAGATGTTTTTTCTTTTTTTTTCCCAATAGGAATAAAACTGCTAGAAATAAGCTAAATTGGTGATCTTATGATGCAACTAATTCAACATAGCATTCCAAAATGAAAGTTTCTAACCATTTTAATGAAAGTTGTTGATTGCAAATTCAATACCTTAGGTTGAAGAACTGCTTTCAATATTACAGATGTTAATATTACATTATTACCAATAGCAAAACAATGATAAATATGAGAAATTATGACAATCCAATATTATTTCAGAAGTCAAAATTTCTAAAGCGAAAATATAATAGTTAATTCAAAATACCAAGCATCTCTAGAAGAGAAAACTTATGAAAATTTTACTGTGTCTAGAGAAAATGAAATCATTTTTCAGTCAAATAATTTTTTAGTATTGCAATCCTTAATTCCATTCATTAAAGCAGGGGTCCCTACCTTTTTGTACCCAAGAGCACAAATGAGAATATCAGTTGAATGACAAGCATCGTTTATTTTTTTCAAGATAAATTTATGTTGATGGACATACTCACTGCAAATAATGCACAAAAATTTAATTTTAAAATTAATTTAACATATGAATATAATTAATATTCTTGAGTAAAATAAATGTTCAGTAAATTGCTGGCAAAACATGAAAAGAATAAACATTATTAATAACATATATAAAAATACAGTCAATGTGATCTTTCATATTACATTTCACTGGTAAGTACTTATAATTGGGAACACATGAAATTCCTGCTCACAAACAGTCATCAAGGTGTTCATCTGTAAGTGATGATCTATATTTTGATTCTATATTATTCGTTGTCAAAAACACATTCACGTAAGTATGTGAAACCAAAAAATTATTTTGTTTCAAAATCAGCTCTTTTTAAGAGTGCAAGTTTATTTCAGTCAACTATATTCCAGAATTTCTCATCTGATATAATAGTTTTGAGTACAATGTCATTCTTAAGACACAAAATTTTTACCTTCACTTCTTGTTTTACTTGAAGAAATTCTGAAATGTTGCTATTTTTGTTGTTAATTTGGTTGGTAAAAGGATCAATTGGAGGTAGATAAAAAATGCTGATAAAAGTCAATTTCACTGTCCCTATACTCTTTTTTTTTTTTTCAAATTTGGAAAATCTACAAGAGATTTCATTTTCAGATGTGATATCCATAAAACTAGCTTAGCTGTGAACAAGTTTATAGCCTCTATCATTCTTGCTAAACGTTTGTCCTGTCCATGCAACCCTATATTTAAATTATGTAGTTTTTCCATTATGTCTGTTATGAAAAACAATTCTGGTAGCTAGAAAGTATCTGGTAGTTCTAAAAATATTTGAGTTTTAGCTGTAAGGTAACTTTTTATTTCTTCAATTAAATGCATAAATTCATCAAGTACTTTGCCTTTACAAAGCCAGCATATTTCAATATGTAAAATGAGGCTAGTTTTATCACTTTTCCAGAGACAGTTTTTGTAACACAATCTTGAAAAGTCAATATTCAAAATGGAGCAGCTCAAATTAAGTTGAATATTTTGGTAATAATTTTCATTATGTGTCCAAATGGTAATACTTTACACACAATACTTCCTGGTAGATAACAGAGTGCTACAACATAAAATCTAGAAATGAGGCATAAAGAGAAATAAAACCATTCATGTTTCCTATCATTGGGGGTGCCCCATTAGTGGTTATCCCAGGCATATTTATCAAACTTGCATATTTTATAAATGTTTTATAAATATTCTCACACAATGTTAGTCTTTTCATGGACAATGTTTTTATTAGCAATTCTTTTGATGTAAAATCAAAAGAATATCATTCGCAATATAACTACAAACTGTGCAGCGTCTGCCACGTCTGTAGACACATCAAATTGTCAAGAGAACTTCTCATATATTTCCAAATCACTCAACTAAATTTTCATACCTTTTGAAATGGCTATTTTTTTTTAGTAACAGTATCATCTGATAACTGTAAATCTTGTGTCGCTGACACGACCTCACATTTCTTGGTAAACCCTCAAATAAGCAATTAGCACCAGTAAGAAATGCTTTTTAACAACTCACTATCCTGGAAGGGTTTTTTTATTCTTTGCAAGTATACAAAATTTTTTTAAAGAATTTTATCATAGATTTTGTGAAAACTGACTGTTGAACTGAAGATTTGATTTCAACTGCACTTTTCTTTTTTCGAATTGTAGATTTAAGTGGACAACTCACATTAAAGTAGAGTAAATTGTTTGGAAATGACGTTCAATATTATATGATTTTGGCACCGCAACACTATTTCCCCAAAACAATCAAACACATTTATTTTTTGAATGGATGAAGCAACATGATTTCACCCATTTGGTTGGTTTGTTTGTCGCTCAATAGTAATTTTTTGCAAGTGAGGGCTAATTAGACTGGGATCTATAGCTTAAAGTGGTTTCCGAACCACTACAAACATCCATGCCCAAGGTGGGATTCGAACCCACAAACTGTTGAACTGAAGGCAAGAGTGCCAACCATTCAGCTGCCAGCTGGGCTCCTCCCATTTGGAGTTAAAATTATAGGTATGTTGTTGTTTGCTTGATCCCCTCATTTTAGTGTTATCAAAGGAAGTATTTAAAAATGATAAAGAAGTAAACACTGAAAAAAAATTATGAACATAGAAACCATGAATTGAAAAAAAAAGTGGAAACAATGAAGGAACATTATTTCAAGCGATTTTCCCGATACGATTTCCGAATAAAAACTTTGTAGTATGCCAACTATAAAAATACACAAATTCATTTTATTCCAGGTGTGGGAAATTACTGTGGTGAAGACTTGGTGAGGGTTGAAAATAGGTTAACTATACTTTGCTTTGTGCTTATATCTGTTGGGATGGAGATTGTTTCCTAGCGATTTCTATGTGGGTTGTGTTTATCATTAATATTGAAAAATAAAAAAAAATTCATTGCACTTTATGGGAAAAATGGAAAGAGGAGATTTTTTTAGATATAAACAGTGAGCCCATCTAGACTGATCAATGGTTGCATTAATGCCCGCAGGTATAGCGGTGGAGACCCTTGCATTAAAGTATCTACCTACATGCACAAGCTTTTTCTTAAAAATAAATTTTCTTTTATCTTCTTTCTAGATAAATTGTGATGTAAAAATATAAAATTAGCCGGAATTCGTTATTTTTTGCCAAATTCCAATGTAATTTTAATTAAACAGCTAACACTCTATAGAAAATTGTAATGTATCAATCTTAATGAAAATGAATGAAATCTTATTTATTCACCAAAACAAATATGAATAAAGAATTTTTATTTATTAATAAAAATTTCTTATTCATAATTGTTTTCTTAATATGAGTGAATGAGAATTTCTTAAAACTTTCTATACAATTGCAAGTGATTTATGAGTCTAAAATTTAAACCATTTCTCTTTTTTAATCAAATTTAAATTTTACTAATGCAAAGCCTGCATTATACTTACACTTACATTCCAAAATATTGTGCATACATATTAAATTTGTTATAATACATAACCAACCTACTAAAATTATTAACCAGCAGATTCAGCTACTGTAATCCACAAGCTACTCAACACACAAGCTGAAAGCTCTTAGGCAGTATTCAAAAGAAACTCAGAAAAAATTGCAATTCAGTTTTACAATAAATGCACAAATTCATGAATTCTCAGGAAATAGTTATATTTTGTAATAGAGAAAATGATTGAAGTAAAATAATGTAGCCATATATTATTCAAGTTTGTTTGTTACTCAGTGGTAATTTTTTGCAGAATAATACACATGGAAAGCCTGAAGAGAGTCTTGAATTAACAAACTATTGAACTGACGGCAGAAGTGCTCACTTTCCACACACAGTTCAATCATATATTGTTCAAGTGTAAGTTATCATGTCCATTATAAATGGAATGTAGGCAATGCAAATAATATAGTGCACAGTAGATATCTTTGTTATTTTATTTGACAAGCTAAATATTGAAAATTATAATTCACTTTAAATTCTTTTATCTTAATATCATTCTATACAGCATTTCATTTTTATTTGTCACTATAAATCCAGAGCAAAAAGAGGTAACCTTTTGATAGATTTACTGTTGGCCATAAGATGTATTTCTTCTTTTCTCAATTATAAGAGCATAATATACCCAAAATTTTCAATTATGATATTAATATTTTACCGCAATAGAGTTACAATGGCAGAATTTTTAAAAATTAAAAAAAATTAAAGAATATTACTTTTAGTCTGCAAATGAAAGCTAAATATAAATTTAAAATAGTTTAATTATAAGTCAAAACTTCAAAAAAATGTGAGAATGTTTATATATAAGACATTTGTATAGAGAACCTCTACAGGTATTTAAATAGTAAAATTTCACACAAGCTAAAATAATTTCTTACAGTATGAAGAATTTATTAGAAAAAAAATTAAATTTTCGTAGAATTAAACAATTATTTTTAATTCTTAACAATCTTTTAAAAATAAGATTCAAATGCTAATGAAGTAGTAAATGTAATATATAAAAACTTCATTAAAAAAAAATAAAAGTGACTTACTCCTTACCACTTAAAATATATAACATAACTGGTTTTGAAATAAGAAATGTATGAAAATAATTTGAAACATAATTCTGTTTTAAACATAATTTTACAATTTAAATTTAGCTGATAAATTAGTATAACAAACAAAGTAACTTTTATTTCGGAAGTTTTTTCCGATTAGAATTCTTTTAGTGAATTAATAAATGATGATGTCAAATTAATAAAAGGTTTAAGCATACTCAGATTAAAAATAAAGCGTTAAAAATATAATATACAGAAAAGATACATAAATATTTAAGCAATCAATTTTCAGCAAAGAAATAAGGATACAATTTTTCTAAAGAAAGAATATTATATGATTTTTTTACTTTAATTTTTAACACTTGTATGACTATGAAAAACAAACACAAATTTAGACAAAATAAATTATTTTGAATTCATTGTGAATGATTAGAAATACAAAATACATTGATAAATTATTCTATTATGATAATTATTATTTTTTATTTATGTAATTCATTTTTTTAAATTTTGTTCCTTCCATTAACAAAGTTTAGATTTTATAATAAATTTCCAAAATTAATAGTTTGCTATATTTTTAATAAAACTATGTATTTTTCAATTCTAAAATCATAATACACATTTGAGTATTTTAATATTTCAAAAAATTATCTATAGCACATTTTATTACCTAGGACCAGATTTATTTAATGGTTCTGGACGAACCCAGCTGAGTCTGGGACATGCTGGTAAAGGACGAGGAAGAGGAGTTCCAAGATGATGCTCTAATACTTTAGAATATCGATACAGATGGTTACCTGTTAACACAAGTAAAAAGAAAATGGTTTTTAAGGGCTATGAACATAGCATAACAAATTTAGAAAATAATTTTAATTAATTTAATTAAGGAAACATTTTATAGAATAATTTGAAATAATGTATCAAAACAATGCTGACACATCATTTATATCCAACATAAAATATCAATAAATAATTCTCTCTTACATTTTAATAATAAAAAAAAACTATTTTTCACACAAATTTACATTTTTTATTTAAAATCATTAAAATATTTTCCAACATTTCTTTTTAACCAAGCAGATAATTGATAAACTTCTTAAAATAATTGCAGCTTTTATTTACAATTATTTTCCACATTTAAGCATACTATTAAGAAAATATATTCAAAGTAGCAAAATAATAAAATATTATATTGCACCCTCACTTAGTAATTAAAATAAATGTATCAACCCAAAAAGAATAAGGTTAAAAAACATACATTTCAAAATATTTATTAGCATATTTTGAAATGTATGTTTTTAAATTTATCCAATTTTCAAAACCAGAAAAAAAATTCAATTGCTCCATCCCTTCACACATAAATAAGTTTTAATAGAATATTAAAGGAGTGTGGTTATTTCTTTAAATAGTTTAAATCACATTCTATTGGATTGTTTGGAAAGTAATTTCGCTTTGCCCAATTGGATCAGTTTCTTGCTAGTAAAAACCAACCATTTTATGAGTGTGGAATCATGCTACTATCAGAAAGATAGCCAAAGCTATAGTATTAGAATTGACAATATACAATTCAATAAAATATTTATTTGTTGTATGTTTTCCATTTTCATAAAAAACGAAATTACTTTCCGAACAACCCAATAAATAAGTTTGTTAAACAATAAAAATTAATGACATCTAGTTGTGGTTTTGGCAAATTACTTGGGTAACATTATTTATCAAAATGTCACAAATTTAATAATAGCAAAATATTTGGGCATATTTTCCACATTATATTTTAAGCAAATCATTTAATGTTATTTGTTTTGTTTCCGAGAAGGGCACCTTAATTTAAATTCTTTAATTTAATGTCATTAAATATAGTCAAAAACATATTATCATAGATTCAAACAGTACTTGAAAAGAAATCTACTTCAGAATAAAGAGAGAATCATCATAAATAATCCAAATAATACATAAGAGTAATTGCAATTGAATTAACTGCAATTGGTAAGGTGGATTAAAAACAGGGCAGTTTCAATAACAAGATGATCATTACATATGTAATACAGAAATAAACAAAGCTTAGTAAAAAAGAGTTAAACCCATAAAACACGAAACAAGAGACAGTTCATCCGTAAAATTTTGAATTTAAACATGTATGTCACACTCTCAGGAAACTAAGATTAAAAGCCGGATAAGGAAGGAAACTGGGATATTTGAACAATAAGCAGAAAATGAGGTAACAATATTTTGTTACATATTTTCAAAGTGTGCTCTCTAGAAAAAAAAAATTAGAGCCAAGCAAGGAATTAGAACTTATTGTACTCAAGTGGTATTTCTGGCTTCTATGAATTTATTTACAAAATGTAATGGAATATAAAAAAATATTAAATGCTCAAAAATAATTATTTTCAAAATCATCAGTTATATCCAAAAATTCCATATGAAAATATATCAATCTTCTATTTGAAACTGAAAATGAGATTTTGATTTTCCAAGCACATAAAATAATATTAACATAAAAATTACAAGAAATTAGTTTCTTGCTAAAATCATTTCATTACATTAATGGAGATAAAATTTCTAATTTAATTATGAAAACATCACATTTTATTTTAAGTATAAAACATTTTTCTCATTTAATTTTTCTCTACAATAAACAAGAAATGCATTTTAAGACTAATTAATGAAGGGAAGTACAAAACTATTTATTCTCTTGGATGCTAATGTTGATCTGATTCCACAAGAAAATCATTATCAAAAAATACCTGACATTCTGAGAAAAATGATGGAATGAGGAGTGCTGATGGACAAAACCTGGTTGTGTGTTTTCCTTCCCCATTAACAGAGAGATTATGCAGGTGACCATAAAAAAGAAAATATAATAAAGGGATTGGTTGATCCATCTGGTGTTAAACAATCAGTCAGTGAAATGTTTCCAAAGGAACAGAATCCCAGCATAAGGGAGAGCACTAGAAATCTTGTTGCTGGGGGAAGGAGATTTGCCTGTAGGCAGCACACTGAGAAGTTGGTAGTTCCCACAAAAATAAAGGAGCAGGTTGAGGCTGTCCAGAAGGTGGGGGTAATCAAAAGTCTTAGGTCTGATGCTTCAACCTCTTCCCCCAAATGCATTTCTACAGAGAAGCCCAGGGAGGACTCATCTAATAGGATTTTTGCTTAGGCTGTTAAATGTTTTAAAGCAACTATTGTGAATTATTGATTTCCACCCACTGCACTTACTAAGAAGAATGCTCATACATCTGGAGAACCTTACTGAGACAGATGATGTCCCTTTAGGAAATCATATGTCTAAGGTTCGTGGCTTCAGTTTAGTACCTGGAACTCTGATGCTCATATGTGACAACCTAGAAACCATGGAATGGATTGAAACAATTTTCCATGGTAACAAGCATTTATTTGGGAGTGAGGGATGCAGAGTTCTGAATCCTACTGAACTCTCTAAACTGGTAAAAGTGACCACTAAGACAAAGGACATGCACATCAGAGATCTTGTAACCTTTCTGAAACAGCTTAATAGACTCAACACAGAGTTGAAGTTCACAGAATGGTGTGCTCTGTAGAAATCTGTAGAGACAAATTCCATTAGATTGGTCTTTGAAGTTTATATTGAAGCTATTAATAAAGCAAATCATGGTCATATACATGTTTAGATGGGAAGATTTTTAAAATCCTCGGGGTCCCAAACCATTGAAGAGATGGAAGTAGTGTCAGAAGACCAGACAACTTCCTCTCAAGTACGTAAATCTTCTACTTCTAGTAAGGAAAGTGAAGTACCTAGCATTGAAGAATTAAAACTGGTTCTGATACAACATTGCAGGCTAGCTAGCTTCTCTATATTTGAGAGAGATAAAAAAGACTTTGTTAGAAACTTAAATAAGCAACTCTCCTACTTGAGGTCACACAAGGAGCAGTGCTCCCTCTGAGTTTCTTTGGATGCTACAATGGTAAGCATCATCAAAATAGCATAAATCCACTTTCATCATAGTTGGTTAGCTTTAGCTATTGTTAGCAAAAAGATGACTAGAGAAGAGGTTAACGATGCATTAATTCAGAAGACATGGACTCATAATGGTTCAGTTTTGGGCCAATATGTTCAAGGCTTTAAAATCTTTTTTGATAAATGTTGTTTGAAACCAAGAGCTTGTATTGCTGTAAGCAAAAAACTAAATGTTTATCCTAGTTAATAACCTAAATGGGGATAATGTTGCTATAAAAGTATCTTATTTATTGTAAGGAATCAAAATCTTTATATCTTCATATCTTCTTTTTGAAGATAAAGATAGGTTCAATGAGCAAACTGTTAGTCTTTTAGATCACAGCAATTTAAGTAAGAAACTCATCATAGGATGTGACACAAATGCTCACCCCATTATGTGGGGAAGTAGTGATTACAAAAGACATAGTGAGTGTCTTTTAGACTTGGTTCTACCAGTTGGACACAGTAAGCTTCATTAATGCTGAATTTCTTTATGTTTTATTTATATTTAAACAACAGTTACAAATGTCTGATACATAATTTTTAAAGGAAAAAAAATTCATACAATCAAACAATTCTAATTTAAATCAATATTTCATAAGGCAAATTCAAAAAATTTTTTTTATAAAATTTTGATTTCAAAGAATTTATATTTGTTTTAAGTTTGTAAAGTTTCCAATAAACACAAATTGGGAAAGTTTTAAAAAGTTTCTGTGCTTACACCATTAAAAGAAGAAACAAATAATTATAAAACACAAGAGCTGAACATTTTTTTAAGTAATTCAGAAAAATTCTTACCTTCCATTCTCTGAGGTAAATCTTTAGCAGCCAAAACAATATTTGATTTTAATTCTTCAAATAAAGGAGGAACATATTTTGTAGTTGCATATTGCAATAATGCATCTAATAACCAAAAGCAATCTGAAATTTTAAAGCAAATTTTGCACATGAACATAACATTATCAAAATTCTTGTTACATAAATTAGTTTTAATTTTGATTACAACTGAGCAAATTAAAATTTTGTTATAATTATACATTTCTGTTTTGAAAAATAAAGATATAAAATTTTCAAAAATAAAATATCGTTTTTCACAGTTTGGAAAAAATAAATGTTTAAAAATATTAAATAAAGAATTTGCATACATAAGATATTTAAAAAAGTAAAGCACAATATGAAAATGATATAAATATTAAAACAATCCCATTAAAAAAATAGGTACGTAAGAAACATTTAACACTTTTTCAATAATACTTTACATAATTTATTTCATTTGTTACCATATTAGTTAAAAAAAAAAAAAAAAAGAAAGAAAAGAAAAGAAAAACAGTTCTCTTTTTTTTTTTTTTTTTTTTGAAAAATAGTAATACCATTATTTTGAAAAATAGTATTATCTAAATCTTAAACATCAAAATACAGCTAAATAAATCTAATAATTTCTAAATTATCGTAATTTACAAGACTTCAACAGCAATACAAATTAATTTTATCTAAATATATACAACTTCAACATTTTTAAACATGGATATTATTGGGAAATTTCTATTTAGCAAATTACACTAAAATAATTTTAAAGACAATGTAAACATTGTTTCAATAGAAACAGCCACTTCTAAAAATGCAAATTTTAAACAAGTAAACAATTTGCAGTTTCTAATGGATATTATAATTTTCAAAATCACATTAAATCACTCTCAAATTAACAAATTATAAATATAATAGAAATTAAATAAAAACTATAATCCAAAATTTTAATAATGAACACAATTTTCATTAATATGGTTCTTATTAAATAATGAATAGTTAATATAGATGAATTCTTTATCAAATTGATTTTCATATTCAATGATATTCTGTATTATTTTTTTTATGTGTAATAAGTATTAAGCTATCAAAATGAGTAGAAGTTAAAGAAAATATTTTCCACAAAATTAATTAAAAAAACTTTCTAAAGGAAAATCAATTTCACAAATAAGTTCATCACCAGGATTCTTTACGAAAAGCATTCAACAATTGTTATACAACATGAAAAATAGATTCAAATGTGCATGTCCATTTTTTTTCTAGAATTTTATGCAATAAATTTTGTTTCCCATTTCCATTAATTTTTCTATTTGAATTGTACTATAAATCATACTTTACATATTATTAATTTTTACTCCTGAAAATAATAATCTACTTTATGACGACAAAAGAAAATTTGATTAATCTACAGAATAAATACTAATAATTTCTCAAATTATTATTTAAAATTATATGAATGAAAATTTCAATGCATTTAATTTGTTTAATTTTATTTGAAGACTATATCTATAAGATTTATGTACAATAAATATTGTATACAAAAATATTTATCACTGCATACATTAATAACTGCTGCATTCAGTACCAAATACCTTTAAGTTCAAATATGAAATAAATTATAAATTTTTTAATCTAATTTTATAAAAAAATTAATTGAATAAAATGTTAACAGCAAGTAAAAAATTATGTGCCTGAAACTAGTAAATAGACACATGGACAAAACAAATCAGTCAATGATAATCTGTCGTACAGAGACAACTGCCTTCTAAGAAAATCAATAACATTCAAAATCTAATAATTAGATGTAAATAATCTTTCACATTATTATAAAATAGAAATACAATGGTACCAAAACATGTATGAAAAAGAAGTTGTTAAGATATTAGAAGACTGATAGTTTAGGTATAACAATCATGTAAAACATTATATTCAAATAGTCAATTTTTAGCAACAAAATACAGCCCAAAAACACTTCACAACAATTTAGATAACAATGTAAGAAATAAAGAAAGTACACAATAAAAGCAAGATATAGAATAAAATAAAAAATTAAAGAATGCATTCTTTCTAAGCCAAAATTATGATTATGAAAAGAAAATATTTAGCTGTACAAGAAAAGCTAAAAAATAAATAAATATGACATTTATATTAGAGGAACTAGAAAATAATGTTCCTTTCTTATATTAAATTCAAATTAATTAATGCTTAATTATACTTCATTTTTTAATCAATATATAATCATCCTTGTTATCAACAACCTTTTGCAATCTAGTGCACAAATTTTAAGACCAGAACTGATAAAAATCATTTGGTTTTTAAGTAAAATATCTAGCAATATTATTTTGGACATTATCCAAGTTTTTATGCTTTACTGGTATTTGGCTGTACATTTCCCACCAAATAGCAAAAAAGAAAAAAAAAGTTTAATATTAAATTATTTAGAAGTGAACCAACAGATGATACCAGAAACTGAATAAGTCAGCTGCACTTCCACAAAAATGAAAGCAAACAATATCAATTTCCACTTCAAAAAGCAAATTGAATTTCATGAACATTGATTAGTATAAAAAAGCAATACAGGAATATTTCAATAAATTACATATATGCTCAAATGTAAACATAAATGGATTTTTCATTTATTGCCTGCATTATAAATTTAGGTTTAATAAACGTTAGTCAACTTTTCAAATAAGAAAAATTTATATATTAAGTAATATTTACATAAATGCAGTTATGTTTTACAAACATGAAATGCATTTTTTTGATTATCATAATATTTTCCAAAATATAGATTTCCTAAAAATTCTTCAAACTGAAATCAAGTTTTCAAATTCTCTTTAATATTGAAGTAGTATAATATAGCAAAATCAAAAGATTCTTTGAAATACATGTTTTAGGTGCTTGCAATAAAGTAAATAAAAAACAAAACAAGTAGGAATACCTTTTTGCATATGAGCTGTATCTAAGCAATTTGAATCTCCATAGACTACAATCCGTCCAGAATTCTTCTGGCGAGAAGTTTGATACAGACCAAGAATTGGCACATCCTCTACTCTATCTGCTTGACCCTTCAAAACTTCAATGCCTTTAATAACATAAAATTATAAAACAAACAAATGTTACTAATAGTTCTAATTCATTATCAACATTAATAAGATATTGCTGCTTAATTTAAATTAATCAAAATTTGAATAAATTAAAATTTTTGGCTCACTGGTATAAATTTTTTGTTATAAGGAACAATTTTCAATGAAAACATTTTTATTTTATATAATAAAAAAATGAAAGTTAAAGGAAAAAATATTAAAAGTACATATATGAATTTCTATCACATTAAACATTTATGAAAGAAAACTAACAAAAGTATATATTTATAATACTGTTGTATACAATTATTTTATCTAATTTGTTACTTTTTTTAAAAGGAAAGTTGTTTAAAAAATAGCATGTAGTTTGTAGTTTTAAGTGTATGTATATATATATAACACACAACACACACATACATATATATAAATAATATTTTATATAAAAGTAATAACATGAAAAATAGATTTGTACTTAAATAAAACTGATGTTCACTATAAAACATTATTAACTCAGCATAAATCTTGAGATTTTAACAGTGGAATTTTAAAAACAAATCAATAAACTATGTTCCATATAAAAACTTATTTGAGCAAATAAGAGATACCTTGGTTATTAAGTGTTTGAGTGATAACTAAGCCCTCATTAGGAAATTTCGCTATGCTTGTCCCAGATGCATAGTACACTAAGTCAAAATAGAAAAATACAAATTGTTTCAACTAGAAATCAAATAATTATTAATTTAATTATAAAATTACAATAAAAATTATATGTCAAAATTAAATATTCAGTACTTACTTTCATGATGGCCTAAGGTAAAATCGCCTTCATAGACTTCATCACTATTTTAAAATAATATTAAGTTTAAAAAATGTTAATTCAAACTGCATATACACTATACTAATTATTTCATTGATTTATAGTTACCTGAATGCCATACCCCACGGGAAAAGTAAATCATTCAATGCAGGAATGTTAGCACCACCTGTATCCGGCATCCACCATTGTCTATAAAAAAATTTTTTTCACATAAAAAAACCAAAATAGGAATAAAAGCATTTTAAAGAGAAATTTAATAGTAAAAACCAGTGGAGTAATTAAAAATATAAAGAAATTATTTTAAAAAGATAAAGTAATAAGAAAACATTTCGCTTGTATGTCATAAGAACTTACTAATGCATTTTTAATCTGTTTTCAATTCACAACATTAAGTAAAAACTCACCAAACTTTGTAATTTATAAAGAGGAATTAATAATGATTAACAATGAAACAGTAATTTAAAGTTAAACAGTAAAAATCAAATTATTAATGACTAATTGCTACCAAAACAATTAAATAAATACAATCAATTATAATATAAAATATAAATAAAGATATATATAACATAAAAAAAATTTAGATTAAAAATGTTTCTTCACAATAGAGAATGAAAAAATTGTTATTTCATTTTCAATAGTTTATGCAGTCCTTTGTTGTTCCTATAGAATAAATTAAAAAAGTAAACCTATTAAGGGACAGTTGACAGGTTTTCTAACAAAAATTTTTCATTTAAAAATTTAACTTTAAAAACAAGTATTTTTATAAAAAAAATTTATGCTTTAGTATAAAGTAGTTATACAATTGTTTTAAAAACCTTAAACATTCCACCCAAAAGTTCCAAACATTTTGCTTTTGAAGTATTGGTGGAAATTGATGGAAAATTAAAAACCTAATACAAATACAAATTTCCTGCTAATAAGAGATCAAAAGTTTACATTTGTAAGTCAGATTGCTTTTTCTCATTCATGAATTATATTTCACATTTTCAATTTGTATATTTCAAGGTATGAAATACGAACGCAAATTTTAAAATAACTGTTATTTGCTTAATTTAAAACTTTCATTTTATCATAAAAGTTTTAGAATTAACACTTTCTTAACTGTAATAAATTCTACGATTCTACTAGGAAAAAAGAAATACTGTAATCATAATTAGCAATTATAATAGTAGCTGTAATTTTATACAGTATTTTAGAGTCAAATTTATAAAAACAGTGACATTTTACTCGGTTATTTATAAATTTTGAAAATTTCTAAGTACAATCAAATATACTCAACTTTTTTCTATTGTAGTTGGTTGGGTTTTATGGCACAAGGTCCAATAATGGACAGTCTGCACTGTCCTATTATTAATTTTAATAAATAAATACACTATTTCAGGTACATATTGCTATAATTGTACTACAAAAAACATATAGTGTTGTTTTGATTGAAGATATTCAAACATTTTTCAGAGAAAGAGTATCTTATAACCAATTTTACACTATTAAACTTCAATAAACACCTTTTAAATTACATGAAAATTATTTATGTAAATTGTCTCATGATCACAAAATAATGTGCGATTAATTAATCAATCAATAACTAGGGCATATTTGCATGAGCTCAATAACTACTTCAACCACTTAAATTGAACTAAAGATTAAACAAAGCAGAAATCTATTTTATTTCATTTTTATAACCATTGTTTTATTACTATTTATATTAAACCTTATGGAAAAGTTTAAAGTAAAAAATGCAGTATCTCAAATTTTTCCTTCAGCTCAATATTTCCCATCACAGTCTTAATCCAGGGATCACAAATCTCTTTAGGAAATACTGTTCTAAGAAAAAATATTTATAGTATACTTAACTAAAGCTTTGCATCAAAATTTTAATTAAATGTACTTTCTTGAGGAAAATATAATACAACAATTTGCTAGATATTTGTTAAAATCAATATATTCACAGTAAACCACTAAAATACTCACCTTGTATTTTCATCATAAAATTTAACTTTTTTCATTACAGAAACATTGTACCAATCAGCAAAAACAACCAATGAAAGACCACCTTCAATATCTTTTATTAATTTTGATACTTCTTCATGGAAAAATTCTTCTTCACTATCAACAAGTAGCAAAGCACCTATTTAATGAGAAATATGTACTCATCTTTTGTTCTACAAAAAAAATTTCAACTTGCCACTTCATAAAAAAGTTTGTTATCTATTTTTTTTAAAATTTTATATACCGTTGATTATAAAATGAAAATATCAAAAAAGTAGCAATGGATAAATATGAAATAAATTTTCTATATAAATTATTTTTTCCTTGGAGCAAGGAATGAATACACTTAAAAAGTGCATGAATAAAATTATGTTTCACAAAAAAAAAAAAAAAAAAAAAAAATTATCAAAATACAATTTCAAAGAATCTAACTACAAAAACAGGATTTACTTAAATATAAGGTATAAAATAAGAAAATTAACAACATTTTGAAGATTTTGGTATACACACACACATATATATATATAACAATAGCCAGTAATCAGCTACTTTCACAATATAAGCAAAACAGTGGGACATTTAAGTACAAATTTTTATTAATCATTTGTTTAAATAATTCATTTTCACATCTTTTTGTTTTGTGATTAACTGAAACATTAAATGGGAAAGCACAAATCATCATTTCAAAAAAATATTGTTTTAATATTTCAACATTTGAAAAGAGAACTTTTATTAAAATTGGAATCTAGATCATTTTGAAACTGCATTGATAATTTATTTATTATTTTTAATTTGAGATTTATTCCAGTGACACATATGAATTAGCAAATACAGAAGTGGTACATATTGTATGAGATTCCTTAAATGATCAATTTTGCTTACTTGGATTGCAAAATGGACAAGATCAAATGAACATAATGTCTCCTGATGAGAGTAAAAGAAAATTACAGTAAAAATGTTAACATATACTAGTCCATATAACTATGTTGCTAAAAAAATTAGGGGATTATAGGCTTTTCATGAAATCATACAAACATTAACAAAGATAACTGGGATGAAATGAACACCCTTAACTTAAAGTATAGCATAAAGTAGAAGGCTTCATATGCATTCAAATGTTCAAGATGTTAAAATTCTGAAACAATAGTAATATCCAAAAAGGGTAATTGTGCAGAAACATCTTTTTTTACTTAACACATCAATATGACATCACACAGTAGATAGTGTGACAGCTATTGTACGATATTTTTAATATCTACTGCATAAATTGCTTTCCATATAAATTTTTCTTAAATAGTAGGCTGTATTCCATAAGGACATAAAATAGTAATTTTTTAAATTTGAAATACTTAGAAAATTTTTTAATCCATTACAGTCAGATAATAATTGTTGGAGAATTAGAAGCTCTTACCAATCATAAAAATATAGTAAGATTCATCAAAGCATAGAAACTTTCATGGCATACTAAAAGATCACCTGATAATTGAGTAACTAAAATCTTACAAATGTATCCTCTTGAACTCTGTCAAGATGCAAAATTACTCAGATTTTAGAGTTCCTTTGTAATAAGAATTGTAGAGGCAACCAACCAAAAACAAGCTTCTTCAGAATAGCCTATGATAGTAGGGTTAAACTGTACATTCTTTTGATTTCAAGACATAGACATTCATTATTACATTTAGCATTAAAAACAAGATTTCAACTATTTTGCCAATCTATTTAAATATGACTATTTCCAACTTGATTTCCTGATCACTATTTATACAAATCATACCATGGAGAATCAAAGACAGTTTAAGAAATTAACTATATAAGTACTTTTGGTAAATTTTCAATTTGCAGCATTAGAAATATAATAATTTTTGCTTGTCATCATGTGCAATCAATCAAATATCTTTGTCTTAATGAGTGTCATTCAGTAACAATCTATTCAATACAATCATCTGAAAACCAAAATATTTAATACATTATCATAGCCATAGCCATTAGGTTAGTTTGTCGATTTTCAGTGTAAATTTGCTGCTTTTGTAAATAAGTAAATTATTAATAGTCAATTTGCTTTCCCAAAATAATCTACGTTAGAAAAATATAAAAAATATGGTGTATTTGTCTGAAAACGAATAGATATTTACAAAATAATCAATGTATTAGATATCAGTTGTTGACACAACTAACTAATGGACTTCATTCATGTGCTCTAAATGTTTTAAATGAATTTAAATAAATTTTAATATAAAATTACCAAGTGTTCTTAATTTATTATATTTAATACATCAAAAAAGATATATATGATTGGCAGTCATTTTGTTAACAAATTAAAGTATGCTTTTACATTATTTTAATAATTTGTAAATAAATTCACAATTTAAATTTTTTTCACAAGAATTTTTTAATTACTAATTTTACTCTTATGTAAAAATCTGAGTAAAATACATGAAAGCAATTAACAATAAATTTTAAATAGTAAATTAATGTTAAGTCACTCTTTTAAAATTGAACATTTAACTTACCATATTGTTGTGCATCAAAGCATGTAAATGGTGAACCTGAAAATATTTTAAATAAAATAAAAACTACCAAAACAAATTAATTTATCAATTTCAGTAAATATACTGGATATTTAAATAAAACATCATACCTAAAACTTCAACATAGTAACCATTATGCCGCAAATGTTGATACATATCTTTAAAATTTGTATGAATATGATCTCCATTCCTTAAAAAAATAAATACAAAAAATAAATACCATACAAAAAAGTTACATTTAGCTTGTTTTAGTACATATTGACAAGCTAATTTTCCTTTAGAATTAAAAAAAAATCCTTTCAAATTATTATTACATTCAAGTAAAATAAGAATTTTGTAAAATTTGAAATCTACTAGTTAAGAAAATGACTTTTAACAATAATAAAAAGATATTAAAATTTGTGCTAATGTTAGAAAGCAAATATAAATATAGATTAAGAAACTAATTATATGTTGCAATATTTATTACAAGATATCAAAATAACTTTAAAAGGGATTAAATTAATATTTCATTATTAAATTTATTAAAAAATTATGTACCTTTTACATTTTTTTTTAAAACATAACTCAATAAAAAATTTTAATAAAGAAAAAGAATGCAATATATGCTCATTATCAATTTTCTCACACTTCAACAACAGTGGAAAATTTAACACCACCTGAAATTTTAACTACATCTATATCAAAAATATGTTAAATATAGTAAAACTTACCAATCCAAGGGGTCATTTTTCATGCGCAAATTATCTCTAGGGAAATAACCAGGAGGATATCGTAGATTATGATACTGATCCCATAGTATTCTTTTACTAACATAAAAAAAGGTAAAATAATATTCAAATTAACACTTTTACTAATCATTAACAAATATTTTTCAATGAACATTCTAAAATTCATATAAATCAATAAAACCGTTTCAAAATTAATAAATAAAAAACTGTACAATTAAAAATAATTTCCTATTCCATAAATTTTAACAGCATAAATTAGGTGAATAGTTTCTGAAGATCTAAAAAGTGTTGTGAATTAATCAGTTTGACTTTTATGCATATCAAACCAAAATGTAACATATGAAAATCACTATTATAGTGGGCCAATGAATCTAAAATAGTTGAGTTTAAAAGCTGCATAAAATTTTAAGTGGATTAGACTGCTATTAGTAGAAACATTTTCCATGTATGCAAGCTGAAAAAGTGTTTAAAAGTTCAATAAACATTGTTGTCTGAATGCTATCTAAATCTTGATAAGTCGGATTCAGAGTCGTTCAAGGTCTCGTATAACTGGGTTGTGAAATGCAATAAGCTCCCATCCAAGCAATGGGAATTGAACCCTTAAAATTTAAGCAAGAGCAATAATTGATCAGTAACAGCTCAGCAATATCTGGTAGGATTTATTTTCTCTCTGTTACTATAAAATTTAATCCTAATTGAAATTTTAATTTTGAATGTGTCTAAAATAATCAAGCAAATTTCATATTCATTATGCAAACTTCAAAATTTCTAAATATCAAAAATATACTTGCGAAAATCGACTTAAATATTTTTTAAAGAATAATTTAAATAATTGCACTACTGCAGGAACTAGCAGATTTGAAACACATCTTGTTAACTGTTAAATAATACAAAGAAAATGTTACCAATTTCTTATTTAACAACTGATAGGCTATGTTTTAGAATTGCCAGTTCTTGCAATTGTGAAAATATTTCTCTATTACATAAGCATTTACATTTTCTACTATGGAAAGTATATATGTGGCAGTTCCTCCTATATGTTGAAGCATAGTTATTATTAATAATTTATAATATCATTTATTTTATACAACAAAATAATTATTACCTATTTTGAAATTATTACAATTGTTAAAAAATTTTAAATCATATAAAATAAGATATTGACTTTAAAAATGTTGACTTATTTACAAATTACCTTCTGGGTGGAGTAGGTATAATTTTAACTTTTAATGGAAGCTTGATATATGATCGTCGAATTTCAATTTCACCTTCCTAGAGAAAAAATAAACATAATTTTTAATGACAATTAAGAGCATAGCTTATAAAAACTTACATTTTTTTTTACAAAACATCTGATGAAATTAAGCAGATGCGTTGCTGTCAAATTTCGATGGAATAAATATAAAAATAAAATAAATTTTTTTATTTTGCAAATTTTTAAAACAAATTTAATGAAAAAAACATAATAATTGCAAATTATTTAATGAAAAATATATAAATCTTCAGTTATATTATTTTTTGAAAAACAATTTTTGTAAACAATTTTCTAAATTGAAAGATACTTTAAAAAAAATTTTTATTCTCAAATTTTATGTGTATTCATTTACTGAACACATTTTAATGTATAAATGTGAATAGTAAAATAAAAACTATCAGATGTATATATTTTCTTTTTTTAATAAATACTGAACTGATTATGAGTAAACGCACATTAATCCAGTTTCTATTAATCCTGACATAACTTAATCTGGACAACCATTTAAATGTATATACATATGTACTGTATAAATAATAGGAGAGTTAACACAATAATATATTTTTCTTGAAAGTATTGTTGACCTAGGATGAGTCATACTATGCACTTTCTGTCTCATTCTTTGGTCAGTCCATTCACTTTCTGCCTACTGGTACACAACTCATCAAAATAAGTACTATGTTTAACAGTGAATTCTATATTTTTTGTGCACTAGTTTTTATTTTTTGTGTGTTTGAATATGCAAGTAAATACAATGCTGCTCATTAAACCTATAGTAGGGAACAAATGTTGACACAAGCTTCTTCCTTTGACTGATAAACATAGAGTAATGGGAAAGCTTGAGAAGAATGCATCTGTTGCACTCCAAAACAAACAGTATCAGATATTCAAAAGAAAAGACAAACTAAGCAAATTTGTGCTTGAATTCAACGTTGAAAAGGAAGCAAGTGTCATCAAAAGATTTGTTTGCCCCACTTTGTTTTTCTGGATTAGCTGTGTGGGGAATAGGAATTCAGGTTGAGGTAGAAATATTATCAAATTATAAGGTACATTTCCAAGGAAATAAATATAAAACTACCATTATTATCGATTCAATTCATTAGGAAATTAAAATACTGTAATATTTTTAGGAATCTAAGGAATATTGTAATTTTATGACCATACATTTTTCATAGCATATAAAAATTTTATTATATATATATATATATAAAGTGCAATAGCAAAGACAAATTCCTTTTAAGAAATTATTCTTGTTTATCAAATATATAATATGAATGATAAAACTTACTTCAGGAGGAGATTCCACTGTGAATGAAATGTGTCCTTGAGCAATACCTTCCCAGTTAGCTGCTAATGAAGAAACCGATATATGAACCGCAATGTATCCTGACCAAGGCCATAAAATATCAGAATAAGATAAAGCAATTTCCAGATGGTGCCCATATTGTGGTGTATATGGATGCCACTGAGGCTAAACAAATGTGTAAAATGTATTTTAAAATAATAAGGAATCAAACACATCAGCAAACATTCACTCAATTAAAAGTCTAAATATAAAAGTGCAGATTATTGTAAGTTGCAATTTTCTATTAAGTAAAAATTATGTTAGGTGAAAGATATTCTAAAATGTCAAGAATATTCATCACTTGAACAATTACTTATGTAAATTAAACTTTAATTATTATAGTTACATAAAAATGATTTCAAATTAAGAACTATTTGAATCAACTTTTCACAAAATGAGTTTTTGATATTTATTTTGTACTTAATAAAACAATATTTCATTTACATGTATTTGTTGATTTCTTTATCAAATTAAGCCTCAAGGAATTGATAGGCATTTTATCTACAGTGAAATGGCACATTAAATAATTAATATATTAAAAAATATAAGAGACAGTTAAAATATATAATTTTTTTGCAGACACTAATAAAATAAAAAAAAATTATTATCTCATTAAAGACTTTTTATCTTATTCTGAACACTGCATAATTAAAATTAAAAGTCAATATTTCACTGAAATAGCTAACAATACACACATATTTTAAGGATATATAAGATATACTAAGCAGTTTATCTTATGAATATATTAATTTTTTTTTTGCACACTTTTATCTTAAAAAAATGGTTTTTAATAGAAGTTTGGAGAATAAGTTGTCCATCGTTGCATTCTATAATATTTATAAACAAAATATCAGAATACACAAAATAAACCACAAAAATACCTTACAGGAGTAAGATCAATGTTCTATTCATTAGGAACAAAACCAGGCATAAAGAACACATGACTGAAGGTTCTGTATCAGCTGGCATGCTCCTTGGCCAAGGAAACAACCAAAAAAAATTTAATGTTGCTAACAAACGAAAAGATGTCTTTCTTTAAAATTGATATTAGCACCTATTGTGTCACCACATTATTTTTCACAAAGTGGAGACTAATTGTATTTAAGTATAAAAAGTATTAATATTCAAATGTTTAGCAGCTAAATGTATCAAAGCAGATGAATGCTTATTTTTACTTCAGATTTGTGGCCAATGGTTAACATTACTAATTGTATCAATTAAAAATTGTGTACCTGTAGAAGAAGCATTAATAAAAAGATGATGGTTAGAGAACTGTCAAATAAGATAAAAACTGTCAAATAGGGGCAGTAATTACCAATAGTTTTATTCGTTTTTGAATAAAAAGTACAAGGAGATATACATTTAATTGCCTTTTTGGTAATGGTTTTATGGTACCGGTATAAATAATTTTAGCAATACTTGGCAGACCTTGAAAACTACTTACACACAAACATGAAGTAGAAATATTTCAATTTTTAGCACATGCTTGATGAGAATACAATCTTTCAACTTTATTACTTAAATTCATTCTGAACATACATTTCCAATCTCACAATTATTTCACTATTGGCTATTACTATAAGTTAAAGCTACTATCAAAGGACTCTATATAACTTCAGAAATTTCACTGGACATTACAGTAAGTTGTGATGAAGTATCATTACTGATAGCTATAATTGCTTGCATATTGGTAAGTAAATTACATAACCACATTTTTTTAAAAAAGAATCAGCTAATTTATTATTAAAATGTCTTCACATATCATGAAATAATTGTGAAAGTTTTTCCTAGACTAGAACTAAATCTTGTAGTAAAGTTTTTAATTTTTTATTATCTGAAACCTTGAATTGTTCAATAAGTTTCCTTCATAAAGCTGAATAAGGATTCAGCATCTGACACACATTTAAAGTATTTAGTATCAATAACAGCTAATATACACTAATCTTCTTTTCTTCTCAGTTATAGTAAAATTTGTTTCAATTTGGGCAAAATACAATTTAACATAAGTAGGAGAAAAGTGTAGAGCTTTCATTAATATTTTATTTGCTTCATATAATTCATTTTAAGCCATACTACATAGTTTTAAATACTATCAAGGTAAAATTAAAGTAAAGAAAAAAAACCAGCCACCAAAGAAAGCAAAAATATATCTTTCACTCGAGATAGTAGGCTTCAGCTTTTCCCACATGTGGCATCGTAGCAAAGATAAAAAAAATTCTAATAAAATTTTTGAAAGTCCAATAAATATTCAAAATATTTTACATCATTTTATAACATTTATTACATACAAAATATCAGAATACATAAAAGAAACCACAGAAATAATTTGCAAGAACAAGCTCAATGTTCTATTTATTGGGAACAAAACGAGGCATTTAGAACACATGAATGAAGACCAGAAACACATGCAGCAGTAACATTAACTGGCATACCCCTTGGCCGAGGCAACAACCAAAAAAGTAAAACATTGCTAATGAAATAAAAGAAACTGCCTTTCATTAAAATGGATATTAACAGTTATTGTGTCACCACAGAAGCATAATATTATACAATTCAACTTTCCTCAATTTTAAAAAATAATAATTTTGAAGATTTTCATGGAAAATATGTAATTGCATAGATACAGAATGAAAGCAGATTTAGAATACACAAATATTGCACCAAAGGCAATGAGGGATTAGATTTAAAACAATAAGCTTCAGAGAAAAAGAAATCCTACAAATAACATATGTTTGCATAAATATTTCCATAAATAAATTTGCTTTAACACTGAATAATAAATTTTTAAGAAATAGAAGTTGTTATTCTGTAATATACAATAATTCCTATTATCTATGACATTATCCAAAAAATTTGAAATATACAAAAAATATGCATCAGAAAAAATCGTTTAACATTTATACATGTCAATATATATATATATATATATATATATATATATATATATATATATATATATATATATATATATATATATATATATATGAACATATGTAGTAATGCAGTGGCTGTAATACAAATACAAATATGTTAATAACTAAATAGTGCATGTTGATAATTGCAATTTTAAAATTGAGTGTTGCTCTGTATTTAAAAATAAATATTAAAATGTACCTTGCCAACAATTTTTCCAGATACTCCCATACCATTTAAAATTGTAACCTGGAAAGAAAATTCAAATATATTTTTTATGTGAAAAGTAATAAATGAAGTCAGATACTGAGCTTACATTCATAATATTATTATGTTTAAAAAAAAAAAAACTTAGATACAATATATTCAAATGAATTTTATTGGTGATTACAATTAGAACTTGAAAATATTTTTAAAATAGTGTATAATCACAATTTTTACACAAATCCTTAAACTTTTAGAAAATGTAAAAGGAGTAATTACTGTACTTTTGCACTCTAATTACACAAGTTAAAATTAATTATGTAGAACAATTGAGTTGCTTTTTTCAATAATAGTATAGGTTCTGGGGAAACAAATATATTCTTATTTTTATTTTCATTTTCATAATATGTTACAGATCATTTTCTGATAATCAAAATATGCAAAATTTTTAATTCAAAGGAAATTATATTATAGAATTCCTATTTTTACTTTTATAATTTATTTTATGAAAATTTTGAGAGCAATTAGAAGATACTACCTATGAATTTTAGAAAATAGTGTAACTTTAATCTTGCTTTAGGAATTTGGTTTATTTTCTGGATTTACTATGAGTCTCCAATTGTCCAATTGTTTTATACACAACCTCACAAAAAGACTATAAACTCAACAAGATTAATATAATTTACTTCTAAATACACAATAAAGAATATAATCAAAAATATTGAAATACCCAACAAAATAAGGTCAATTTCTTTTTTATTCTTTAATATACTAAATTTAAAGAAATAAAAAGAATGTATAATTAAATGTAAATACTAATTTAATTTTTGCTACATTGAAAATATTTATTCTGTAAGTTAATATCAGAAAACTAAGCAATCTGAAGTAAATGGATATTCTAGGCAATAATTTAAAGCCTTTACACAAATAGCGAAAGAACTTTTATCAAACTTCTCAGAGAAAGTTTTTTAAATATTTTACTTTGTATCTTAACTGTTAAGCAAAATTTTGATAAAATTTAATCAGCATTTTTTTTCTTTGTAAATATGTATTTTGCTTTCATCTAATAAAAGAGTATATCATTAAATGGACTTTTTTCTCTAAACAGAAGGGAAAATATTTTAAAATAAGAATAATTACTGACTTTAAGTATAATCATTAATTATTGATATGAACAGAAAATTTTATATGCTGGGTAAAAAGAAAAAATATAAATGAGTGATAATCCATATTCCTATATTGCAAAATTAGACATTCTTTTCCAAATTTATTTAAACATTAAAACAATTAAAACCAATTACTGTAATATTACATAAATTAAAAAGAAAATCGAAAACACACATTAACCAAACTCAACATCATTAAGGCCCTGCTAGACCTCCGTTGGGGAAAATCGAATCCTATGCTAATCCTACAGATAATATTTTAATGTTTCACAAGTGCTATTTTCATGATAGAAACTTCCAGTCTTTTGCAAATTACAAAAAACAGAGCTACTGTCACTTCGACGTCCATTTTTAGCGTTTAAAATTTTTTCAAATATTTTTAAAATGTCAAAATATCTCCATCCAAGTAAATTTTAACCAAATTCTAATTTCATAGAAGTTGTACAAAATTTGGTTTAAAGATATTTCATTTTTTTCTCTGTACAGTTACAAAATGAACATTTTTGTTTTTTTTAAGCTAAAAATATTTTTGATTGCATTAATATTTTGATACGAATTTTGATTACAAATCAAACTCATTCTTATTTCTGAAAATCCACCTCTGTACACAACGGCACCTATGAAACTGGAAAATTTTTAAAGCCAAACTTGGCTGAGTTTTCTACTTCACTACGGTAAACTAAAGAAGGAGGAATTTCTGAGAAAAACTTCTCCCTATATGATTCCCGCTGTTTTACCCTGTGGTTGGCAAACAATTCCAAATCGAGCAAGACGAATTACCTTTTCTCACTCATGAAATAGAAAAGGCATCTGTAAATAATGCATGTTAGATTTCTGTTTATTAGCGTTGGAAAAGTAGCTATGTATGTACATGACTGAAGTGTGTAATTGAAAATGAAATATTAAATCATTTTTGTATATGCATATGGGTAAACAGAATAGAAAAAGAGACAATCTGTATACAGAAGATAAAATGATGTGAATCACTTTTTATAATTTTATGTAACAGCAACTTTAAGATAAAGGCTGTCATAATAAATATTTTACATTGAAAAAATCCTTTGAAATAAATTTTTAAGATTGAAAATATGATATATACTTAATATGATATGTACTTTTAAATCAACTTTGATTATTTTCATTTAAGTAAATTTTCAAAATGAAATATTATAAACTGTTTTGTGTTACCTTGTTCAATTATATTGTATACTACGATTTTGAAATAAGACTAACTTTGTATTAAAAATTTAAACTACTTTATATGTGAAGATGTAAAAAAATGCATTTTACAATAGACACACACACACATATATATATACATATATATATATACATATATATATCTATACATATATATATATGTATATATATATACACATATATATACAAATAAATATATATATATATATATTTCTTATAAAATAAAATATCTAATAATAAGAACGATAAGTTTATTAGAATAATAGTGAGACAAATATTTTAATTTGATTTTTAATCATTTTCCAAAATTATTGAGTTTTCACCTCTACAAACATTTGAACATTTAATTTTATTTTCAACTTATTTCATGAAAAAAAAATACATTATAAGGTATGATTAATAAGCATACGATACCAGCATATTGCGTCTGATAAGAAATTAAACACTTTAAATTTGAAAAATTATATATATCTTTGAAAAAAAATTGGGTTTGTAGTATAACTTTAGCGGAAAAACATAAAAGCATTTCAATAACCAAACGAACGATAACAATACATTACACCACACTACAATACAGATGACATCAATGCTCTTAGGGGAATCATTTTATGCTCACGAAATTTATTTGAGAAGAATATTGTCCTGCATAGCATAAATAACATTATTTTTGGACAAAAAGGAATAAAAGTAATAAAATATCAAAAGAATGAATAAATATCCTGTAGCACTTAAGGTGATATAAAATAAGTAACTGAAGTTATAGTATTGATGTTCGAGTAGAAATGCTTGAGAGAGAATATCAGGAAGGAGATTGAGAATCAATTAGATATGTTCAAAGTGACTAGTCTAGAAATAGTGTGATTGAACGACTTTCTTTCTCTGTATGGCTACAACAATAATTAAATCATCAATCACCTTGTTGTCACTAAGATGGGATACGCAGTACAATACCGTCTTCAAACAGCTTTCTAATGCAGAAAAGTCTATTGTATAACGCTAATACTACCATTGTAGAACAATTTAATTCAATTGTTGCCAAGTTAACGGGTGGGAAGAGAGTGAACTATTGTCAAAAGAATTCCTACCAAACAAGATGCTATGCTTCAGTTCTTTCCCACAATACTAAAAAAAAAATTGAAATGCACAAAGCACTTAAATAAAATAGCCCAGGTAAATACTGCAAGCAGTTTGAAAATAAAAGAATAAATAAATTAAATAAAGCAAAAAATAAGTCAAAGCCTAGGAAATTAGCAAATATTTTTTCAGGTCCCGACAAAAATTATGGCCCAGCTGCTGAAAAGCCAGATTTATCATCTAATGAATACAAAGAAAAAAAATCGAAATTATTGACTAATCTAGCTCTTACTTTGAAAGAAAGAGAAGATTTAGAAAGAGCTACTGTACTTCAAAGTGAGAATGCTGTTTGGAGAAAGGAAAGAATTCGATTGACAGCGTCGAATTTTGGTGCTGTATGTCGGAAGTTACCCTCTACAGGATGCCAAAATTTAGTAAAAACAATACTATACTCTAACGTAAAAAATGAAGCAATTTTATACGGGATTATTCATGAAAAAACTGCCATTCTCAAACTAGAAAAAGAAATAGGACTTAAAATAGAACCATGTGGGATATTCATAGATAAAAATTTGCCTCATTTAGCTATCACGTCAGATGGAATAATTGGCAAAGAGGGTATTGTTGAAATTAAATGCCCATATACATGTCGCGATATACATCCCAATGAATTTATAAAGAAATCTAAATTCAATTTCTGGCAAAAAGATGGAAAAACAAAAGAAATTAATGGCATAAATAAAAATCATAAATTTTACTATCAAATCCAAGGACAATTACATATTAGTGAAAGAAACTTTTGTTGGTTTGCCATTTGGTCCCCAAAAGGAATTAAAACTGAAATTACTTTTAGAGATGATGTATTTTGGGAGACACAAATGAAAACTAAATTAAATGATTTTTATTTTGACTGTCTTTTGCCAGAACTAATCGCTCCACGTTATCCTAGATCAATGGACATAAGAAATCCAACTTAGATAATTGAGGAGCAAACAAAAAAAAAAAAAAAGACAAAAAAAAAGCTGAAAAATTAAAATCCAAAAAAATAAAAGTTTAACTATACGAATTTGTATGTTATATATATATATATATATATATATAGATATATATATATATATTGCTCAAGCATTTCTTTACTTTATTAACAGATTTATTTTAATTACGATTTTACCTCATATATATTTCAAGGTATTAACTAAATTTCCCATATGCTCATGAAGTTGTATTATATTTTACTCGTATTACAATGAAATTATATTTTTCTCGTATGCTATAAATTGTATTTGCATTTGATTATTTGTTGACAAATAAACCAAATTTATGAAATTGTATTATATTTTATTCGTATTACTATGAAATTATATTTTTCTTGTATGCTATAAGTTGTATTTGCATTTGATTATTTGTTGACAAATAAACCAAATTTATGAAATTGTATTATATTTTATTCGTATTACTATGAAATTATATTTTTCTCGTATGCTATAAGTTGCATTTGCATTTGATTATACGTTGACAAATATAAACCTAATTTATATTTCTCACAATTTTACTCTAAACTTATTTTAATCTAATTTACCTGTGTGTTTTTATAAGGCATATTTAGTGCTAATCTAATTTTGTTTTTTCAAGCCAGGGGAAATTATCTAATAAAATAACTGAAGCGTTTTAAAATCTTCAGAATTAAAGTAAATTTCACAACACATTTTACACCAGAATATCAAGTTTTTAAAAAATGTGTACTTCTAATTATAACTTAGTTAATTTTATTTATATAGAGGAATAAAGTTAGGGACTTGTGAGATGAAAGATAAGAGATGAATCTCTCTTTCAAGCTCTAAGTAATTCTAATTATATAAAATAGATGTAACAATTATTATATAAATAATTACAGTTACAATATTTTTATGAAAATTACGATAGGATTATATAGATAGATAGATAGAAAATCGTAACGTTATTTTCATAAAAATATATATTGTAACTGTAATTATTTATATAATCAATTCATCTAATTTTATATAATTAGAATATATATATATGTGTGTATGTGTGTGTTAGTTTAAAAAAAAACTTGAAAAAAATTAAATATTTTTATATTGAGTTAGTTTTGAAAATAATAGTTTTTAATTATTTGTTGCATTCATATTCAAAAGCATCTTAAGTCAATGGATCAAGTCTCATAAAATCAAATTGAACCAAGGCACTTAAAAAAAATATTTGTAATCATTCATATAGTATTTTAGGTTTTATTTGAATTCTGATAATCATTTTTGACCATTTAATTAGTAACTGTAAAACCACTCAACATTTGAAATTTGTCTTCATATATTTTAGTGCGAATAATAAAAACCGAACTCTAAAATATAATAAATAATAAATAATATTTTCTATAAATATTATTTATTTATAAATAAATAAATAATATTTTCTTTAGAATCACTGGCAGCTCATTTTCCATAAGACAGCAACAGGTAATTCCGGTGTCAGTTCGTTGAGCATTTGTACTGACCCACTTTCCCCCACCCCTATTCTAAGAACCCTTAGGGTAATTTGAGGTAAGCATCTGTTAGGAGCAAATTTAAAACTCTCTTTTTGGCTGTTTTTATGGCGTTAGTACTTTAATTTTTCATGATATAACGCGCCAATTCTGGCAGGCTCCCTAACTTCGAAGGATTGATTGACAAGCAATTTCAACCAATAATAATGTTTGGGATACTCCCCTCTACAAGCTTTGAGAACTAACACTAGATGGGGCGACAAGACAACAGAAGTTCTCACGTAGGTCTGGAAGAGCCTTAACACATTTAATAACTCACAGCTGCATTGTATATTTCAGGATTTATTTATTACAGATGCCCAGAAATCTGGCTATGACACCATTATTTCTCCAATATTCTCCAATAGACTTCCAATATTTCTGAACTCTACAGTTTCAAAACACAAGTGCAGAGCACGAGTTGAGTAGCATCAAAAATTTGATGTTGTATGCACAGAGTACACAAGGGAGAGTCACAAAAGTCCAAACCTATGCAAATGTGCAGGCTAGCAGTCATGGCCTGTAGAAAGGCAAAAGAGAGCCATAGCTGAGCTTCAAGGGAAATCGGTGATGGACTGTGTATCCTTAAGCAGCGAGGCCCATGGCTTACTAGCAGCATCAAGCGATGCTTTCTGCTTTATCTTGGAGGAAAATTTTCTTTTTATAAGGATTTTCTTTGTATCATTTTATCTTTTTTTTATCAGGAGTTTCAATGAATGAAAAGAGAGGCTTTCAAAAGTCTCTGGTGGACTCTTGCACCCTTTATGGTCAAAACGTCAACAGCTTTGTTCTAAGGAATCTTGCGTAAATTTCAGGATATAACTTAAAAATAAACAGTTAAGACTCATATCTCAGTCTTAACTGTTTATTTTAAAGTTAAGTCGGGAAAATTCCACAAATACTTTCTCTTAATACCTAACAATTACATAATCAACATTTCTTAATAGAGCTAAAATAAAAATACAAAAATACATATATAACTTCATAGCTTACATTTACAATAGTTGGCAATCCACCGTAATAAAGAGGTTGAGAACAATATGGCCACATATATGGACATTCAGTAAGATCTAAATAACTTGGACTTAAAGTGGCTTGTGGTCGATAACTTCTCAAAGCTTGGTAGGCTCTTACAAGATCTAATTTACCCCAGCCTTGCTCAAATATTGGTACATTAGGTAAACGACGGGCGGACGCCATCAAAGCTTGCTTCATGCTCGCAGGATTTATTGCATTGCCCAGATGAAGCACTCCACTGAAAAGAAAATAAATGCTTTAAATGAAAATTTATGTACAAAAATAAACATTCATTAAATTCATAAATGAAAATATTCTTTCACATTTTCTCGAATTTTATTATAGAGTGGATTTTATACAAGGTCAAGATATATACAATATGGCACATTCACTCATCTTATTTTCATACAGTATCACAGTTGAATATAAAATAATTTAATAAGACTCTTAGTGCATTTTATAACAATTTTTATGAATTTTAGCATATTCATAAGAAATTTTTTACAACATTTTAAATTAAATAAATTTGGGTTTAAAATAATTTCAAAAAATAATAATAAAAAATATTCTGCATTTTTAAAGTTAAATCAAATATATTTCAAAAGTGACAGATATGAATTTGCAATTAAGATATACCTCATAAGCAGGGTTACAGCACCAGCAACTACAGGAGATGCAACACTTGTTCCAGACAAAGATCTACATCCCATTCTAGAAACATAACAGAAATTGTTGTTAAAGTACAAGATTCATTATTTTAATTGATATTTACTATTCAACACAAATATACTTTAATAATTAGTTATTTCATAAAGTAATGCCAAGCATTATATTAAATAGAAAAATAAATACTAACTCAAATTTTAAAAGTAAAATTTGTATAACAAACATAACAAAATTAATAAAACTCAAGTTACTTGATGCTTGACCCTCTCACAGCTGAACCATAAGTTACAATGTCTGGTTTCACTCTTCCATATCCAGCGGGTAATTCCTAACATAAATAAAGCACAAAAACATTAAAATCTTTTACAAATAGTCTTATATAGTTTAAAACATATAAAAATATATATTAAAAATATACTTAAAAAGTACATTTTTTAATAAATATACATACACACAATAATAAATCAAAGATATTGGCTTTGCTTCATCATTAAAATATGATTAATTTCAATTCTTCATTTACTAAGTAATTTGTGGGAGAAAAATTTTTTCAAAAATAATGTATATCAATTATAATCATTTACAAAATGCAACAAATATTTTCAGCTAAATCTTAAAAATAATGTCAATTGATCAAATCCTTATAATCCCTTGACATTTATTCATACTAAATGTAAATGCTGTAAAAATGTATTCTACCACCCTCTGGAGCAATACTTTTTAGGATCCAGTGTATGCACATATTTATAATTCTTAAAAATTTAATTTAATAGAGGATTTTTGCTCTTTACTGATACAGATTTATTGAAGTGAGAATCCCCTAACACACAACTAGTTATTATTAGATTCATATCTCTGCATCCATAAAGCAAAAGCACTCTGGATTAATGAAACTACTTCTCTAGTGGATTGATGAAACTCTTACATCCATTTCAAAAGAATTTCCTTCATTACCTCATTGTTAATTTGAAAACATTACTGGCTTTTTAAAATTATTATAATTTATGTTATCAAGAAGATATTTTAAACTTTTTACACATACTTGTGAGAGCATGATAAGTTAAATTACTTTAGTGTTGAATTATTACAAAATTTCACTATAAGAAATGGACAGTAAATTTAAAACAACTAACTGCTAATAGCCAAGAAAAAAAAAAAGTGCATTATGAGTCGGTTCAGAAATTATAGTATTCAAATATGTTTTCAGAATTACAACAAATATAGCATTTAAACTCTTTTTGTCAAGAGAGAAGAATTTTGCAATGTTAAAAAAAATTCATGTAAAGAGTATAAGTGAAATATACATGTTAAAAGAGAAATAAATACATTAAGTTCCCTGCACATATTAGTTACAAGGAAATGATATTAAATGTATCTATAATTTGATGATTTAGAAATGTTAACCAAGTTTCATAAAAATACCTTTTCATTACACATTTATTGTAATGATCAGTTATACCAAAATCTTTAATTGTATCAATCATTCCTAAAATACCACTTAAAATATATAATTTAATTTCTGTATTAAATTAACAACATTTATGGAGAAACAGGTTAAAAGTTCTTAAATTATAACTTTAGGTTTTATCATCTTCAATAATATATTAATTGTATTTGAATGTAATAACAGAGTAAATTTAATAATTGCATTAGAAGTTAAATTGGCTTCTCTTTAGAAAATAAATAAATTCATCACAAATTAAATTCTCTAAACTATTTTTTTCATTTTGAATAAAATTTTAAAAAGGTGCAAAGTTCCTTGGGAATGCATAATCCTAACTCAAGAATTTATGTCGTCTATGTAAATATTTGTAAAGGCATTATTCCTGACATATGTTGAAATAATTATGTCATGCCACAGCAGCACAGTTACTCAAAGGCAAAGGTTTAAAGAATTTATGTCGTCTATCTAAATATTTGTAAAAGCATTGTATATTTAGATTGTTCATTACACATGTTGAAATAGTTATGTCATGCCACAGCAGAACAGTTACTCAAAGGCAGAGGTTTAAAGAATTTATGTTGTCTATGTAAATATTTGTAAAGGCATAGTATATTTAGCTTGTTCATTACACGTGTTGAAATAGTTATATCATGCCACAGCAGGTCTTTGGTTTATTACTGATTCTCAACCATAACAAACAGCCATTGCAAAAGGTAAGATCAAGTCAAAAAAACTAGAATGATGATAATCCAACTATCAGCTTCACAGATACTCGAGTCAATTATTGAATATGAAGATAGCAACTAAACTAAAACAACCATAACATTTATTTACTAAGTTCAATAATTGCAATAAAGACAATTACCTTAAACTCAATAATTTCAACATAAAATTCCACTTTTAGTAGTATTTAAACAATTAAATACAGTTAAATTATTAATGAAAAAGTTTCAATATTTTTTTTAACTTAGTTCTCTATAACAAAATCGTTAAATCACTTTAGGGGAAGGGATACATTACTAGGTAAATGACAGCCTTTCTCATCAGCATATAAAATAATTTTAAAAAATGAAATGTTTACATTGCCAAATGAAAGAGATCACAAAATAAAATAAAGGAATGTTTTCATTTTAAAAGTATGAAATTACCCAAGTAGTCATGCCTCTTGAGGAAAAACGAGCAATTTGATCTTCAAAATTAATGCCTCCCACACCAATTACATCCATCTGATCTGCAGGATTATTTAGGGTGCTAGAATACAACATAAATTTTAGGTCAAGACAACTTATGTAATTTTCTTCTAATTTAAAAAAAAAACAATCATTTTTACCCATATAAAGGACCATCATTGCCAATAGCAGAGACCATGATGACATTATTTGCAGTCAATTCCCATACCTAGAATTAGAAAAAAATGATTAAAATAAATTAGGAAAGATGAGTTTAAAATTATTTCCAAATAAAGCTTATCCAACAGTGCAATTATTTCATAGAATCTCAATTAACAAAACTTTTGATCAAAATAAGGAATCACATATAAGTTGTAAGAATATCTTTTATAATAATGTGTAAAATACTATTCTACACATTTTTTAAAAGTACTTTTGAAAACATTTATTTATCATTTCAATTTTCTGTAATAATGGTTGCCTAAATATGTAATTATTTTAATCACAAGATTTAAACACAAGACGAATGTTATAAATAATTTGGGAAAATATTTAAAAGTTAAGACAATCTTTATTTTTCATCAAATTATTATGTATTGCTATTCTTTCTTACTGTTAGTTGACATATACTATATTTTACTATTAAATAATACTGCATAATATTTAATTTATTTCCAAAGCAATCAATCTATAAGTTAAAGGAAAACATGATGTGTAATGCAGTATAAATTAAAAAAAAATTGTAACATAATAAGTATACAAAATAAACTGAGCTCACTTTGTCCACAAAAGGATGGTCCATAAAATCAGGTCCCCCAATACTTAAATTTAAAACATTAATTTTTTTCAAAATGGCATAATTGAAAGCATCAAGAAACCATGATGTATAAGAAACCTAGGAAAAATTTAGGATGTATAACAAATTGAAATGAAAATGTAATGGTATTAGTATTATTATCATATAATTATTCAAAACGCATTTGTAAAATAAAATCAAATATTAAAAGGAATAACAGCACAAAATTTATGGCTTTCAACAATATTTCTAAATGTATATTTAATTTAAATATCTGGAAACATTTTATATTGATATCGTCACTTATTTTAGTATTTAATTTATATTTATACTAATGTAAAAAAATTGAGAAACTTCAAATTCAGTGTTAGAAAAAAATTTGAAACAAAATAAAAATTAACATAGATTTTCACATATAATCAGATACCAATTATACTTAACAGTTGATGTTTGTCAGAAAATTTCTGTACATAGTTTTTCAAATATGTTAATAAGTATCATATTCAGATTTGAAGACCAAGATTACATGATTTTGTGTGTATGTGTTCCTATTTTGTGTACATGAGAAAGGACAAGCAGAAGTAGAGATCATTTATTGATGAGGACTCCAAAGGAGGGTGTGCTGCCTTCTTTTGAAAAGGTTATCCATTGCAAGCAGAAAGTCTAACTTTTCCCCGTTTTACATCCGAACTTTATTCAGGATTCGTACCCGAGTCCAGTCAGTGAGAGCCGAAGGTCATAACCACCATATAGGCTGGGATGCACATAATTTGATAGAAACTGCTTTAAGAAATTCTAAGAAGAGTGAGTAACTTCATAAGTGTAAATAAGAAATAGTGTTAAATTTTGCATTTGATTCAGTGGAAAATTATCTCAAGAATAAAATACTAAATTCTCAGAAACACAAAGTCCATTATAATTCATCAGAAGAATCAATGCAACAGAAATAAGCAAAATTAAGAAAGTAATAGCATAGAAACTGAATTATTTGAAATATTGAAAAATTTTCAATGTTTGACAGCATGAAAATGGTATTTTTAATAAATGAAACAATATTTAAATAGGTACTTTTACTACTTATAAAATTTTAAACAAAAATGTGCTTAAATTACCTGGTTATTAGTGAACACTCTATAAATGTGAAGTTCTGATTCAGGTGCAAATCCTAAGCAATCTCGATTGCTTGCAATAACCCCAGCAACAAATGTGCCATGACCAAGACCTGAAATATAAAATGCATTCTATGCAAAAACATACCAATGAATAAAATAAAAAAAAATCAAGAACACTGACAATTTTTTTTGCTAATTTCGGGCAATAGGGTGAGTAACCCTTTGCCACAACAACAGAAACTGCAGCTCATTTATCATTACCCAGCAAGCACCTGTAATCCAAGTTAATAGCATTACCCACACCATACCACAACAAACCGGTTTATAGGGTGGTCCACATTCATACATCATCACAGAAGAAAGGACAGAGAAACACAGAAAGAAAGTAACATCCATGCCTGAACCAGGATTTGAACCCATAACCCACAGCTCAGGAGTCAGGAACACTAACCCCTTAGCCAGCAGTCGCCACTTTAAATATTTTTGTTTTCCAGTTATTTCATTCAAATAGATTTTTTTCAACCTTTAAACAACAAAGCAACTAATAGTAAATAGGAAAATGAGTTTTATATGATAATATATTAAAATTTACATTGAAGCAAAATATTAAAATAAAAGAAGACCAATTAAAAAAAATGCAAATATTAAATTTTAAGAAAATTTATTTTTTATTGTTGCAATATTTAATATAATCCCAAAATTGTTCACAAGAATACAATTTGTTTACACTAAATATAATTCATATTAATTATAAAAATGCATACCATCATCCAATGTTTTTTCATTTGTCCAGTTTGTTCTCTCTTTAATTTTTTTAAAATGTGGATGATTTTTAACTAAACCAGTGTCAAAAACAGCAACTTTAACACCAGCACCTGAAACATTATACTTGAATGATAGCTTTATTTGAAGCAATAAAGAATGAAATTGATAAATATTGATGAAATTGGTAAAAGATCATATTGATAAATAAATAACATAAAATATTAAAACAACTTTATATAATCCTAATATGAAAGGAGAATTTTATATTCAAAAATCTCTTCGCATTTGTAAAAATAAGTACTCAATAAATAAGTAAAAATTATAACAAACATTCCTAATTCTTTTTTTATTTAAGTAACAATTTGACTGTTTTTTAATAACACAAATATATTGTTTCTACTTGTAATAGTCTTATTTAGTAACACAATATTTTTCACATTATCTGTTATTACTAACTAAGCAATGCAGAATAAATTCAGTTGTCAGCATTATATTTATCACTCAGTAATAATAAAATTAATAGTTTGCCAGACACATAATTTTTTAAATTTTTATTAATGCAAAAATTCTTTTAAGATATCAATTTATTAAAAAATTTCTAGTTTAAATACTGACTTTATTTAAAATTTGTTCCAAGTAATTTGTATGTTAGTTTACAATAAAAGGCTTCATTAGTTTACAAACTAGCTAATAAATTTAACTGAATAAACTTATTTATTGATAAGTATAGGTTGTCTTTAAAATTTTTATAAACGACTAATAAAAGAGGCTACTGAAATTTGTCTTCTGCATATTTGTAAATTTCACATTTTTTTTTATCTTGAAATTAAAAGATGTTTGTTTACAGTGAGTGTTCTTAAACAGCAAGTGAGGTGAAGAAAGTAACCTGTGAAGGTTTCTATTAGGTGATTATTTTATGATTTTAAAAAAGGCCCTACTTGACATAAATCATTTTGTGAAACTTTTGGTAGTGAAGCATCAGAAAATACAGTTTACAATTAGTTAGCAAAATTTTATCATGGCTGTGCAGCCATGAACAATGAATCTCATATTACGTTTCCAAAATCAGTAGTGATTAAAAACATTAACGATGTGCACAAGATGATTTAAGAAGATCGGCATGTCACATATTGTGAGAAAGAAGCATCCCTTTACAGATCACATACTGCAATACATGTGATTTTGCATGAACATTTAGCTGCTAAAAACATTTATCCCAGATGGATTCTGGACAATTTTATAGAAGTTCAAAGAGACTCGTGTAAATCGATGTAAGGAAATGCCAAAAACACAAACTGGGAAATAAAAATTCTGTTTACATCATTGGTACAGGTGATGAAACATGGATATATTTTTATGACTTGGAAACTAAACAACAATAGACTGTTTGAGTGTTTCCAGATGAACTGAATCCTACAAAAGTTGCTTGTTCATGAAGCACTTCAAAGAAAATGATTGCTTGTTTCTTCAGCAATACAGAAATATCACAACCCTTTCTTCAGAAGATCAAAAAATTGTTAATGTTAAATAATATACAAATATTCGTTTGGTAAAAGTTATCAGCAAAATAAGGAAAAACAAATATTCTCGCATCATTTTTCATAACACCCATACAGCATGTGAAACGATTGTTTGAAGGATAAAAATATCAAATTAATAATGTCTTATGGAGCATATTCTCTTGATGTGTTGCCTAGCAACTTTTTCTTGTTCCATTATGTCAAACAAAAAATGTAAGGCACTCAATTTTCGGCACTTTAAGATGTTGATGACTTTCAAAACCATGTTTTCGAGATATTAAATTCAGAGAGGAAAAACAGTTTCTAGAATTGATTTGAATGGATAGAAAAGTAGATAAATTTTATAAGCAAATATTTTGAAAAGCAATAAGACAGTTTTCCTATTTTTTTATAGAAACTTAAAAGTCAGCCCTTGTTAATAAATGGCAACACAAAAAGTTTCAAAATTATTTACTTATCTACAAAGAACAGATATTTTACAATTTAATATAATTCAGAAACAATAAATGTATTCTAGGAAACATTAAATAGAATTCAAGAACATGAGATATAAGATTGAATACTTTAAAAGAAATGTTATATAATTTAGATTTAATTTCCAAATTCTTTTTTCCATAAAAATAACCATAATATTTCTATGATTACATAAAAATTATTTAATAAAAAACTTTTAGTTTTATAGAAGTGATAAAATGATCATTATAATCAGTTTTTTACTAACTGAATTGATTTTAAAAAAATAGATTCAAGAATCTTACTCTTAGCTAAGCTCAATGTTATTGTGGCATCAATTACAAATGAATTGAAAATTTTAAATCAAATATATTTTGAGGATGAAAAAATGCAATATTTATGATATCTTTTTAAAAGTGTTAACTTTACTAAGGCAAATATGGTCATTTTTATCAAACATTAGATTTAAGAGAATTCTTTTAGTAGTTTATATTTAAAAATACATTAGTATATCTTTCAAGCTTACACTCAAAAAATTACATTATTCAATATATTGAATTTTTGTATTGTACATCTTTTCAATTTTATTAATAACTGCAAGAGATTATAGTCACATAATATTATGTAATTTGCCATGAATTGCTATTATTTAGAAGTTCATTCTGAATGGCTACATACATGAAAAATTCTTGTTGATTATAAATATTTAATGAGTCAACAGTAATAGCAAAGAGGGACTTTGAATATCATTAGTTATTTAATATTCTGGGAACAAATTTTCATCTAAGGTAAAATACAAATAAAAATTATGCCCTTCAATGCAATATAATAATTATTACAAAAAATCATTTTTCACATTTATGATATTAATATAAATACTAAGAAATTTTATGCATGTAATAGATTAGTTTATATAAATATCTGATTTCAATCAAGTATCAATTACATATTAAGTTAATTAAATTTATGTGCATTATATATTGAGTTTAGTTACTTAATTTAATTGTTGGTATAGTCAACTAATATCCTTACAATAGCCAAATTATTTTCAAGGTAATACTTCTGCCATAATGATTTATAACAAGAGAACGAATAACAATAAATTACTTTATAAGAAAAATTTACATTATCTTAAAATATTAAAAAATGATTTAATGCTTTAGGATTTAGAAACCACAAATTTCATGATGATTTAAAGATAGTAACAAGCACCTCTAATTCCAATATTCCATAGTACATCAGCTTGTAAAATATTTGTAATCTGGCGGGGTATAACTCTCATTAGACGTCTACGGACAAAATTTCCAGCTGTTTCCCAAAGACTTGATCCCTATAAAATTACCTAATTTATAAGCTTACAATATACATTATAAAATTTGTATTCAATTAGTAAATACTGCATTTTAATCAAAAAATTTAAATGTTCTAATTTTTTTAAGATAAAATTTTAAAAAAATAAAAAAAACTTTTTTAAAAAATTTTAATAGCAAAAAACTGAAATTCTACTTGCAAACATTGATTTCAATTGCTAATCATTGAAATAGTTTGATATCTAAATAATAAAAAGTGTTATCACATTTAGAAAAAAAGACATACATATTTAAATTAGAATACAGTTATTAATTTATACTCTTTGCAAAGAGGGTGTAAATAGAGAAAGATTGGAAAATATTTCTCAAGGAATGAAATTTTTCCTTCATACAAGGTAAAAAAAATAAATTTTAAAATGAATTTTTTTGTATACAATTACATGCTCATACAGAAATATTTAGCATTGTGGAATAGATTCAATGTCATAATATGTAGAATGCTTTTTTCAAGGTGAGAATAAAATGGAAAGAAAATTTATATGAATGATATTTTAAATTTACTAAAATGTTCATGTCTTACGCAAAATAAAGTCATATTTTGTTGTCTTCAAGTAATACAATTTGTAAATACAAATATATTGCAAACTTAAACTTAACAGAAATTAATTTATATATTAATCAATTTGAATTTAATATCTTTCAAGTTAATACCCATGCATATTATATATATATATATACAAAAGTTAATTACATACACATTATTACATATGTATATAAGTTAATATATCTTGTACCTGCTCACATATAATAATATGCTTAAAATGTAGAATAATTAAGAAATGACATAAAGAACTCAATACACAAGCAAAATAAATGGGGAATCAAGAAGGTTAATCATATCTTTATAATTGGAACAATAAAGCATATGTACAATTAAAAAATACCTGCTTAATATAAATTTGCCTTTCTATGCTTATGTGATGTATTACAGTTTTGCATATCCTTCAAGTACAGATGGTGGCATCTTAATAAAGTTTAGCGAGTCACTCGATAAATTCCTCATTTTTGTCCTCGCTTAAAACTATTTATTTACTAGACAGCATGGATTAAAAGGTCATTTTAAATTTTAGAAGACTATACAGTAAAGCATTTTTTATGGACAATGTTCTGAAATATCTTAATGGTTCTTATTCACTTTCACAGTTATAGAAAATTTTTTTTATTTTTATCACATCCTTATTATTTTTTTTAAGATGATTAATACAGCACAGGAAAGAGTCAAGAAAAAATCTTTATTTTTATGTTGAAAAGGCTTTAGATAAATCAAATAGTTGACAAACTCAAAAGATTTCAACAATTGCCAATGAAGCCCATAGTCAATAAGATTTTGTCTCTAACCAATAATATCAAACTACAAGTGAAGATCAATGACGCGATGAGGTACAGAAAAACATATCAAAAATTAAATACCAAAGAAAGACAGCTTGCAGAGTTCCATTCTATGTAACAACAAAAAGTTTTAGAATTTTCATTACAAAAGAGGGTAAATAACAGATTTAGCAGAACAACATTCCAATGAAATAAAGATAATGCATGAGATATTGTTGCCCCATATGATGAGTCATAATATTAGTAGCAGTGGAGCTGCTAATTTATTTAATCATAGTGAGAAGTCTGACTTTCAAAATAAAAAATAAAAACTTTTATGTAAAAAAGAGGATGCAAAATAAATAATAAATTACACCATAAATATATTTATATAACATCCACTGAAATGAAATGTATGATCCAATTATATATTTATCATTATGATACAAACAGTTCCCCATAGCAAGGTTTTATGCCTAAAAATATGTGGTGTTCTATCTAAAAATAAAACTTGTAATATTCATTAAGGGAAAAGTTCCACTATACATTACACATACAAAAAAATATATAAATGTATATATGTGTATATATACACACACATATGTACAAGTAACACATAAATTAATATTAAATTTTTTTTTAATTTTTCAAATTTTGTTTAAGGAATATTTTAAAGGTTTATATTGATTGATTGTGTGGAATTTAATGGCACAAAGTAATGCTTACGACAAACTGCATCAAGCACATGTTAAATAATATTTAGAGTATTGTTATGCAATGTAAAGTTTCTTAAAATAATGTTATTAGCAAGATCACTGTATGCAATGAAGGAAGAGCATAAGAAGGCAAAGAGATTATGGTGAGAAGTTTCTAATAAGATCTTATAATCTTAAGAATAAAATATTAAAATATGTAATACAACGATTAAAATCAGAGCAGTCAATTAAAATATATATCACAATAAGACTGAGAATCCCTTAAAAACAAGTGTTTTTGAGATTAATGAGTGTGCCCGTTTCGCAGTTAAGTTTTTACATCAGATCTATGTAAAAGTAGAAATGACAGTGGAATTATACTTAAAATGATGGGATGGAATTTGTTCATAGTTTGAAAATTCCATAATTTGAGCCATTAAAATTAGATAAATCACAGAAGTATAGCTTGTTGTAGGTACGAGCAGGTATTTTTTGTTGTTTCATCTGCAATATCATCCCCCTTTATACCTATATGACAATTCATAAAGCTTCTAAGATGGTAAAAAAAATTTGAAAAATTAAGGTATAATATAAGTCAATATTTTTTAATGCATCCAAGATACTTATGACATCAGTATATATGCAGAATTTACAATGCTCATGGTCAAACAGAGGTTTCAGTGCATGGTAAATTTTGCTTCAACAGTATACATTGAACACACCTTGTTAAGGCCAATACTGTATGACGTGTTTTCAAAATATACACCACATCTAACATAATCAACTCTTTTGAAACAATCTGTAAAAACAGGAATACAAAAAGAATACTGACTGTGATGAGCAAAAAAGAGTTTTTCAGAAAATGAGTCTATACTTGGTTTTTATAGCTGAGATAAGGATTAAAATAATTTATTATGGGGATATTCCTTGGAATATTTTTATTATAGTCCAATGATATGTGCCTGTACATCAGATATCTCAGAGAGGCAAAGAAATGATTTAATTTGAACTAGGAAAGTTAGAATGTTAAAAGGTTGAGCCTGGTAAAGTCTTATTAGGGCAAGAGAAGAGAGCTCAGAATGAATAGGATGATGTAGCAAATATATAATTTTAAAATAATTGTTAATAGCCAGTTGTTGCTGCCTTAAATTCAGAGCAATCTATGACAAGCAACATATACACTTTGTGAAGTACAAAATGCCTCTGTGCATATCCATAAGGTAAATGATAAACTGTACCTAATCTACATAAGACAGATGATTTAGCAGATCCATGTACAATAGAGCCAAAATCAATTTTGTGAGAGTATAATGGCTTGATAAATTCTAAGTAATGATGTGTAATTAAGCTTCGCAAGAAAAGCTAGACAAAAGCTTAAGAATATTAAGAGATGATCAATCTGTGGAACTCCTTCAGATTAAATAAAATGATCGAATAAAACTGAAACTATTTGGTCCTCAAAAGTAGGCAATGGTAAAACTTTTTAAAAAGATCAGGAGGTTATCCCTTAAGTCAAAGTTAAACACTGTTGGGAGAATATCGTATGAGCAAGTACAGTCCTAATTCTTTTATCAAAAATAATGAAAACAATAGGTTTAAAAAAAAAAGTTGCCTATTTATGCTTCCAAATACACAATATTATCAAGTGTTGAGTTTCCTTTACAGAAAGAACTTTGGTTAAGTAATATACACTTATTTTTCTCTAAAGTATACATGAGAAGGGCATTGACCATATGTTTAATTGTTTTACCCAGCCAGCTCTTAAGAGCTATATGATGGCTGGTTGGTTGGTTGGTTTTTATGGCGCAAGGTCCCCATAAGGGCAAGCTGCGCCAATCACAAGATATTATACACCAGTTTTTTTCACCCATTAAAAGTATAAAATGGAAATATAGTTAAAATGTACATTAAAAGTATAAAATAGAAATATAGTTAAAATGTATATTAAAAGCCTGTAAACATACAATATATACATGTATAAAATTAAAAACTTGATATTTAAATAAAATATTTCTAAATCAGATAAAATTCATAAATCCTATGTCTTTTAAAAACGCAAATAGATTGCGATGGGGTGGTTCCCCAAGCAGGTCTTCTAATGTTAAAATATTACTATTAAAATATCTAAAATGCTGATGGTTAAAATCTGGGCACGCAATTAAAATATGATATACTGTAAAAGGTTCATCACACTTTTCCCACCATGGTTGGAGATCACTTAAGATCAAATGTTTGTGGGTGAAACGCGTGTGACCAATTCGAAGGCGAGTCAGTCTGACATCTGCGCTTCGTGGAGATAAAACAGAAAATGGAATGAAGTATGAAAATATGGAATGGAGTTTGTTGCTGACTTGCAGGTTCCATGATTCCTGCCAAAGAGAATATATGAAATGTTTGAATCCTTTTCTCATGCCCATTGATGGTATTGAAGGCAAAATGGAAGTAGCTGCAGATTTAGCGGTAGCATCAGCTTTCTCATTGCCATCTATTCCTATGTGGCTTGGTATCCAACAAAACAGTATCTCAAATCCCTTGTTAGTAACAGTATCAATTAATTTGAATATCTTAGACACAATTGGATGGCAATTATAGTTGTTATTCCTCAAAGCTTCTGATACACTCATACTGTCAGTGTACACAGAAAATTTACGTTCATTTTTAGTTGTTACCAACTGAAGTGCTCGGTATATAGCCGTAGCCTCAGCAGTAAAGATGGAGCAGGATTTGTGAAGGCTATAACTGTAGGAGGTATCATCAAGATAAACTCCACAGCCAACTGATCCCGGGCTTTTGGATCCATCCATAAATACTGGAGTGTACATAGTGTACTGACAGCGATGGAATGAATAAAGCTGTTGAAGAATAGCAGTACTTGTGTCTGATTTTTTATTTTTACCAAAGGGATTTAACACAATAATGTGTGGATTATACCAAGGTGAATGTGCGTAAAGGTCGGTAGACTCGATTCGGACATCACATAGGTCAGAAAGCAAAATAATAGATTTAATACAACAGAGAAAAGGTGGAAAACTTGATGGTCAAGCATTATATAATCTCTTAAGCGCAGCACTTGGAATTGTGGAACGTAAGGGTAGATGAGGAGTGGATATGATTTTAGAATAATAATTAAGAGACAGCTGTATCCGCCGCAGGTCTAATGATAACTGTTGGCAGATTACATAGACTCTGGACGGGTGATGTACAAAATGCTCCACAGCAAATCCTTAAAGCAGAGTGGTGGACGGTATCCAATCTACGTAAAATGGAAGATCTAGCTGATCCATAAGCAACACAACCATAGTCAATACGAGATAAAATGATTGATTGATAAATTCGGAGCAATGAAGTGCGATCTGCACCCCAAAATGTATTAGACAACACCGTGAGGATATTGAGCAATCGCTCGCACTTCTTCCGCAGATATAAGGTATGCGGAAGGAAAGTTAACTTCTTATCGAAAATTACCCCGAGGAATTTTATCTCCTTGACCACAGGAATAGGTCTATTGCTTATGTGAAGCACAGGATCGGGATGAAGACTAGTTTTCCTACAGAAATGGACACAGTGACTCTTACTAGGAGATATACTAAGACCATTTCGTTCACACCAAGTAGTTAGATTGTTTACAGCTGTTTGCAATTGTCTCTCAATTATATTCATGTTTGAACCCTGATATGAAATTTGTAAGTCATCAACATATAAATTCCTATGAACTGAAGATGGTAACTGATGCAGTATGTTATGGATGAAAAGGTTAAAAAGGGTTACGCTTAAAACGCTACCTTGAGGGACACCCTCAGCTTGAGTAAAGGTATTGGAAACTGTACTTCCAATACGTACTTTAAATAGCCTAGTAGCTAGAAAATTCTGTATAAATATTGGAAGATTACCCTTAAATCCAAGATTATACATATTACGGAGAACGCCATAACGCCACGTACGATCGTATGCTTTCTCAATATCGAAGAAAATTGCAACAAGATGGTTTCTCCTCACAAAAGCATTTTGAATTTGGGATTCCAGATCTACTATGTTATCAATAGTTGATCGACCTCTTTGAAATCTGCTTTGATGAAAAGGTATGCAATTATTCTTCTCTAAGATGTAAATGAGTCTAGCATCGACCATACGCTCAAAAGTTTTGCACAAGCAACTCGTAAGAGCTATTGGAAGATAACTCAGAGGGTCAGTTGAATCTTTGCCAGGTTTCAATATTGGAATAAATATCGCTTCTTTCCATGACGTAGGATAAGCATGCTCAGTCCAGATTCTATTAAACAATGAAAGTATGTTTAACAAAGAATCATGATTTAAATGACGGAGCATTTGATACGAGATTCCATCTGGTCCTGGGCTAGTGTCGTTTGCTTTAGATAAAGCAGACTTCAATTCTGACAGTTCAAAATCACAATTATAGGGTAGAATATGTCGATCATGAAATCTTAGAGGTGTCCGCTCAGTGATTCGTTTAATCCTTAGAAAAGTAGGATTATATGAATCAGAGCTGGAAACACTAGCAAAGGTTTCACCAATGACATTAGCAATATCTACCGCTGAGGAGTGTATTGCAGCTCCGGTTTTTAATACAGGAATGGAATAATCCTGATAAATACCATTGGCTGCTTTAACTTTCCTCCATAATTGTCTGCTTGTTGTCGTTGAATTGATTGACGACACATAGCGAATCCAAGATTCTCTTTGACTCTGACGCCTAACTCTTCGAGCTTGAGCTTTGGCTTTTTTAAAAACAACAAGATTCTCCGTAGTAGGGTATCTTCGGAATATATTCCATTGCTTCCTTTGTTTCTTATAGGAGAGTTGACACTTTTCGTTCCACCAAGGTTTCCTGTGTTTATGTGGAATGATGGAATTTTTGGGGATAGCAACATCCGCAGCTCTGATTATTAGGTCAGTGGCATATTTAACGGCATCATCTATCATATCTGTCTTAACTCTTGTCTCACTGATTACAGCCAATTGCGTGAAAAGTAACCAATCGGTTCGACTGTACACATAATTAAGTGGGTTGTGACACACACTATTATTTCCAGCCGGAGACACGATTAGAGGGAAATGATCACTGTTGTAAAGGTCATTTCCAACTTCAAAATTCAGCAATGGCAAGAGTGATGGAGAACATATAGCTAAGTCCAGAGAGTGAAATGGCCGTGTAGATTCATGAAAATAAGTTTTTTTGTCGGTATTCAGCAGACAGAGACAATTGTCAGATATGAACTGCTCTATCTGACGACCGCGAGAATTCGTATCTTCACTACCCCATAGTGTATTATGGCCATTAAAATCACCTAGAAGCAGAAATTTAGCTGGGAGTTGGTCAATTAAATCATCTAGTTCCTCCGAATTTACGACGTCATGTGGTGGTAAATACAGGCTGCAAACAGTGATAAGACAGGTTACGTGAATTTTCACTGCTACAGCTTGTAATGTAGTTCTTAGTTGATGTGCTGTACTTGCATATGAGTTTGATGTGAATATGCAAACTCCTCCAGATACAGACGCATCACCACCATTATCCTTTCTGAAGCATTGAAACCCATGCAGTTTGGTGTTAACAGTGGGCTTCAGGAATGTTTCCTGGAGAGCCACACATGCGGGGTTGTAGCGAGAGATAACAGATTTGACGTCGTCTATTCGAGAACGAAAACCTCGATTCCATGAAACAAAGGAAGTCATTAATGGGATGAATGTTATTCACCAGCAGTGCTCATCTGAGTTTCTGATGAATCCTCAAAACTATCTCTATCTGAGGGATAGAGTTTAACAGTATCTTCCTCTAACGCTAGCCTAGCTTTTCTTTCTGTTAAGGAAGACCTACGAACGCCTTCTTTGGCAAGTTTTAATTTTTTTGCTTGAGATGCTCTTGATTTTGCAAGAGACAGTTTGTGCATAGCGGTTGAAGATTTTGTATCTTTTGGCTGGGGAGATGACTTTATTGAAGTTTCTTAAATAGAATCAGTTTGGGTGCAACAAGATCTAGTTACTTTCTTAGTAGCAGTCGCATAGCTGATACCTGGCTGTGGTGTACGTGCGGCGACAATTCGTCGAGCCTCCGGATAAGATACACTATTTTTGATTTTGACAGAAGTAATTTCTTTTTCCAACTGCCATGATGGGCAAGATCGTGAATAGGCAGGATGGTCACCTTTGCAGTTGACACAAACCTCCTTAGCACATTGTAGGTAACACTATCATGGCCAAAGTCAGAACAACGGGCACACGTAAGTTTACCTCTGCAAGCTATTTTTGAATGACCAAATCGTTGGCATTGAAAGCAGCGAAGCAGATTTGGTATATAGGGTCTTACAGAGCATCGCATATAGGCAAATTTAATATGTTGTGGCAAATGAGGTGTTGAAAATGTCAAAATCAGATGTTTTGTGTTGATAGAAACACCATCTCATTTAAGAGTTATCCGTTTGACACCACAGACTTTTTGAGATATTAAATTTTCTAGTATTTCGTCTGTAGACGTATACATTAGATCCGCTGCAGAAATTACTCCCTTGGAAAAGTTTAATGTCGTATGAGGTTGAACGACAACATCCACATTTCCAATTGATTTTAGTGATTGTATAAGTATTGCTTGCCTTTCGGAAGCAATCTCAACTAAAATATCCCCAGTTCGTAGTCTTTGAATATTTTTTACTTCACCCACACAAGATGAAATACTCTTTTCAATGAGAAAAGGTGGCACAAATTGAAATGAACCTCCTTCAGTTCTCTTAATATAATATTTGGCATTCATCATGGACAATTGTTGCTCCAAAGGGAGGATAGAATTAATAGCATTATTCATGTAGAATATCATAAAATTCAGGGACTAGACGGCACCACCCACCACGGAACCCAATGAGGGGATACAGGTTAATTGTACCAGTGCTAGTCAGTCCCTATACGCTCATGGTACATCCCTGAAGTGGACTCCACCCTTAACGAGTCACCCAGTAGATGTACCGATCGCTTGATCCATAAAGCCGACTGATGTGCTGAGGACCACAACACACCTCCCGTTTACCTGAAGCAGAGGCCAAAGCAATGTGTTGGTCTCAGGAGGCCTCAATTACCAGGATCCTCCTTTCCAGGGACACAGGTCTCCACACACGGCAAACACGTGAGTGATTTAGTCCTCAAGAGTAGCTAACAGCAACAGAGCAGCGAAAGCTACTCAAGGGGAGCCCTCAACCTCTTTCGAGGAAACCACAACAAGGGAGAAAAGGAAGGAAAAGCAGAAGAGTAGAGGAGAGAAGAAAATATAGAAGAGGAAAGATCACTAGGGTACCTCGGGATTGTGACACCCGTGTTTACATAAAGAAGGTAAACCCCCTGAGGGGACTACATGATGGCAACTCAAAGGATCTGAACAACATTTACCATTTAAAATATAAACTGTAATCTCTCTATAAATTACAATAAGTTTGTTCATTCCAGATTCTATTCAACAAAAGTAGTAAGTTTAACAATAAACCTAAACTAAGATGATGTAGCATAGTATAATTTATGACATCAGATTCTGCCCTTATGTTTTACGCTTGTAATAATGCATTTTTCAATTCAAACATCTTGAAGCTACAATTGTATGGATACATTTGTCGACCAAGAAATTTTATCAAGGTTTTCTCAGCTAGAGATTTAATTTTATTAAAACTGTGACTATACTATTCCTTGATAATATTGTGTATTTGATACATTAACAAAGATTTTACAATAATATTAACTACATCATCAAGAGAAATACAAGAAATAATCTTGGTATACATAATGAGAAAATTCTCCAGGTACACCACTAGTATCTTTAACTCTTTGCCAAGATTTCTTGCTTTATTTTGAAGATATTATAGAGGAAACATGCATCTTTAAAGATTCCTTTTGAGCATGACATCTAATTTTACAAGCTTTGACTTTCTTAAATGTTACAAGGCTCTTAGGGGTAAGGTATCCATGAAAAATACTCCATAATTTCTTTTTTTATATAATTTTGTCTAGGCTGGTTTTTTTTTAATTTTTTCTTCCATAGTGTTTTTGCTAAGTCAGTCAACAATCTTCATTCCACTCTCATTAATATAATTGATGACAAAAAAAGGAACTCTAAGGAAAAGCTATGATGACTGCATTTACTAGGGATGTAGTACACTTTTAACAGTTTAAGCAACTGAACTTGCCTTGATGATAGATTTAAAAATCGCTGCTGGTTGTCAGAAAGTATTTCAGTCAGACTGATAAAATAAATAAATAGATTGATGAAGCAGTTCATTGTAACCATCATGAGTGATGACTAACGTGACCATTTATTTTTTTACTTAAAACAGGACATTGATTTAGTTAGGTCAAATTATAGGTAGTCAATGAAAAAAACATTTTTTTAAAGTTATTTATTCAGATAGATGGCTTAAAAGTTATGAATCACAAAATCTAGGTACCCAAAATATTTAGTTATATTTATCAGAAAGACAAATTTGTTTTAATATAACTGGCAACAATTTCAAGTAAAAATGAAACTCTAGGCACTTTTTTTATATTCACCTTAATCATCAACATCGCCTTTAGAACTGAGTTTTGTAACTGGGTTTTCTTAGATTCCCACAATTTGTTCATAATAGAAAATACTTTTTCTATTGGTGCACTTATAGCATGCAAACATAAAATATATTCAATTACTATAGAAAAGTTTTCATGATGAATATTGTTGCAGCGAAAGTGTTTGAATACGTCTACCCAATATGTTTCTGTGGAAATGTTTAAATTATTCCATTCTGTTTGAAATAAATTATAATTTACAATTAAGAAAACAGTATTCTTACCAATGGATGTCTTGACTGCTTATTGAATGTTCGAGAAGAATACCACTGTTGAAATAAATTGCAACTTTCATTTATTTTACCATCATTTTCAGAATTCCATTCTTTAGAATTCTCTGTATCTGTAAAAAAAAATTATAATGGCTAAAAAAATTATGAAAATTATTTTGATGAAATTAAACACAAGTGGAATGTTGCAGCTAATTAAACATATTAATGAAATTAGACACTATGCAATCCTCCATTCTGTTTGTAGTCTCATTTGGATTCCATACATAATGAACCTGAACGTACTGGAGGCCCAATACTTTGTTACTAAAATAATTATAGTCCTTTGAAAATTAATGCGCCATTATTAATAAAAGTTAAGTACTAAAATCTTATACGGTTATTAAATGCAATTAACTATCTTAGGATCTGTGTGCTTACTGCACAGAATGAAAATCTGAAAACTTAACTGCTATTCACTTAGCATTTTCATAATCCATGAGCCTTCAAGAGATTAAATTCAATAAAGCAGTCTAAATAACATACAAAAGTTTAATAAGAAATAGTAAATAAAATTCCTTTCTATACATTTTGGATCAACAAAATATTTAATTAAACAGTACTCTAATATTTGTTCGTCAAGCCATAGATTGCAAGCTACTACTAAATGAAGAGAAATTTTTGGTATAATGTTCCTTTTGGTTAATCTAGATATTTTCACTGAATGACAGTAACGGCAACTACTTGTGAGAGAGAGCATTTTGATTTTCAAGACAAAACTACAATGGGAGATGGAATTGATTGATTGATTTTATAAATGATTTATCTGTAAAATCACAACAGCAAAGCTCTGAAAAAGTTTAACCTCACCACTCGGTCAAAAAAAAAAAAAGTTAAATTTTAGTTTAGGTTTATCTTAAAAAAAGGCAATGTTCAACTTTACACATGTGAGTTCTGTGTATGAAGTGTATTAAAATTATTGTATTTGAATGACAGTGACTATACTTAGTCTTTTTCAACATTAAAAACTCGTTCATGAAAAACAAAAGTTCCATCCTTCTCATTAGAAAATACACCTGATAAAAAAACTTCATTACATTTGTTATTAGTTACACTTCTATTTCTTTTATGTGTACAATTCAATTTCAGTTTCTTTTTTACATATACAGTTTAAATTGATTTTATACTTAATAAGAATTTGAATTTATAGGCAATAAAAAATGTAACTTTTTTAAAACAAAGTTAGTAGATTTTATTGTAGTTCAGTAGGATCTAGAAATGATATTGTAATGCAAGAGCATCAGTTCAGCAACAATTGTTCAAATAAATGGGGCAATAAAATCATTTAATCCAAACTCTGAATAATTGTAAATTTGTTTGTTTTTAGAACAGAATGCATTATTCTATTTTGCATTGATTTGAGAAATAAAACTATTACGCTTAATGAGCATTTTGAATTATAACCAAGATTCATAATTATATTTGTTAATCAAAGCTCCACTGAGTTACATTTTATCATATCTATGTTTTCAAAAGCCTAGCATTTTTTATCTGTAAGATTTTATAATATATATGTTGATATAAAATTTTACATTGAATACTTTAATACATAAGAATATTTTAATTGTTGTAGATAAAGTTAGAAGATACAAGTTAGTTATCCATTAATTTCGGTTTAATCAACAAAATTTATCTAATATATAAAGAATAAAAAGACTATCAAAAAATAAAGAGCTTGAAAAGACAATAAAAATTAAAAATCTAAGAATTATCAGAAAGAATTGAAAAAAATTGCAGGTAAATAGAAACAAAAACATTAAAGTTTCTATTTATATTTACCAATAATTCTTTTAAAATTAATGACAATTTTTAACTTTAAATGTATTTGAGAATACATACATTCCTGTATACATATATCACATTCAATATAGTAAATATAATAAAGAACAAATTCGCAAAGAAAATATGCATATTATTTTGTATGTAAAAATGGTTTCATCATAAAAGCTTTCAGAGTCTCATTCTTGAAACATTTATGTAAAACATAGGTAGTCTATTTATAACTGGTAATATACCTTTGAGTATAGCACAAAAAATATTGGTTTGTAAAGGATTTCAATCAACTATATTTAATTTCTGGGTATTTAATAATGTTTGAAAAGGAAATTTTTTAAAGTTTAATTTTCATCACAGTTGCTAGTTTACCATTTTTTTCAGCATCCAAATATATCATAATTAACAAATTGAGTTAATAATTAAAAAATTAAAGTCTCAAATTTTTATTTCATTAAGTTTATACATTTCTTTCTTTAGTTAAATTATTCAACTTTTTATTAAAAATTTTTTTCAAAAATTTCCTTTACGTATTTATGCATACATTTTTATTTGACAATCAAATTTAAAAATATTCTTCACCTAAGAGCAGAGAACTGTGCAGAGGGTAAAATGTACCAAGTGTGCAATAAAATGCACCCAACTGGCTTAAAGGTTCAGAATGCATTTGCATGACATTATTTTAATTTTATGATGTAAGGTGATCATATGACACACGAAATTCATTTTGTGTGCAACACTTGAAGTGTTAAATGAGTAATTTTATTTGTTCACAATTTAAGAATTTGTCGTGTTACTGTTCCCATTAATGGATTTTGAATTTTTTTAAAGTTATATTATTTCAAATTTTTAGAAGATATGTTTATAATTTTTAAAATATTGTTTCGAATTTTTGAAAACCATAGTGTTTGGAATTTTTAAAAAGTTATAATATTTTGAATTTCTGTTTGGTCAGTAAATAAAAGAGCTGTACAGGATACTAATCATGTGCCTGATCAGTTTGATTCATACATCGCCAAGCATGTATGGTGGAGAAACCATAAAAACAATACAGTAGAAGATTTCTTCAAAGCTCTTAAAACCATTCATCTTTGGCCTGGTGCAATGATTGCAAAAGCAGTGAAGATAAGGTGAGTTATTTTATTTTACATTAAAATTTCATTCAGAAAGATAATTAGAAACTCTAGTTTTTATAAAAATTTATGTTTACATAAGTAAATACATCTTGAAGTAAGCTTTACTGAATATTTCCCATTAGTATTAGATTGTGACATACTGAAATTTTTTAAGGTGCACGTCACACGCCCAGTTAATTAAAATTTGAGTTTTAATAAAAAATGAAATTTATTAATGTTAGAAATTTAGGTTTATTGCGTGGTTGTCACTGTAGTAGGTAGCATGACAGAATTTTTTTTAAGGTGGGCGCTACTGTCCTCTATATTAAAATTAGAGTTTTAATAAAAAGTTTCATTCTAGTTATGCAAATCTTAATACTTCTACAGTACGTAATTATAATAAAATATTAAAAATTTAGATATTTGTGTTTGACATAGCAAGTAATTTCAAAGTTGTAGTTCAAAGGCGATCAGTATTTAGTAAGTGGAAATTGCGCATAGTGACACAATTTAATCTGGCAAGATAGCTGTGCAGTGCTTAGTGCGAAAATTGGAAATCTGTGCAGTGCCAAAACTGTACAGTTCCATCATCTTTTATAATATTCTTATTTCCTAATGATTTTTATAGTAATCTCATAAATTCACATCTCATTATTCAGAGACTCAAGGCATAGTAAAATATAAAAAATTTTCCTATGTAATTTTTAAATAATGATTTTAACAAATCTGCATAAAAATTAGGAAAATACATTTATTGGAAAATATTTTGATCTTAAAATACCTTAAAAAATTTTAGTCTTAAAAGAATTCTCTAAAGATTGTCCAATGAATTTTTGATATAGCAAAATTTTCATATAACTAATTAAATATGTACTAAGTCACAACATAAAATTAATTGCAGAAAAAAAAGAAAGCACAAAATTTAGAGTGTTGATTACTGATAATACTTTCAAAAATATATGCGAACAAAAAATCAATAGATTTCCGAAAATTCTCGAATAGTTAAAAAAAATATTTATCAAAATTATAAAAATAAAGAAAACTTACCATCAACAAATGTTAAAGTACGTGTAACTTTCCGTTGTGGGGTTACATGCTTAATGGAGCTATGTTTTTTTAGTGCCTGAATACCTTTTTCTATCACATTTTCTTGAAGCTATAAAAAAATAGATCTTACTGACATTTAATGGCTATAAGTTATCAAAAGAAAACTTTAAAGGAAATAATCTCAAAAAAAAAATCCCCTTTTTTGTTTGATTCAATTATATGATTAATGTTAATAAATCTTTAATTGTCAGTTGTGATATTATTATTCATTCCCTTACTTAAAAATAACAGGTGCTATAACAAATAAAATCACAGAATTAATAAATTATGAGCAAAACATAAATATAATAATTTAATAAAAGAAGCATGCATGCATACATTTTTTTTTTTATTTGGGAAAACAAAAATATCTCCCTGTGCACCAAGTAATACCACACAGGGCCCGAAGGTACAACAAATGCACTACATAACAAATCCAAATAAATCATGAGATGAAAAAATAATAATAAAAGAAGGCAGAGAGAAAAAAAAGAGATATAAAAATAAAAAAGTAGTTAGATAACAGCATGGATAAATTTTTTAAAAAATTCAAAATTCTCTTTCTTTACTAGGTCCATAAAGATCGGGGACCACTTGTTATTTAAGTCTTTGCAAAGCTGGTTCCTTTCTTCTGAAACAGATGGACATTCAAGAAGAATGTGAGACGGGTTGTCACTCCTAGAGTTGCACATGCACAGCTCACTGTTTTTAATGTTGAAACGGTGAAGATAGCTATTGAATTTCCCATGTCCAGTGAGGAATTGTGTGATTTTAAAGTCAGTGTAGAACCAAAAGTTCTTAACTCTGATGGGAACTGATGGGAAAAAAGATTTTGTCCACTTACAGTTAGGCGAGGAAACAAAACCCGAGTTCCATTCTGTGATTATCTTCTTTTTGGCCGTGATTTTGAAAAAAGACTTGGGTAAGCTGGAATCCAGTTTATTTGGAAGTGAAAGAGAAGATTTGGCCAGGAAATCCGCTCTTTCATTTCCATACACACCACTATGACCCTTGACATGAGAGAAAGTGAAGGAAATATTTTTGATAATACACATATTAATGGAAGTCTGGACTTCCACAATAAGTTTTTCAAAACTAGTAACATCTTGCAGAGCTAGTAGGGATGACAACGAGTCACTGCAAATTAAAAATTTTTGGTAAGGCTTGCTTATGGCATCTTTAACAGCAAGATTAATGCAGAGTAACTCTGCTTGGAAAATAGAGCTGTAGTCACTAATGCGGTATACTTGATGACTCACTTCAAACCCATTCTGAAAGCATACGTATGCAAGACCTACTTTTTCGTTAACTTTACTCCCATCTGTAAAGTAAATTAGGTCATAGTCTTCTTCCCTTACCCTGTCAAATGCAGCAAGAGAAGCAGGAGATCTTGTAGATGGATGAGATAGGGAAGAAAAGTTCAAATCACCATCAAGATGGTTAGAAAAGGAGTCTTGTGCATAACGATAAGCCTGATTTTGATGAAATATCACAATATCAAGAAGTGGAAGACCAGAGAGAATGAAGAGAGCATCATAACTGATCGTTCTATATCCTCTAACAATCCTCAAGAGCAGTTTTCTTTGAATTTTCCTGATGTGTTTACGGTTTATTTTTTTCCTCAAACTGTCTCCCCAAATTCGCGATGCATAAAGAATAATGGGAACAATGCCTTGTTTATAAATCAGTTTAGAAACTTCGAATTTAATACCATAACTATTGAAATCAAAATTTAAATCATTTTAATCTATAGGCACTGGAAAGTGGAGATCATTTGATTTTACTGGAAATATAACTAAAAGTGGCATTATCTAATCTTTTGGCAGAGAAAATATAGTAATTTAAAGTTTTTTAAATAGCACTCTGATAGCTATTAAACAATTTAAATCAAACACAGAATTAACTTTTCATTTTATGTTTATTGATTAATCTATTTTTATTTAAATTCTTTTAGGTCCAATGTTTTTAATGCTCTTTTATTTTTATTTTAAAAAAATTGCAAATCATTTGCAAGGTTGCCCCTTATCATTGATTTAAGACATTTTATTAAGACTCACAAATAAATTTATATAATAATTGTTTTGTTCAATAAATTTTAAATAAATATTATACCCCAACCAAGCTTCAACAAATGAACTAAATCCTTCTCTGAATAAAATTATTGCTTCAAAATAAATTTTATGACCTTTTGATCTTTTCAAATATTGATTGTGATTCAAAATGTTGTACTAATAGGATTTACATTTGATGGTAAAGTTTTAATTAATACTATTATCTAGTTTTGAAAGAGAAGTGCTACTAAATTCTAAATTAATTTTTAAAAAAAATTTAGGTAAAGTTTAGAAAATTAAAAATTTCTCTAGATATCTCCTAGGCCTTTTATGTAGTATAAGTTATCTTAATGCTTTAATAGTACTCTTTGAATATAATTTATTATAAACTAATTTTAAGCAAATTATTATGAAGACAATATAATTCCTATCATTAATTACAATAGTTTCCAGATCGATTTTGATCATAATGATAGCTTTATATTTTACTGCTATGTAGTACAATCAACAAAAAGGGAGAATTTATTATTAATGTATAAAATGTTTTTTAAAGTAATTAGTATTTTTTGCTTCATTATTTACAAAATGATAATAGAAAACTATATTATTCATGTCAGTGACTTATGGCTATGGACCAGTTATTTACCCCTCTTGACAGTACCACACAAGATATTTTTCTAAAGGCCAGAATTATTTCTTGATAACTTAAAATGGAATTATTTTAAAAAATAAAATTGTTTTTAGTATCAATTTTGTGCAAATAACCAATATTATTTTATTGTAATTTCCTTTTTTAAAACATATGATAAATTACATAGTTAATTCTTTAGCATTATTTTATGCAGACTACTAATCATATGGAAATTAAAGAAAATATTTCAAACTATGATAAAAAAAAAATGTAATATCAGCTTACATGCAAATTGAAAATTACAAAAAATATGTAGCCTTTATTTAAAGTTTAGCCAGTAACTATTCATGTTCTCTTTATGAAGGGCCACTTAATCTGAATGATATTATACTCCAGCTATAAATAAAAAAAAAAATTGCAAGTACAGTTAATTTGATTTAAGAAAAAACTTAAAAAAGCAACCAAAATAAAATACAAATGTATAAAACAAGATTTTATTAGTCCCTCCAATGTAACATTTTTGCTTATTAGGGGTAATTTTTGCTAATATTGGACAAGGACCAATATTATGCAATAAATTCCAAAAACATTCAGGCCATAAGGGGAAATCAAACTTAGGACCCATTGAAACGAAATCTAGAATAGTAATAGCTCAGCTACCAAATTGTTGTAGACAATATTACACTTGAATTACCAATGTATCATTGGTATATAAAAATGACAAAAAAATTATGTCAATTATAGATCATATATTGCATTTCTCTGAACATGTTATAACTTTACTTAAATGGAAATTTTTAATAAATCAATAAATTTAAAATGTAAGCTTGTTTCATTTACTCTGAATATTTAAAATAATCTGTGATATTTCTAGAGCAATGGTATTGAATTCCTATTAATGCTTTAATTATATCTCATTTCCAATAAATTGTATATAATTGTTGCTCAATAATTTTATATCACACTATATACATTTTAAAGATTATATGTATAAATGAGTTAATAAAAACTACACCAATAAAAGAATTATATATATACACACACACATATACAGCTTTAAACTTGAAATTCGAGTAAATTTAAATAAAATTTTAAATATATATTGATAATTTCCATTACTATTTTGATTAAATGATAAATTTAAAATGTTTTTAAATATAGAGTATAAATAACAAATACCTGTAAGACTTCAAAATCACTAGGAAAATTACTAGCAGGGTTGTTACGAGGTAAAATGTGCCAACTATCAAAGCCAAATATTTGTAAAGATGCCTGAATAAATTTCAGCCGTGTGTCTTGTGTATAAAATTTTTTAAAGCTCACAATAAATTCTAAAAATAAAAAATGTAAATTTTTAAGATAAAAAATAATTTTGTATAAATATATATTTATATATAAATTTTAAAAAAATATTATACTATGTATCAAACTCAAAAGAAATATGAAAACTTATAAAAACAAATTACTATATAACTAATTCATTTTCTTTTAATGGAATAAAAAGAATATTCTATTTTTATTAATATATTTGAATACTTCTAATATAACATTATTCAATATGGCAACAAAATAAGAAATTACTTTAATTCTCACAATGTATGATCATATATTTTTCAAGCAATTTAAAAATGACACAATGAATAATATTAAAATACAAGCTTTCTTTTATTTACTATTATTATTTTTTTCATTTAATACAATAAAATGTGAGAAAAATGTAGACACATATTTTTATTGCAACATTACATAATGAATTATAATAAAAGAAAAATTTTATATTTTACCATCAAAAACACAAAATTTAAAATTTTAATTTAATAAACAAATCTTTATAACATAAGAACCATTTTATTTCTCACTAAAAGAAACATACTTAGAAACAAAAAGTATTTTTTATGAAAAATAACAAGGGCATATATATGTTTCATGCTTGTTAAATAAAACCAGCTATTTTTCCTGTTTAGAAAGGACATAAAACAATATTCAACAAAATCAAAAGCTTCTTTTAAAATTTTTCACTGAAGGAATGTAAAATTGTGTCACCATATGACAAAATAATACCTTTCAATGGACACTACAGGAACTCTTTTTGACAGAGTACATATGTTTAAAATTTTAATGTTTTTAAGTTGTTGGTATCCTTTTTTTTTTTTTTTTTTTGCTGACCATTTTTTTTACTTGCATTAAATTTGAATATTTTGGAATAATAGAAGACTGCGTAAAATTATTTCAAAATTAAGGTTATTTATAAATAAAAATTATTATTTCATAGCTTATTTTTCGCTTGGTCTTCGAGAAAATGTCACCAATTACTTGGTGAAATGAGAGTTATCTAAAACCAATAATTGAGGAGAAAAATTATCAAGAGTTTTGTTAATGATCTATAACAAGACAATAAAAAAATTAGGAATATTCAGGTTTTTGGGAATATCAGGGATAGAGAAAATAGAAATAGCATTGAATCTCCTTTCTTTCTACATTCCCAAAATTTCATTAAAAAAAAGTTTTTATTTTCAAAAAATATTGTGTTTAACCACTGCAATAAATAAATACTTTTAAAATCTTCCCAACATACATATGATTAGAAATGCACAGGAATGCAGATAATGAATTTCAAAACCAGCAATTAATAACTCAAGAGAATTTTAAAACATTTTACATTTCATTCATTTTTATCTCATCTTTCCTACTAACACTTAAAGTAAGTATTATTAAATATAGTATATATTGTATTTTTCAAATTTTAATCAAAAGCTAGGTAATCATTTTCTATTGAAAGCCAAAGCACATGAAGACAGACAAGCCTGTGACAACATGACAGGCACACACATGTGATATCCCCACATAATATATAAAATATACATATATATATGATTAAATTATTTAGAGAATGCAATGAAAAAAAAAACAAACAAATATCTGTATAAATGTTTTAGTAACTACAGTTCTTTTTCTGGAAAAAGTTTACAATCAGGTATTCCTTGATTCTTTGGTGATATTTTTAAAGCCAAGAAGTGATTAACAAGACAGCTACTACAGAAAAGCTATACAAAGGATTACTGGGGTTACCAGAAATTAAATTTTATCACCAAGATATATAGCCAAACTTTTCATCAAACCAGGGGGTACTCGAATCTACAACAAATCCCTTTTTCTACTTAAATTTTTTAATATTTTTTTCATACTAATGAAATGTAAAAACATTTCATTAGTATGAAAAAAATATTTAAAGAGTAATTAAAAGTAAGGAAAAAAAGGTATTAAAGAGTAATTAAAGTAAGGAAAAATTTCGTATTTTAAAAAATAAAATTAATGAAAAAATTATATTTAAAAAATGTAAAAATAAATTGAGAAATTAACTTGAATTAAAAAATTTTTATGGTATAATTTTGAAGTTAATTTTTTAAAAGCAATTATTATATATACATTTAAATTCTTATACAAAGTCAGAACTCGTATATCTTACCATTATCAACTATTTCAGATGAAAAATCTATATAGTAATGACCAGATGTGGAATGATTTTGTGCAAAAGATGGACAACAAACTGATAAACAAATGACAAAAATCCATAACATATAACATAAAACTAGCTGCCAGTTTATGATAGTTCCAGTTCTTAAACGCACTTTTAACCACATGTTTTATCTCAAGCAGAAAGGAAACATATTGCATAGTAGTCACATAACTTGAGATTTTCTTTTACAAGGAAATGAACAGAAATAAATGCATTTTCTGTAAAAAACAATAAATAAATAAATAAAAAGATATGCACACAATTGTATATCTCATATTAAAAATACAAATCACAATATGAATGCGAACTAAGGAAAAAATTTGTACTTTAAGAATCAATTCAATTAGCATTATTAAAATTTATACATTAAATTTCTTTTGATTCATATTTATAAAAAATAAATACAAACCTTATATAAAAATAAATTTAAAATAAAATAAATGAAAAATAAGTATAAAATTATATAGCTGCAAATTAATATATTTTATTATAATTCATATAAAATTAGGGAAAAATTACTACATTTAAAGTACAAGAAATGTTTTATAATACACATTAAATAAAAGTTTTATTTCAGTAAAGTTATAAAATTTATCAAAGAATACATAAACAATACATGCAAAATTGTCATAATAAGTAGAGATTTTAGAAACAAAACAATACTATCATAAATAAACTCTGAATCAAATGAAAAATTTATTTAATTTATTAATTTCAGAATAAAATTTGGGAATATTTTCTAATTTAACATAAATTTATAAAATTCACATAGAATAAATTGTAATAGTATTAATATCATTTAGAGAAAATATGTACTTTTAAAAAGATTTACGAATTACAAACTTGTTTTTACTTCATCAAAATTTTATCCGATAATATATAATAATATTTACGACATATTATACAATAAAAGAGGCCTATTTATTTTTCTGTCAGCTAAAAATTTAGATAATAAGAATAAAAAATTAAAAGTGCTCAAACGAACTATTTCAATTTTCTTTGTATAGGCAAAATAAGGAATCTAAAATCAAAAGATTCAGTGAAATTAGTTAAAAACAATGATTAAAAAAATAATTAAGTAAAAATTCTAAACATGAAACCTTTAAGATAATGATTACTGTTAAATGACAGTAATAAAGATAAAAATACAAAACGAATGGAAAAACTTTCATAAAACTAAAATGAAAATTGTGGATATGTCAAGAAAAATAAAATGATTATAATAAATAAAATATTATACTACCTCAATAAGCTCAAATGAGACACTAATCTCATAACATTTCAAAACAAATAAAAAATAATAAAATGAATAACATAGGTATAAAATTATTAATACATAGAAAAGTTCACATAAATATCCCACAGTTACGGAACTCGTATTGTTTTCCTATAATTTATAAACACTATTTTGCAGACAGTATATAACAGTTAAGACTATGATTACAATCCACTGAAACAAACAAAAAAATAATAATAATAATACGTTCACAAAATGAATGTTATGTGAGTGATGTCATATATTTTCCTAATTTTCATTAAAAATTAACTTTTAAAATGAATGTTATAAAAAATTATGTCAAATAGCAACATATGCCTCCTGGGTAGCACAATCGCATTAATCTAATTGTTTTCTTTGTTCGTCTGGGGAAACAATGAATTTTGATCACCTTTTGACACGTACCTAATTGACAACTTGTGATTAATAGAATTATTATTTTTGGATGCAAGTAAAATGCTATGTCAAATATAAACTGCATGACACGAACTCTATAAACTGTATGACATAAAAAAACCAATAAATATTATTTTCTGACAACTGAGACAACGTAAGCTTGTTAGGTTCATAAGTGAGATGGATCTAGTTTTTGTAGTAAAAAATTTAAGTTATGATATCAAATAATATTGCAGCAAGTATAGAAATTAACAATTTTAAAAGTTCAAATTTTATGGAGAGAAATCAAATTTTCTAATTACTAATAGATATTTAAGAATTGTGTTTTCCATTTTTTCTAATAAATACTTTAAATTAAAATAAATTATTCTAATTTCATTATGATTAAAGGGAGTGTCAAGATTTTGAAAGAATAAGAGCGAGATAATTATGGTTCGCCCGACCTTGGTCCAATATTGGACTAAGGTTTAAGATCATTTGCTTAAATTTTGCTCTATGAATAAATATTGGTTGCTCATATTGGATCAATATTGGCTGTCAATACTAGACAGAACTTGATAACCTATTTATAGGTTTGTCTACATATTATGCAACTCGTAGTATAGTTTAAAAAATTCAATTTGAATTGCTAGACTAAAAACAAGTTACTTCAGTATTCATTTGCACAAAAAAATGTTTCTTAAAACATACACTTATAGTTATAACTATTTAATTCAGTGTTTGTAATGTAACGTGTCTGATAATCACAAGCATTCGTAAAACAATATAGGTCTAGAAAAACTACATTCTTTGAAATTTGAATGAAAGGAAAGTGAAGTGATTTGTTTAAGTTGAATCAAAAGCACATTTTATTAGCAAGTAAAGATTGCATGTTTCGAAAGTTTATTTATTAATTAAAATAATATAATTCCTTATGAAAATTTGTCATGTGTATAAAGACAGAATCAAAATCAAAATATTCATAACATTTATACTTGTAGAAATATTGTGTATCATTATAAATATGCAAAGTGTTCTGTGTAATGAAAACGAAAATGATCAACATTCTAGTCATTGACTATTAAATTGTATAATAAAATAATATATAATAATAACGTGAATAAATTAATATTTATATAAATGTCATGTTTTCCTAACTGTTTCACTTCCCACAATTAAGATCCATATATAATATCAACAATAAGTTGACTTATCACAAATATTCATCGGTTAACTGAATTCCATCAGTAACATCTGGTGAAAACTGCAGTAACCACAAACGCCAAAATCACAGCCAAATAGTCTCTAACATGTAATACAATATTTTGTGGTTTGATTTTCATTTTAGGTTTTGATGATTATATTAGCTTTGAGTTTTTTTAAACTGTAGGTTCCTGTCTAATTATTCTTCGTAAGTAAAAATGATTATTGAATTACAAGAAATTAAACCCGAGGTAAATAATGCAGTTTGCGTTAAAAGCGTTAATTAATTTATAATAAGATTGCGTTAAATGTTGCATTCTGTATTACGAATAATGTAAATGATAGCAATGAAAAAATTTACACAATTGTAGATTAACGTTCAGTTTTCTCTAAAAAGACACATTTTAGAAGTACATGAGAAATCTGTTAAATTTCATTGTAGTGTTTGTGATAAAGAATTTATGAGAGAAAATGATTTAAAGCGTCATATTGTTTCGATCCATCAAGCAAAAAAAATCACTTGTATACAATGCAGCAAAACTTTTTCTCGCAACGATGCTTTGATTCGACATAAGAAGAATGGAAGCTGTAAAAGAAAGTCTGAATTTGATACATCGCTTCCGAAGAGACTAAAAGTTTCTTCAAACAGCTTTATAGGTAATGGATCTAATGAAGTTTTAAATGTTTTACAAGGACAGCAGGATGAGAGCAGAAATTTTAATTCCTCGTTGCAAGGAAATGGGGAATCTACAAAAGAAGTGCGAAGTGCTTTTAAGAAAAAGTATAAAACTTTTATATTAGAAAACTGCGACTGCAAAGATATTGCAGAATTCTTGGAATTAAAAAAACAGGAAGCCTTTGCAATAATTAGAGAAGAATTGGCAAGACTTGATGCTTTAAAAGTAAGTATCAGAATCCGATGCGTATATAAAAAGATGGCGGACAATGGATATAATACATTTAAAGACATCGAGTTTAAATCAAAAAATATGATCGTGACCTCTGCTACAAATATTAGTGAAATTTACGAAGAGATGAGCGACAGCATCCTCGCTGAAAGCGAAGATTTTCAGAAGAAAGATTCTGGTTGGTCTTTGGATCAAATTCTCGAAGAAGAGGTTGGAACGAACTGTTTCAAGCCTTTCAAGGGTTCCACTTTTTGCGAGCTACCTGAATGTTTGAAAATGAAGAAAGCGGTGGTTAACGTAAAAAATGATGACAATGAATGTTTTAAATGGTCTATACTTTCGGCTCTTTACCCGGTTGATCACAATCCTGATAGAATTTCAAATTATGAAAAATATCAAGAAGCTTTGAATTTTACCTGCGTTTCTTACCCAACGCCTTTTTCAGAGATCCGAAAGTTTACGCAGGTAAATAACATTTCAATTAATGTTCATTCTTTCAATGACGATTGCAAAATTTTTCCAATCCTAATTTGCGAAACCGAATTAGAGATACATGTAGATTTGTTATACATCCCGAAAAAAGAAAAAAGTGGGCATTTCTATTGGATAAAATCTATGTCAAGAATATTGTCAAAACAGTATTCCCGACATGGGCATTCTGTCCACGTATGTAGACGTTGTCTCCAGTTTTTCTCATCTGAAGACAAATTATTGTTTCACAAGGAATTGTGTAAGAAAAAAAGTCCTGCAAGAGTAGAAATGCCAACAAACGAAAGTAAATTTTTAAAATTTAAAAATTTTCAAAATATTTTAAAAGTACCATTTGTTGTATATGCAGATTTTGAGTGTTTAACAGTAAAAACTGATACTTGCCATCCTAACCCACAGAATTCATTCACAAATATTTATCAAAAACATATCCCTTTTAGTTTCTGTTATTTCATTTGTCAGGACGGCAAGCATTATAAGGACCCTGTTGTATATCGAGGATTAGATGCATCTAAGAAATTCATTGAAATGATAAAAATGGAAGCCTCAAATATCATTGAAATTTATAGTAATCCTAAGCCCTTAAGGCCACTCAGTCAAATAGAACAAGAAGTTTATAATAATGCTAAAAATTGTTATGTTTGCTTAGAACCTTTTACTCTAGAAAATAAAAAAGTTCGCGACCATTGCCACATCTCACAAAAATTTAATGGGGCTTGTTGCAATAAATGTAATTTATCTCTAAAATTGCCTAAATTTTTACCAATTTTTTTTCATAATTTATCTGGATATGACGCTCCCATTTTCATAAAAGAATTAGGATACGATGACAAATCAATATTTTTAATACCTAACACAGAGAAAAAATACATATCCTTTAGTAAAAACAAAACAAGTACCTTTCATATTAGATTCATAGATACATTAAAATTCTTACCATCTAGTCTTGACAAACTCATTTCTAATCTTACTTTCAATGAATTCAAATTTATGAAAAGATATTTTGATAAATTAAAATTATTGTTATGAAAAGGAGTTTTCCCCTATGATTGATTCCATGATGAAATTTGCTTACCTGATCATGAACAAATTATTTGCATCGAGATACCTCTCATGTATCTCGATGCAAATGATTTGTACGGTTGGGCCATATCTTCCTCTTAAGGACTTCAAATGGTGTAGTACCAATATTGATGTGGAAAATATACCCGATGACTCAGAAATTGGGTATATTTTAGAAGTCGATTTAGATTATCCTTCTTCCCTTCATGACAGACTTACCAGAAAACAAAGTTCCACCAAATTGTAAAGAATATAGATTATTAACAACTTTAGAGCCTAAACTTAAATATCTTGTTCATTATAAAAATTTAAAATTATACTTAAGTTTAGGTTTGAAATTAGAAAAAATTCATAGGGTGCTGCAATTTAATCAATCGCCATGGCTTAAAAATTATATAGAACTTAACACAAATTTAAGAACAAATGCAAAAATGAATTTCAAAAAGAATTTTATGAATTGATGAGCAATAGTATTTTTGGAAAAACTATGGAAAACGTCCGACGTCGCGTTGATATACGCTTATGTACTTCCGAAAGGCAAGCTACTAAACTTATTGCGAAACCAACTTTTGATCATAGAACAATTTTTGACGAAAACTTAATGGCAATTCATTTAAAAAAAAAAAACAAGTATTAAATTTTTTAAACCAATTCATGTTGGGATGGCAATTTTAGACTTATCGAAAACACTAATGTATTCCTTTTATTACCAAGTGATGAAAAACGATTATGGCGATGATATCCGTTTATTATACACAGATACTGATTCTCTTATATATGAAATTAAAACTTTAGATTTTTATTCGGATATGAAAAACAGAATAAATTTGTATGATACTTCTGATTATCAAAATAATAATATCTACGATATGCCCTTAGTGAATAAAAAAAAAATTGGTAAAATGAAAGATGAGAATAAAGGACAAATTATGGTAGAATTCGTTGGATTAAAATCCAAAATGTATGCTTACAAAACTGAAGATAAAATTGAGAAACGGTTGAAAGGTATTAAGAAACAAACTTTAAAAAATAAAATAACATTTAACCATTATAAAACTTGTTTGCATGAAGGAAAACAACTTTTTGCACAAATGAATATAATTCAATCAAAACAGCATAATTTATATTCCGTAAAACAAAATAAATTAGCTTTATCATGTACTGATTTTAAAAGAATTGTAAGCCCCGATGGTATTTCCACTCTTGCAATAGGACATTATAGTTTAAATGTGTTGGAAAATGAAAATATTCTTTTGTGTAAAATGCAATATTTGAAACTACATATATGCTGTAAATAGTATTATTTGATATTAATTGTAAATATTTTTAAGATTTAATATTGGTTACCAGTAAATTATGTAAAAAACTGATGTCATTTTTCTAAAAATGATTATTTTCATATTGATAGAAATGATAATTTGAATATAAATATTTTTTACAAAAAATTTTTCCATTGATGTGTAACATAAATTTATTGTGCTTGTGTATTATTAAAAAAAGCAAATGTTTGCGAAAATGTATCTTTTTGTAAAAATATAATAATAATAAACATGTTTCGTGTAATTTAATAATCTGGTTACTTTTTTTTTCTTTTTAAGATTTCTAAATACATATTGAATAAGACTTGTCTTTCAACCTTTAATATTAAATATGCATGCTTTGGTTATTTTGAAAAAAAAAATGTTTGTTATTCTAAAATAATTTCATAAGAAGGAAAGCAAAGAAAACGTATATTTTTCCAATTTTTAAATTTATTTCTAAATGTATACAAATTTGATTATTTTTTTAATAAGATTCTAAACAACATACCTCTTCTTTTACATCTTTAAGAATAGAAGAAATATTAACATTACGTAAAAATGTTTGGGGTACACACTCAGAGAGTCTTTTACCATTTGGTAAAAAATCACGCTTATAATTTCATAGAAAAAGTCCTCGGCAACAGTATCGCCATCTTTATATTGTCCAAGAAGATTGAAATTGTATAGATTTTTAGTAATAAGTTTTCTCATATGGCCTTTCAGTAAATCGATGTATTCCAGGTCAGCATCTAAAGTCGAAGCACTTGTTTGTTTCGAATATGCAGCTAAAAAATCAATTTCCTCAAATTTTAAATGAATCACACTAGATAAAATGTCGTCTTTAATGCTAAATAATATTTTCGGAACTAGTTCGGTTTCCCCATATATTGGCGAACGCGGCGAATTTTTTTCGTCACCAAGTCGCCAATGTAAGCGCGCCAAGCTAACATGGAAAATTTTCCGGAAGTTCGATCGAAAAATAAGCATTTTAGAAAATTAAAAAAGGGAAATAAATATAAATGATGGACTTACTTGATATGAAGTTTAGCTGATATGCCGATTGGTATGCTTATTTCGACATTTTTTTCGCTGTCACCAGTGTCACATTTCAGTTTTTTTTTTTTTTTTAAAGGCATGGCAAAAAATATTTTTCTAAATATTTACACTTTAAAAAATTTTAAAAAAGCAAAAAAAAAAAAGGCATGAAAAAATATTATTTTAAATATAAATTGCTTTATAAAATTGAAAAAAAAAAGGGTTCAAAAAGTATTTTTCTAAATATATACACTTTATAAATTTTAAGGTAAGCGTGCAAAGAATATTTTTTTAAATATATACACTTTTAAAGTAAATAAAGATAAAACACTAATACAATAAAAAAATGCATTCAGAATTTAAATAATAAATTAAATTAATAAGATAATAATAAATTAAATTAATAAGATAATAAATATATATTAAATAACCCCCCCCCCAAATAAAAAGAATTAATGTAAAAGAAATTGTAAAAAAGAAAAATTTACGATGACTAGACGCTGGTGACAACGAAGCACATCCTACAGCAAACTAAAGACAAATGGCTTCCAATTCAAATAGAAACGTCGAAAAAACGTGGGGCATAGAATGTTCTAGAACAATGAAAGTCGAAGTAAATTTTAAATAGCTTTAAAATTTATATTAAACACAAGAAAATTGAATAGTGGCAACAAAAAAAAAATAAAAAAGTAACTAATACTGAATTTGGCAACACTAAAATAAAAACAAAAGCTGAAATCGGCAACACTACGCAATAAACAAAGGGCGCCAGATTTGGCGAGAAATCTTATATGGGGATACCGAACTTGTTCCTTATGTTCTTCCACATGGACATAGATGAAGACATTTCTACCGAGTGAAAATACATTCTCGGGTTCTTCACCACATTTGAAAGATATACCCGCTTTAACTTTCTTTCCAGTAGATACCTGTAGAAAAATAAGTAACATAAGTAAAAATACATTTTAATATTAGAAAGCTATTTCGATTGTAAGAATGAATCTGAGGTAAAAATTATTTCGATTGAAAGAATTTTTACCTCAGATTCATTCTTACGCTTCAAGTTAGCCATTCCACTGACTTATCTTTTCTGATAGATAAAATTCACAGTAAAGTATCGAAAAAAAAACATATAAGGACATATAATACTCTAATAATTAATCAAAATAAATAAATATGCCAAGAATATTATAGTAAAAATAAAATTAGACTTACTTGAAATTATTTTTGAGTAGTCCAGTAATAAGCAGAAAAAGTGTACCCAGACTCAAGAAAATTTCTGTCGAATCCTGTTTTACCACGTACAACGTTAATATCATCACGTGTTAAATTGAATGGTAGTAAAAATGATGCCATTTTATAATACCTAACATTTACTGTTGCCATTCTACAAAAATTAAAATCATGTTGCCACATGGTAGAAATTTTTAAAGGAACCAACCTTTTGTAATTTGGAGTTGGACATCACCGCCACATGTTTTTGTTTAACTTTCACGTGTTGTCTTAAAGCACAAAATGTTGCCACTTTGTTAAATGCAAATCATCTGTTGCCATTTCATGAATACTAAGCTCTCAAACTCACAAAAATTCTACTTTTCTGATTGGCAACAGGAGAGTTTTGATTCTATAAAATGGCAACGTTTCATAGTAAATACGGGATGCATCTAAACAAACACGTGTTTACCAATACATGTTGCCATTCCAAAAAACCAAAACTATACCATTGCCATTCCATAAAACAGAATCTCAAAAACCAAAATTAATTTTAAAAACCGAATCTAAAACTTAAAAAGCAGCAAAAAACAACATGTTTACCAATACATGTTGCCATTCCGAAAAACCAAAACTATACCGTTGCCATTCCATAAAACAGAATCTCAAAAACCAAAACTAATTTTAAAAAACCAAAACTTAAAAAGCAGCAAAAAACAACTCAACTTAGTAGCAGGAAGAAAACAACTAAACTTAACAGCAGGAGGAAATAACTCAACGTCGCCATTCACCGCCCCCACCGCCACTGTGTTAGAATCGGCTTTTTTTTAACTACTCACATTAGCTGCAATGAAGAAAAACAATACTTTATCAAAAACTGAAAAAGATTATAAATATTTTTTAAAGAAGAATAACCTTTTAGACATCCCAAAATTTTTTGGTGCCATGCCCCACCTAAGCCCTTTTGAAGTTCTTATGCCCCCCTGTAACATATATGCATAATTTTTAATATTAAATAACTAAATTGTTCACTTAAGAAACTAAAGAAAAAAAACATAAAAATATTTTTTGGAAAAGAAACATTTTGTGAAAAATAACATAAAACCACAATATCATAAAAATAAAATCGAAAAGAATATAGTGTGAAAGGTTTTAGGAAGAAATAACTAGAAAATTGTTAATGAAACACAGTAAGTAGATTTTCAAAATTTATAATGAAAAACGAAAACTCACAAATTCGAAATAATTTTAATAAAGATTTTTCTATAATAATTTAATATTATCAATTTATAGAGTGAGATCCTTGCGCTGTCTGCACAGAGATCTTATGTCATGTTCCCGTCCTGTTATATCCTGACGACTTTTTTTATCAATAAATCATTTACAGCACTTAATTCACACTCAACTAATAATGGTAGCGGTAATAATAGTTTCTTGCCCATTTGGGGTTGAATTTGAGTATTTGATGTCTTTTTCACAAAGCTATGCCTTACATATTAAATAGAGTTTTAACTGACTCCTCATTTTGTATTTCTGCGAGTTTTTCTAGCTAATGCACATTTGATATAATCAGACAAATCCACTAATATTGACTTACATCATCTATGTAGGAAAGTCATTTTGTTTTAAATCAGAAAATCTTTCCTTTAAATTAGCTGATAGAATTTTCAGATGATCTGCAATAACAAGTAAAGCGGTATCATTTAATTTATATATTTGGAGCCAAAATGAAACTGTTCAAAGTTTTTGTTAATTTATTTCTGACAATATGAGAAATGAAACTAAATATCTTCGCTTTTTGCATCAACAAGCGTTTTATTTATTTCTTGAAATTGCTTACATAATATATTTAGTTTTACGAAGATACTGGCTAAATAACGCACAAATGTTATGCCATTGACTGTCAACAGATACTTTATTTCAGGCTTATCGCTTAAAAATATCACTAAGAGTATCGAAACAGTTCCATAAATCTTTTCAAGCAGTTCCCTTTAGCAAGTCAAATTTCTGCAGTATGAAGTAAAAGTCTCGCATAATGTGTATTTTCTTCTTCCGAAAATAGCCTGAAGAGACTCTCACATTTGGCATTAAATTTAATAGAACAGACGAGATGTTTTTAGCGATCAAGTTCTTTCCTATGAATAGCACAATGCACCAGAATCATTTCTGGATTTTCATCTTTCATCGATTTTAAGCAGACATTTTTCTTAGCCATCCTATTAGGAGCAGCATCTGCAGCACAAGATGTTATATTTTTCATTGGTATATTATTGACATCTAAGTATTTTTTTAGCTTATCATATATACTTTTGTAAGCAGTGGTCCTTTCTAATCTCTTACAGAACAACATTGCTCCAGCAATATGTCCTTTATTAATATATCTTACGTAAGTTATGAATACTGCCTCGCTATCTATCAAAGATGATTCATCCATTTGAGAGAGAATTTCCTTGTTTTCAGCTTTTCGACGAATTGTTTTTCAGAATCTTCACTCATTTCGTCTATTCTTCTGCTAACAGTATTGTTACTGAGTGGCATAGCTTTTACATCTTTGTCGTTTTTTTTCCAAGAACCGTTTTAAGAAATGCTGATACTGACAGCTTTATTAAATTCTCTTTTATAGTATGATTTTTTTCCAAATTTAGCTATTAATTACGAAATTTGATAACTAGTCTTAAGAATACGATTATAAGTAGAAGTGTTAGACTTAACTGTTGCCCTCTTTTCAATTTTTCCTTAAAGTTTGAAAGTAATTCAAATCTGATTTAATATGAGCATTATGTTTCGTCTTCAAATGCGCCTCAAAACGACCTCATTTCATTGATTTGTTGGTCAAGCATTGAGGGGAAAAAAAAACGCTTATCGTGGACAACAGGTATGAACCCAAATTTTAAATATTCCTCGCAGTATTGACGATTTTTTTTTTTTTTTTTTTTTTTGCTTGCACCATTTATTTTACTATGGGCTAAAAGAAATATATATAAGATGAATTAAAAACTTAAACAAAAGTATAAATTTAATTTAATTTAATGTGACATAGGGTAAACATATACTAAAAAATGCACACTTATTTAAATGTCTGTAACACATTTACCACAACGCCACTCCAAAGCAACATATTTTTTCCATTTTTAGAAATTTTTCAGGAAAATTATGCTTTTAAAATAAATAAAAATAAAATAAAATACTTATCAATTATCTCTCTATACAATGTATATATTTTTTAAATCAACGCTATTCTTACAAGAGTTTTTGCTGCCGCCTCTTTTCAAAGTGACATCAACGAAACACTTCCGATGCGAACCACTGCGTTCTTCATGAGGGGTCGACGCCGCAGAGAGGACGCCAAACAACCTGTTGATACTTTGGTTTCGTCAAATGAATCAATAATATTTATAGGCCGTAATTATTTAAGAATTTGCTTTTATTCAGTTTTGGCAACGAAATCTACCATTTCATTTAAATGATTCGGAGCAAAAGAATTAAATTCAAGTCGAGTGCATTTTCGAATTACCCCCCTTCATAATCAAATATATTTGTGGGGCGTACACCCCAAATTGGGAAATACTGTTTTAGACTGTACCGATTCCGCATATAACTCTTCTCAATTACTCAGCGGTAGCTCAAGGAAAACAGTTTTAAAAAGAAGAAAGAGAGAGAGCCAAGCACTTCGTTCATGGCGCGACCATAGTTCCGAAATGGTATAAATTGCAACGTTATTAATTTTGTATTAGTTTAAATCAGTATTCCAAGCTTTACAATTAACTTAAGAAAAGGAAATGTTTCTTCTGTGTTTGATTTAATGTTTTAATAAACAAGCGCAATGCAAACAAGATTAAAAGAAAATGGAGCCTAATTTAACTATATATAATTATGTTTAATAATAGCTTAGGACTCATTAAATGGAAAGTAAAATGAAACGCCAGGATGACATCAAAATAAAATAGGGTGCTCTGTTTAAAATAAAGTAGGTTCATCGTGCGCTGAGAGTGCTCCATTACTGTCAGACACACACAATCACGAAGTAAAATATACTATTCTGCAGTGGCGCAATCTGGTGTCACCAACAGTTACTATTCAAAGTCTGGACATTAACTATAGTATTAGTTATATTAAAAACGTTGTCATAAAAATTTTTTAAATGAACCTTATCCTATGTTTTTGTTAATTAGATTTCAATATTCTGGGGCAAATTTTATTCTATTCGTTTTCTATTCGTTCGAAATTCTCAGATAAACAGAAAAAATAATTTTATTTATACTGATGCTTCTATTTCCAGTGAGATTTCATTTGTGATAACGTGATTGTAATTTTTATATTAATTAGGAAATTAGAGTCTGACAAAAGTGAAATCTTCCGGAAGATAAATTAAAAAATTTTCTGATTAAGAAACATATATCCTGACAGTTTAATCTAAACTCAAATTTATAAAAACATGTATATAAAAATGTGATATTAATTAACATTCTTTTTATGAGAACTATAATTTTTACACACTTACAATATTAGAATATATTTTTCTGAATAAATTAATTCTAAAAGAATATTACAAAAAAAAAAAAAAAAAAAAAAAAAAGAGCTCAAGTGATTTGTATAAACGAAAATTTGTGTAAACGAAATTTAAAAAAGCTGGCGTTTCGATGATAAGTATGCCTGCGTTTCTCGAAAAGAACATATCATGGTTTCCTAAAAATGAAAAGAAAACATTGGTGCACTTAAACTCGTGAAAAATTACTAACTTAAATAGCAAAAATACTACGTGAGATAAATGGTTACTCCAATATTATGATATCTTTAAAAAAAAAAAGTACGGAAAGCTTTTTAATTATTTAGTTTTCACTTTAATAGTATATCATTAATTATTTCGTAGAATAGCTAGTTATTTCATAAAATAATTTGTTATATCGTAGATAGTTAATCATAGATTTATTAATCATAGAATAGTTAGTTATTTTATTCAATAACTATGTATGAAATTTTTCAACTGTTATTATATACGTTAACTGATTTGTTTAGTTATTTCATGAAATATTAGTTTTACTATGAAATATATATAACTGAATTATATACTTAATCGGTTACAAAAATATCCTGTTGTTATAAATGAGAGTAAGAATTCCAAATGTAATTCAAATGAAAATTAATGAATGTTAATTAAAATGAATTGACATTTATAAATAATTATTATTCTGTTCATTTAAGCAGCCAATTTTTTTTATTTTAAATACTAAAAACAACATAAAAAGAATCTCTTCTGCATACAATAATAGTAAAATGAATAAGAAATGTGTTGAGTACTTAGGGTATTCTTTGATGAAAATCTTCCTAAGCTAGAGATTTTACCTGCTGAACGAATCATAGCCGCCTCTTTCATTAATTCCGTTTCAGTAAAATTCTTGATCTCATCGATAAGGAACAAAAACATTCGAAAAGGAATAATTTAAAGTTTACAAGAAAGAATACTCTCTCTTTAAATTAGAATATATATATTCCAGAGAATATTCATATTATTATATATGTTACTGTTAAAGTATGAAATCCATTATTTTATGGAATACCTCGTTATTCCATGGAATAACAGATGGTGTTTGTTAAAGTGTGAAACTCTATTTCATTTCATGGTTTAACTAGTTATTCATAGAATAACGATCTGCAATCCGTTAAAATGTAAAATAATCTATATCATATATCTCGCTTTTTAGTATAAAGTACATTTACGTTTCGTTTAACAATTTGGAAAGTAGCTGGAAAGAAAAACGTTAATTTCGAATTCAAATAAAAATAATTTTTGAAGGACGGCAAAAATATCAAAGCATAAAACAACAAGAATACTTTTTCGCCATACTCTCAAAATGTCAACGACAATCATGAATAAATCAGATAAATTGTCGATCATTAACTTATATATAGATTACTTAGTTTTTAATTTTAGATTAACTGTTTATTTTTCACTTTAATTATGGCTCATTAGTTAATTTATAGAGTACCTAGTTATATATATAAATATATTTCATAGAATATATAACAAGTTAAAGTGTCAAATTATTAACATATTACACACTTTAACGGACACGATCAGTTACTTCATGGAATAACTAGGTATTATATAAAACAACTACATTATATATTTAACGGTAACATATATAAAAAAATATTCATATTTTAGGCAGAAAAAATGAATTTACTTCATTGTTTAGACATCAAATTCTTGATGCTACTCATCTCGACTGGTGCTCTGCTCTTGTGTTTTTTAACTGTAGAGTTCAGAAATACTGAAAGGCTAGAGAAATAATGGTGCCCTAGCCATAATTCTGGCCATTTGTAATAAATAATTTCACTGTGCAGAATAACAATATTCTTCATAACAGTATACGAAAGCTCATGACAGGGCTCTTCTTGTTTTCTTAACAAAGAAAAAATATTAGAAATATGTTTTGAGACTCGAAACAAATCGTTGAATTTCACTCCTAAACAATGGGCTATCTATTATTCATTTCAGTTGTAACAATTATTCTTAATTTCTAATATTCTAGGAATATTCTTTCTTAATTTGTTCTTTTATTTATTTGATTCTTCGTATTGTTTTATAGACAGTAAGTTGAAATGTATTATTGATTTCAATTTGTGTAAGCTTTTTTGGTTTGTTTTTACTACAGCATAAAAATTTACCATTTAAAATTTTAACAGGATTATTTCACAACAAAAAATTAGTTTTACTGTAAATGCATTGATATCAGATTTAAAAAATTGTAATATTTAAAAAAATAAATATTTGCAGACATGAAAAGGAAATTTGCTTAAATTATAAATCATTTTAATATCAATTAGAAATAAATACAAAATGTTTATATTGCAATATTTCTCAGCATGAAACTTTTGTGTTTAAATTTTTGAACTGTAAAATGCAAATAAAGAAAAATAAAATAAAAAAATACAAAAATTAACATTTTTTGTATGGAATAAGAAAAGATATTTTTATTATTTATGGCAGAATATATAGAATAAAGAAGAATATTCTTATTATACATAAAAAGAATATGTTTTCATATAAACTAAATTGTACAGAATAACACTATTTTTATTTCTTTACTTATCATAAAAGCATCAGAAATGTATTTTTTCTATTAAACCGTTTAACTGAAGCCAATTTTTTTTTTACCTCGAACAGTGTGTATTATGTAATTCACATCAGTTGTAAATTATCACATGAATACGAATTATAATTTTTTTATAGAATGAGAAAAAATAGTTTAATTGTTTATAGCCGAATATAGAATCTGTAGAATAAAGAAGAATATTCGTATATACATAAAACGAATCATTTTTATATAAGTCATATTGTATACAATAACAATGTTTTTGTTGTTGAATAAGCCAAATAGAACAGCATCAGAAATGTGTTTTTGCTTCTGAAGCATATAACTATAGTCAAATTTCACCTAATGAACCCTGAGCTTTCTCTTGTTCAGTTAAAGAGCAAATCATTTTATAATTATGAAATCATTTTTTTTATAAAAAAAATCCTCATATATAAACAAAATCATATTTTTTTTTAAATTTTGAATAATATAAAAGATTCTTATTATTCACAAAGAGGGATTTATTTGCTCAGATTCTTGAAATCACTTTTCTAATGAAAGGAGAACTTTTGATAGTGTTCAATGCAATTCCAACAAAGTGGCTGTGTTTTCTCTGGCAATGAGAAAAGCATTCGAAATATGTTATTTCTGCAAATAAAATCCACAGTTCAGAATATTATTCATTTGAGAATTAATGTAAGTTCAAAGCAAGTTTTTTTTTTTCTTATAAACTATTTCTATTCTTTACTTTTGCAATTAATTCTCTTCCAAATGTGAAAAAAAATTCTAACGAAGAAGAAATGAAATTTTATTTACCGCATAGAAATTATTAGCATTCCAGCAATCAATTGAAAATTAAAGCCTAATTCATGATGGAGTATTATTGTCTCCATATAGGACTTTATTTGTAAACTGTTGCGATTCGCATGTTGAAGTTCTGTTCTGAAACTGGTGGCGATTTTGCAGATAAACAGCATTCCAGTTTTCACCTGTTTTGCGGTGTAATCAGTAGCAAGTATCTCTCTGCCCTGGGAATGCAGCACCTGGCGTGGGAGGAGCAACGAGGGAATCTCACAAGTGTAGTCAAGGCATTTTGCTTGACATCTGAGAAACAGGTAAACCGAATTTTGTCAATTATCAAACTTTTTAAATTTTTTCCTTAAAATAATATTATTTAGAAAATTGAACAAGTAATCTTCTTTTTAAAGAGTTTCAAATAGCTGTATTAAATTAAAATGACCCGATATTTTTTAATTAACGAGCTCTTTATATAAAATCACTAAGAAAAGAACTTAATTATACACATATATTTAAGAGATAAATTTTTTATGGAAAAAATTATTTGTTATAGATACATATTTTTATATTATTTAGTTTTTTCTTTGCTATAATGATAAATATTGTTCTTTCTGGCAGAAACGCTAACACATTGATATAGATGCCTAAAAATAAAATTTTAATGGTCGCGGTGTTTATGTGTACCTAAAAACATTCTAATATGTCTTAATAAATGAGCCTAAATGCATGGTAAGAGGAAAAAATATTATCAAATATATTAATATTTAAAGATGCTGGAATTTTACTCTTGATAAAAAAAAAGTTGGTCTGTTATAAGATATGGGTGACGAGATTTCATAAATAAAATTTACCAAACTTTTTAATTCGGGTAGGGAAAAATCGGATTTTAAAGTCTTCGTATAGTGTAAAATTTGATACAATTATTTCTAATTAAAAATTCCTTTTTTTAAATGTAGCTTAATACCTTTCGTTTGAAATTATTTATAACGTAGAAAAAGTATTATACATGGAAATATTTATCTCGGTTTTATAAAAGTACATTAGAGAACATGATAGATATTTTTCTTCAAAATTTCCCGTGTGCAATTAATTTATGAATATTTGTGCTATGTATTTACATATTTATTTTTTTGATGTTTTAGTTATCATAAAACTAGAGTCCTGATAGTAATGCTGACAGTTATATTACTTTTAATTTAAGTTAATGCGCCGTTTCTTTTCGGTTTCAATTATTTAAGCAATCTTTTTTGTTTTCACCTTTAGAAATGCGTATTCTAAAAAAAAAAAAATTATTTACACTATTATAATATATTTATCGGAATGCTTTATTTAGCAGTTAAAAGATTCTTAAGATTATATTATGAAGGTAATAATTGCATGTTGTATCTGTCAGAGTTTCCGAGCACCCTCATTTTTTTTAAAACGCCTTTCATTTCGTATGTATGGGTGTAGCAAGACAAATTACTTATTTCGAATTGCAACAGCACAAAAAAAGTAAAGTTAATCGGTTTGGCGTTGTCTCGTTTCAGAGAGGAGATCATAAAGTGGGTGAGATATTGTGGTTCAGTCGCCACCATGGGTCGGAGTAATGAACACCTTGCCTTTATCATTGAGTGGTAAAGATTTTGCATGTGTCATAGAGTAGTTAAGTTGTCAAAAAGTAGTAAAGATAGTGAGGTTGGCGCGGTCTTGTTTCAGAGAAGAGATCATAAAGTTGGGTGAGACATTGTGGTTCAGTCGCCACCATGCGTTGGAGTAATGAACACCTTGCATTTGACATAGAGGTGTATTTTTACGGGTGCCTCATTTCAATGAAAAACGATATGGAGTGGACTGCGCATTTTCCCGATTTGGTCCTATGTAATGGTTGGTTCTTCAAGTAATAACAATATTTTTAATTCATTATAATAAATATAGCGAAAACACTAAATAATCTAAAAATATGTATCGATAACAAATAATTTTTTCAGTAAATATTTTATCACGTAAATATAAATTTTTTCCTTAGTAATTTTTAATATAAAGTTCGTAAATAACGAATTATAAAATATCGGCGTTTTTAAAGTCCCATATCTATAGTGATTGCCCATAAACTTTGGAAGATCTGAAAAGAAACAGTCAAAGAGAAACGGTGAACATACCTGATGGAGAGAGTGAGGAAAACAGCAGAATTGGGTTCACCAATAATATGGTGAACTAAATTCTGAAATGGCGGGCGTCACTTGCCCAATATATAGCCTAGTGGTCAAAACATCGGCCAACCATCCGGTAGGGTGGGGTTCGATTCCCAATGCCCCTAAAGACCCACCGAGTACATGCTCATTAAATCTGTGGAATGGAAAGTCCTGTGATTGGTCGTTGACCAGTTACCATGGGTGTAATGGTCTGGAGAAAATTTTCTCCGCCTCCATATCAAAGTCAAAATTGAGTGAGTGGATCCCTCTAACGGAGAAGTGTTAGAGCAAAGACGTACTTCGTAGTGCTCTGTTTAAATGAAGGACTCACCCTACTGATTTAATTTCGCACAGCCCTTGGCTAACAAGCTTGGCTTGTCCAAATGTCATAAGTAACAACAGCTTACTTAATATGATGCATAAGCTAAGTGAACTAAAGCTTCAGATATGTAAGGTTTGTATGCAAAAATATATATTAATACTTTTTGTGTTATTGCAATACGAAGTAAGGAAATTACCCTGTCGTACACTGTATGAGAGGAAATGATAACTGCCTTTCTGTACTAATTTCTCTGAGCTTTGAGTAGTTGAGTTATAAGCATGACTTTTTGCTGAAGCAGTTCTAATACTTGCCTTACTAAAGGAGAGGAATACTGTAAATAATTTATTTGCGAAGTTAAACAAATGTATGTACTTTAAATACAAGGTGACTATATTTTTTTTACCCCATTTTGATGTTTAATAGTTTTTAAAATAATGAATATATAATTAAACCTGTGATATTATTAGAGAAATAAGCAATGTAATTTTGTTCATTTGTTGACAATTTTGTTATAGGCTATTCTCATTACCCATTTGAATTACTTTTCTTTTGTAAATATCATTTTCGTGTATCATTAATTGTTGTAAATTTGCTTTTCCTGTTTCATTATATTTTATCGCCTAAGTTTACAACTTTAAAAGATAATGGATCGGGTTCTATATTTTGAACACCCTTAAAATATCAGGAATTTTTTTTCCTTTCAGGAACTGTAAAGGTTAAGGTATCATTTTAGTAACAAAATGTCGAATGCTAATTACTCAAAGCTCATAATTCCAAATGCACCCATTTCTTATTTGTTCTTTGAGTCAGAAAAAATCCAACATCAATAACCACTATGATATCCAACCCTCTTGTAATTTAAGACAAGCATGGATAAATCTTGAACGAATGGTTACAAGTGTAAATTCACTGAGACAAGTCACAGTTTTCCCTCTAACCAATAATTTTATTATAATTAAAATCCATATTTTCATTATTTTATGAATTATTAAGCATCAAAATATGTCAATTATTTTATAGACACTGTATGTGATTTTTCTATTAATATATATATATATATTTACAAAATAAGTTTACCTGATTAATTAGTATTACACCACCCCAAAGTGAACCCATTTCTCTCCTAAGGATGAAATTCCTGCCTTTTCTTGTCCTCGTCGCTGGGCTGAGTGACGCTCTAAGGAACACCTGCCCTTCATCGAAAATCAAGCCATGCGACTGCAAGCCTTACTTCGACGGGGCGTGCATCGTCACGTGTAGCCTGTCTTCGCAGGAGGACGTGGAAAGGATCGCGGACATCCCCAACCTGTGCGAGGGTAACGTCCATTTTGTCCTCGTGCACAGCAAGATTGACGGGATTCCGTCAATGCTCTGGAAGACGCTGCTTTCCTCGAAGACGGTGGATGTCTCCATCAAGCACGCTATCGTCCAGGGACTGGTGAAGCCTGGGGATGAGCCCATTCCGCGGGCATACACCCCCGGGCCGGCTGTCATCAAGGTGGATCATTCCAAAGTGGGCAAGTGGGACTGGAAGCAGCTCAGCGACTTCTACTCCGGTAAGGAATTTTGGTAGTTTCTTCGGCCAGGAAGTTGGCGTAAAATATCACCGAATGGTCACTAAGTCCTTTCATGTCGTTCCTCTGTGTGTATTTAATGAAAAGTGAGACAATGTAGAACATAACAATAAAAGCATCCCGGCACATTTTTTTTTAAAAAAATATAATTAATTATAAAAATATTTTTATTTACTTATTTTAACAACAAAAATTGTTTAAATAAAAAAACTTAGATGAATATTATTAAACTCCATTCGACAATTGTTAATTGCATCAACAATATATAAATCTGAGTGTAGTTAAAATAGAGACATTAAAACTCTCCAACCAAATTTTTCCTATCAAGTAGATACTTATTTGACGTCGTTATCAATGCTTCGATGTCATTACTTGATTTCAAGTGGAGTTATATATCGTGATCGTTAGAGCATATGTTTGGTTTGTTTGTCGCTTAACGGTCATATTTTGCATACGAGGGCTAATTAGACCGTGGACTATGGTTTAAAGTGGATTCCGGACCACTACAAACATCCAATGCCCAAGGTGGGATTCGAACCCACGAACAGTTGAACCGAAGGCAAGAGCGCTAACCATTCAGCTGCCAGATCGGCGAGCATATGTTTTAGATCACACAACATGTCTTTTAAAATAAGCCACGGCGTTCTGTTTTATAGTAAATAGGTATCAAATTATTATCATTTGGGGATGAAAAAGCAGACAAAGAACTACTGGACCGGACTGAAAATATTCTTGTTTAAATAGGAATGTTTTATGCAATTAACGACTTAGTATTTGGTCAACAGTTTATGTTGTTGTCTACAGTTTAAGTTGTTATAAAATATCATACTATTTGACGGCATTTTGTTTCGTGATCGATGGTATTTTACACATGTACAGAAACTTTGATTTTCATACAAAGAATAAATGAATTTATAAGCTATAAGCACGAAAGAGAGATAAGCACGATTTTTTAATCTTATTACACAAGTAAAAAGGAATGTTGTTGAACTCAGAATTTTACAATGTTTCTCTCACTTTAGAATTTTACAATGAAAAATATCACCAATAAATATCGTGGCACCACTACACTTCTCTTTATCCAGTCCAGAGTTTGGCTCCACCAGTTAGATAGAAGCAACCGGGTAGGAATCTTCCTATTTTGAAGCAGGGACCATCAGAAGACCCCTATATTTGACCTACCTTCAGAACTAATAGGAATCCCCCCCCTCCATTGGCGACCATTGCAATTTTTTTTTTCGTCACCAAGTTAAGCACATGTTTTTGTTTAACGCGAGAATTTTCTCAAAGTTCTGAAAATACGCATTTTAGAAATTTTTTAATCACATTATAGTATAAAAAATCTAAAAAAGTATTTCTGGAAAATGAATAAAAACTTTTCTGTTAGGTTTGCCTTTTCTTCAAAACAACCTTTAAAACTTTAAAAAGTAAAATTTTATCAGTTTTAAAGTGATAAATAAATAACAATAATGGACTTATTTGATATGAGGTCAAGATCACAAATCGAATATGCTAGGTGATATTAAGATATAAAAATAAGTAAACAAAAAGAAATTTGAAAAATGAAACAGTTTATGATGTTTGGATGCTGGCGACAACAAAATACAACAGCAAACGTAAAACAAAAAGTTCGAATTGGAAGTATAACGAAATTTTCAAATGCTGTTGCCACTGAAAAAAAAAAACCATATATATGCCGTAAAAATGATGTAAAACACGATGAAAACTAAATCTGGCAACAAAAAAAATCGGAAAAGTAACAACACTTGAATTGGCAACAGGATAATCAAAACAAAGGACGCTAGATTTGGCAAAAAATCACTCGTGGGGGGTATTATACTTATACCCTGCCTTCCCTTAGAAGCATTATTTCACTTGAAAAATATTGCGACTACAACCGGTGCAGTGTGCCCCAGTAATCTTTAGTTTACACGACTGTTCTTCGATTAAATCAATATTCTAACTTACTACCTTTCAATAGACTTTGACGATGATCTTTCACTAACTATGTTATTAGCATCTGAATGCGGTGTAAAAAATTTTTGATTGCCCCGAAAATGACAAAGGAGGAATCCCAAAACATCCCTTTCATTTAAAACTGAACTAAATTAGATTATCACGAACCCAAACGGTATAACCGAAGTCATTTACTCGTCATGGGAAAATATTAACTACAACAAATTACCCAGAAACTGCCACAGAGATTAGTTGTATCCGACGTATTCTTAGAGTTCGTGTAACCTCGCAAATTCAAAAAGAGAGCTATACATCAAAATTTCTATTAACAAACATCCCAATAGACTTGGATTTAAACCGGCTCGCAGAGGAAATTAAAAGAAACGAGTTAATAGTATCAAACATAAGACGTTTCACTAAGAAAGGATCACCCGAGCATTCTGAACATATACTTATCACCATTTACGGCTTTAATATGCCAAAAGAAATGAGTTTATCCTATTTGCGATTAAAAATAAGACTTTTCGTTGATAAAGTTCGCCAATGTAGCACATGCTTTAAATTCTCCCCTCCTACGAAGCAATGCAAACTGCAAACTCCAATATGCAAACAATGCGGCTCGCCACAAGAACACAAACCAGGCTCTTCTAATACAATTACATGTGTAAACTGTAAAGGTAATCATTCAGATGATTATTTATCGTGCCCATCTCGTCTTGAAGAAAATAGATTTCTAAAGTTCAAAGCAGAAAACCATTAATCATTCATCGAGTCAAGGCGACAATTCAAGTCAAATAAAGATTCCTTCGCTGGAATTATCCGTTCAGCACAACTTAGTGGGATTAATAAGAGTGAAATTGAAGAAGGTATTAAAAAATAAAGCAGTATCCAGAGTGATAGAATAATACAATAACATATTATTGAAATTGACTGCACCTTTCGAGGCCAAATTACTAGCTCTACAAACTAGACAGGATGAAACAATGACAAAAATGTTCTCGTTAATAAATAACTCAACTTAAACATTTATTTTAAAAGCACAGGAACATCCTGAATCCTCTAAACGAAAGTCTACCCGAAAAAGTTCTGGACTAAGACCTTCCCAAAATAAAAATGGATCAAATACTAATTTAATTCCAGAAATATCCAAGGATTTTAATTTCGGATTAAGCTCTAAAGTCAGTCAAACAATAAGTAAATGCTTAGCCATGGAGAAGAGCCCTAATAGCTCTCCATAGCACAAATACACAGGTGTTACTTTGAGGCGCTTTCAAATTTTCTATCTGTTTTTATATCATTTTCCTATATCTTCATGCATAATAAGTTTTCTGTTCTATCCTGGAATCCTAGAAGTATTTCTAACAAGCGCCCATATTTTAAGTTTTCTTATTTTACTTCAACAAGTGTTATTGACATTCAAGAAACTTTTCTACAAAACAAGACCCTTTCTTTTTAACCAATAAAATTATATTTCGGAGTGACAGAGACCGTAGTCGGGGAGGAGGTCTCCTAACTGCCATAGATAAATCATATCCAACTCAAATATACAACCCAACACGTCTTCCAGATGAAGGTCGAGAACTTTTGATTGTAAAAGTATCCCTTTCTTCTTTAACTCTTTTCATAATAAATGTATACATCCCTACTGGAAAATTTTCAAGTGATTGGTTAAACAGTATAATCCAAGGTATTAGATCACTTTTCATTATTTTTGGAGACTTCAACGTTCAACATACCGATTTCGGGAGTCTATCCAAATCTCCCCAAAGTCTTGAGTTCTTCGATTGGATACAGGAAAATAACTTTTGCCTTTTGAATACTAAAGTTACGACACATTTTGGTTCACATCAGAACCCCTCTCTGATTGATTACTGCACAGTCTCCTCAGATATCTTTCGTTTGTGCACTATCAATATCCATTCAGATTCGTTTGATAGCGATCATGTACTTATGAAGACGATTATTTCTATCATTGGTAAAAACCCACAATGGCGCGCGTGGATTCTGTGGACTGATTTTTTACTTCATTTAACCAGCAGTTAAATAACAATTTAGAAACTATCAACCAATTCAGTGATATCTGTCAACATAATTTAACTAAGTTTCGAAAATGGCAAAAGTACCCATATTAATTCTACCCTTCTTGGTGGAATTCAAAATGTAACTATCTATTACGACGAAAAAGAAGACTCTGGCGTATAGCCAAAAGGTCTTGTATCGTGAAATCATGGATACAATATAAGAAGATTACAGCCGAACTCCACTCCTACATACTATCCATGTCTCGCTGTTTCTGGTAGAAAACTGTGTCACCTGACGGTCAGTCCAAAGATATTTATCGTATTCTAAAATGTCTTCAAAACAGAGTATCCATATGCACAGACTATATATATATAACCTATATATAATGGGAGGATCCAGAGCAATAACTGACGCTGTCGCTCAAGCAAATCTTTTTGCAAACTATTACTCTACACATCGTATTTCTGAAGGAATACCACTAGATTTCAGCACAGACTTTAAGTTTTCATACAACCAACCTTTTTCATTGACAGAACTTTAGAAGGTGATTACCCAATGCAGAATCACATCAGCTGGTCCGGACAAAATCTCGGCAAAGATACTTCAAGGCATAGATCATAACAACCTTAACTGTCTCCTATATATTATAAATGAAACATGGATAACAGGAATAGTTCCAAAGATATGGAAAAAATCGATTATTATCGCCATTCTAAAACCAGGGAAAAGCTCTGATGACATCAAATCCTACCGACCTGTTTCTCTTACTAGCGTTCTTTGTAAAACTGTTGAGAGCATGATTATAAAACGGCTCACAAACCATATATATGCATCACCGATCCTCAACACAAATCACCGCGAATTTTTGCCAAATAGAGGGTGCGACAGCATATTATCTATCATCCATCATTCTATTATATCTGCTCGATCCTCCAAAAAGTTTATTGCGTGCGTCACTGTAGATATTGCAAAAGCTTATGATTCAATATGGCAGGATGGCCGAATTTAAAAGCTATTAAATGCAAATATTAAAGGTAATGCAGCACTATGGATTCATAATTTTTATCATAAATCGAAGTTTCCACGTTAAATGGAGGAGTGAGATATCAGTCCAAATGTCCTTCCATAGGGGTGTCCCTCAAGGGAGTGTATTATCTCCTTTCCTTTTTCTTTCCATATTTATGGCGGACATTTATGGAATAATTCCCGATGGCATTGAGTGCTATATTTATGCAAATGACATAATACACTGCTGGACAATTGCTAAGGACGGATAACATTATCATCCATAGCAACCACAAAATGAAAGGAAGCAAAATGTGGAAAATTAGAATAAGTGCGGGATATAGTAAGAAGAAGTATGCGTATGCAAATCTGATCAATGGGACACACACAACATGTCTGCGGGCGTATAGTCCTCCTCCCCTCGAACGTCTGGCAACAGTTTTTCGGGAGATCTGCTTTCCTGAGGCAGCAAAAAACTGATACGCGACCTGCTGAGCTGTGGTGCGCCTGTTCCTTTTTGCTGTTAGGACGATACATATGTTTTCTGCAGGCGTCGTACTTTTAACACGACCTCCCTCGTGCTGCCTACTACACCTTCCAGTAGTTTTAAATGACTTCCACAGCTGTGAAACAATGCTGTGAGCGATGTCGTTCCCTGGCATTATCTGTTATTTTTCGGCCTTCTTCGATCTTTCCAATAATTCGGCCACGCATAAAATCATCTAAGTGATGTCGGGAAGACATGCCAAAAATTTCAAGTTCGTCTTTTAAATCTTTCCTGTAAAACTTTGACTGGAAATAACAACTATCCACACGCGTCAAAACCTTTAAAGCTCTTTTGAATGATATCACGTGTTGAACAGACGTGGAAAAAAATTTGCATACGCATACTTCTTCTTACTATATCCCGCACTTATTCTAATTTTCCACATTTTGCTTCCTTTCATTTTGTGGTTGCTATGGATGATAGTGTTATCCGTCCTTAGCAATTGTCCAACAGTGTATTACTGTATAAATCTACAAACCTAAAAAAATTAGAAATAAAAATGACAAGTGCTCTTATCAACCTACCGGAGTGGTGCCAACAATGGAAACTCATGGTGGATCCTCAAAAATGTTCCGTCATTAGTTTCTCGACAAGGAGGAAACAACCTAAATTCATTTTATATATTAATCAGCAACCTATTCGATGGAATCAGGATGTACGAATTTTAGGTATGTATTTTTCACATAACTTGACTTTCCGGCATCATTTCATACAAAAGAGTAAAACCACTCTAAAGAAGTTGAATGCCCTGAAAGCAATTGCAAGCAATAGGTGGGGTGTACGAACATTTCACCTAATAAAGATAACCCAGTCTTATGTTGTCCGGAGAATGGATTATGGATGTCATGTATTCGTAACTGCCAGTAAATCAGACCGAAGAATCCTAGAGACTCCGTATCACGCCGCTATGAGAATTGCTACAGGGCTTCCTAAATAGACACCCATCCCAATTCTTCAAGAAGCCGGAGTTCTTCCTTTATCATTAAGGCATGAGATGCTATCCTTAAGATTCTATATACGAAACATTTGCAAATGGAAACTATTGCCTAGTGCTATTTGGTAAAATAAATTTTCATTCAATCATATGAATAGTGGCTAACCTCTGGCTATCAGAGCAAAAGACTGGTTTTCTTCTCAAGGAATTCAAATACACCAATTATTAAAAATCCCAATTCAAATTCCTCCGAACAGAATTAAAGAAAATCCAGTAAACGTAATAATCAATTCTCTGGCTTGCCTTTCCAGTCAAAAAATATACGCAAAGATATTATTTGTATAATAGTTTTAATGAATATTATAACTCTATTTGGCGAGACTATGTTAAAATTTTTACCGACGCTTTAAAACAAGGCTCAAACCTGGGAATTGTAGTTTTCAATTCTAAAACCAATATATCAATATCAGGTAAAATAAATTCTCTAAACTTAATATTTACCACAGAGTCATTGGCTTTGTTTACTGTTGTATCTAAAATTTGTGTACAGACAGAAAGATATATATTCTTCACTAATTCATATTCATGTCTCAAATCTTTATCTACTCGCAATGCAAAATCTCTTGTTATTATTCAAAAAATAAAAGAAAAATTTTTATTAGCAATGCAAACTTTTCAAGAGATACAATTAATTTGGATCACGGGACATCAGGAACCCATGGAAATGAGATAGTTGATTTTCCAGCAAAATCCGCAATTTTCAGCCCTTATTGTCTGAAATCTATATCTCGCGAAGACTTTGGACATTACATAAAAAAAGCATTCCAGCTTAAAGGATTAAACAAGTGGGAAAATAGCAAATATGCTTCCAATTTCTCACTCTTGATACCCATAAGCAAAAAACACTTACTCTATTCCCAATCTCGTTTAGAAGATATATTGCTAATCTAGAGTCCGTACCCAAACCTATCCTACAAAATCTGTTCTATATAGATTCTTAATGTCCCCCACGGACCGTTGTCTGTGTGGAAAGCCTGAAACAATTGATCATATTCTATTATCTTGCCCTTTATATAATGACCCGAGAAATGTTCCCCGTAAATCCTTGGGAATTGGAGCTTTATCATTTCCTTGGATGTTTGAACTGTCCGCAAATCCAAAAATGAAAACTCGAGCTCTATGTGTGAATTCATGAAAAAAAAACTTACAGATTTTGACATAATGATAATATGTCATAAAAAAGTTATCTAGTGTTTATCTATCATTGGAGAATTTTTATTTCTGCTTATCGAAGAGGAACCATGTTCTAATCCCATGAAATCTGTCTGCTGAGTGCTAATTTAGATCCAGCGAATTTGTATCAAATACAGCCATGAACAATCAACAATAAGGAACAATCCAACACTACGATACCAATCAATCAACTATTTGTGTGTCTTCTCTCCTCAATGTGAGCTATAAGCAACTTTAGCAAAGATCTACAAAACTGCCGGCCACAACCCAACACAACCCAACCCCAAAAGTCTTGATGGACTTGAATTTATATAATAAAATTTAGCATAAAAGAGTATTTGTAAATTTGAAAAAAAAATACCTTGTGTTAAGCAAAAAAAAAAGAAAAAAAGAAAAAAATAAGCCCCATGATACTTTATTTTGCTTAGCACTTATATATATATATATTTAATTTTCACAAATTTATAACACTGAATTATAAGTAAAACTGAACTTTTATATTTTTGATGTAAAATCAAGTCATTAAAAATATCAATAATCCTAACAAAAAAAACATGTATTAATTATAAAAATAGACGAGCAAGTTCTTAAAAGGAAATGCACATATTTAAACAGAGCCGGACATGAAAATCAATTTTTGTGACGCAATGTTGACATAGAAACTTTCAACATCTATGCTTTTAAAAGAATTTCACATATTTAATGGGAATTGCCCATGAATGGTTAAATTTTGCCTTCCTTGATTTTCCACAGTTCTGGAAAATATTTCGGTACAACAAATTCTTTAGCCATTTATATTAACTTCAAAAAGATTAATTATAAATAATCACAAGTTGAAATTAAAAGTCATAAAAATATCTGTTGACACGGATTCCTCTGCTTAGCTCATGCTTCCAAGTTATGAAGACGCATCCACTTTTCAGACCACGATGGTATACGTAATCTGGATGTCATCAAAGGTGTCGTAAGGTGATATTTAAGAGTAGCGAGAGAATTGTCTGGGCATTTGATACAAATAAAAGTCTGTTGAATTACAGGCAGCATAAAGTATTTAATTTGGAGTTATTGTAAAAATAATTTTGTGAAAATGGGAGATAATGTCACTCATTCCTGAGATTTGAAGACCCATTTTTCTTTCCTATGAAAAACGATTGAAGTTCATATTTTCTAGATAATGCCGGAAAGCTATTGATTCAGTAGACTAGACACTGTAGCTAGTCTGAACCATAAATATTGAACGTGTTGAATATAGAGTTCTCTGAGGATTCCTCTCCAAAAAAGTAAGAAAGAGGGCGTGAGGCAGTTTTCAAGTAGCTCGCTTCACCAAACCATTGGGTAAAAGACAACAGTATTACTGTTGAAAAGACGAATTCTTATTTTAAGAAGTGGTGTGACAACTTCCTTTTTTGTTTAAATATCTTTTTGATTTCACTTCTGTGTCATTTCTTTGTTTCAGATTTTTTCGGATATTTACACGATAAATTATGGAATAAATGTGCGACATAAAATGGAAGTCTTAGAATACTTGCCAAAATTTAAGTTTACAAGAAAGTTATGTAAGAAGATAAAAGGCTAAACAAAAAAAAAAAAAAAAAAAAAAAAAAAAAAAAGAATGCTCAGGATAAGCAAAAAGGCGCCCTCAGTGAAATAAAGAAATTACAAAGTATTTGTGATCGCATCTCATATGCCGATGAGCACTAATATTTGGCAACGATCCCTTAACATGCTACCATTAAGTTTTTTATTTTAAATCTATCACCTTTTGCTTCTCGGAAAATATTTTCTCGACTTCACATATCACAAAGAAAGATACTCCCTATGCATGCAGGAAACAGAAATATTTGCTTTTATTGTTCAACAACCATTGGTATTGAACTTGCGATCACACCAAGAATTTGGGTGGTATCATTAAACGAGAATAAATACATGAGGATTTATTTGCAATTCTTTACAATTGAAGTTAAAACAATAGCTGTAATTTAAAATAAGCATTCACACACACATATTAAATCTTTTAGTGTACGGAAACTCAAATTTCACTGATCTAATAGTGTACTAAAACAAGATCTGAAATTTTATGTATAGGTCTTTATAGTCATTGCGTTAATCATATAGAATTAACAGTAAAATAAAAAGTTGAGAGAACAATGCATTTAAAGATTTAACTTCTTTCGAACAGGTGGCTTCGTAATCCTTTATAATCATGTTGAATTGCAAAATGTGAAATTAAAATATTGCTTACTCCTTCAGCTACCGTCAGAGATAAGATGCCGATATAAATACTCCCCGAAAGTAAGTAGCCAAAATGTCCAAGTTTAGAAACATAATTAAAAGGGAATTTTAAATTTCTTAAATTTCTGAGAACAATGCTAATAAACTTGATCCTTTATTTAGATTAAAAAATAAGTTTCCGGGAATTGTCACACAATGAAGACATCCGGTCAGGAAGTCTCCATTATTAAATCATACGATTGGAAAACTCTGGTACAAGCATTACATTGCATGAACTTTCATCCATCACTCAAACTCAGTTTGCTTTTATGTCCACCGAATCACAGCCGTCATTGCTATCTGTGATAGCAGCTCAATAATTTTAATTCTATAAGCCGTTTATAAGCCAAAACAACTGTAAATCTTCCTTCCATTATTTTGTATGTCTGAAATTTTGCTGTTTTATGTGTGTACCTATGTAACATTTTAATGATCAACACTAAAATTATATACTTTGATTTATCTGGTATCCAAGAAAAATTTTAGAAAAGCCTTCATATTAGAATTGTACATTTTCATTCAATGTTTCGTGGATTTGATTTTTGATCTTTTTCGTTCGAACTCGTTTTTTGAACTGTAGGTTATCTTCGAAATATCCCTTGTGTGCAAAAATTTCCAGAGGATAAATAAGCAAACCACAATCATATTTAAGTTGTTTTATTGAAAAAGAATCCTTCCTAATTAGATTTTTAGCCCATTTTGTTTTATGCATATTTATATAGAGAAACTGCAATCACAGTGTGATTATAAAGTTTTTATTTTTATTTTTAGAGGAAGAACTTACAATTGTAGTTGATGATTCTTCGATGCCAGAACTGAGCTCAGACTTCAGTGAAATCGCCAGCGGTCAGGTGCACAAAGTCACCATCGACAGCACTGGATTAACTGCAATCCGCGACAATCAGTTCACAGCGTTCGGAGACTTGCAATCGCTCTCTCTCCAAAATAATAAACTGACATCCGTGTCTCGATCCATGTTAGCGAGACCAGCAAAAAAATTGCAGTTCCTTCATTTAAAGTAAGTTTATATGCATTCAACAAAGTAAATGTATTGCATATACATCAGAAATATTCATTAAGAACTGCAAGAGGAAAGCGTCATCATCACGAGGTATAAGAAGACAAAATATAGAAAGTAAAACAATTTATTTCAAGGATAATATATCTATGCACTTAGTCACAAAAGTATGTATGCAGAGTGTATGTGAAGTTGTCCCATAAAAAACAGACCTACAATATTAAAGTTAAACGATTTATTTCGATTACAGAAAAATCAAGCTTAGTTACAAAATGAAAAATATTTAAAAAATACAAATATTTAATTAGCAAGATGAGCTTAACTTAAAATAGGATGCAATTTACATCATAAAAGTAAGTATGCAAACAAAAACAACAAAGACATTAATAATGCAAATTTTACAAATTTTCAAAAAAAAAATTAGTAAAATAAAATAAAATATTTGTAAGCAATTTACATGAGTAATTATGTTACTTATTATGGTTTAAGACTTATTGAGACTTAATTTAAAATGTTTACTTCCCCCCAACCCATTATTTCGTAAATCTTTGGTACAATTTCTGTGTACAGCTTTTTACTACGCGGTTCTATCCCAACTCACATTTTCTTAGTTTCTCTGATACGTTAAATATTCAATTATTATATAAATATAATAGTTTTTGGCCTTTATGACAACTCTCAATCTACAGTCTGTCAAAAAAGTATTGGGACACAATATAAGTTCATGAAAATTTATCATAATATATTACAAATGAAACAAAAAAAGACGTATATGACATTTTGTTAAATGCAAATGACAGTGACTGATACAAAACTCAAATATTAATGTAAATATTGTTATAATTTAAAGAAAAAAAGTCAAGACAAAAAATTAGCTCAAAAAAGTACTGGGACACTGCCCAATAAATAAAAAAACAGCAAAAATATTGATAGTTAATATTTTGTTGGACCACCTTTGTACTTCATGAACTCTAACAGTCAATTTGGCATGGATTGATCAGTTTTGCACAAAACGACCTGTCTATTTTGGCCCACTCTTCAACCAGATGTTTTCTTAACTCCTGCTTGTTAGAAATGTGGGATTCATTGAGTTTTTGTTACAAATAATCCCATACATGTTCTATGGGATTAAGGTCTGTACAAGAATTTTAATCACGCCAGGACAGTGGTAGAGGGCTCCTGGTACAAATTAAAATGACTTGCTATTCCCAACTTTCTCGTACTTTGCTTTAAATTTCGCTTGAGAATGTCAAGATAGACATATTTATTCATTATACCATCTATGAAATCTAAGTCTCCAACACCAGAGCATAAAATTAATAAATTTACGCTTTAGTAAAAAATACAAAAGACATTTTTTTTTTTTTGCATTAGTTTTCTAGTTTACTGCGCGTCATTAATGTAATGAAAAACAACCAACCGAATGAAATATGATTAATTGTGTGTAGATTTACCCTCAAAATTCCTTCTCGAGTGAATTCCCTACATCGACCTGATGTGATTCCTACTCTCTACGTTTGTGCACAAACCTGATGTACTAGACTGTATATATACTATATATAATTAATTGTACATTTTTATTAAATTAATAATCAAATATTAGATGTGTGTGTATGGAGATTAACACATTGAAAATACGAAATATAGTAAACAGAGGGGAAAATGTTCAATATATATATTTTAAAATTTCAAAGAAAATAGAATAAAGGAAAATTTAACCCAAATGGACCGAAGTACCAACATGGCCAGCTTCACCAGGGGGTGTTGACCACATTGGTACAATGTATGGCTTTTCTGCACTAACCCAAGGTATAGTCTTAAAGAAGCCTGTATACACCATTGGGGTTGGTAATTCACTCCATTTTCCTTTATTCTATTTTCTTTGAAATTTTAAAATATATATTGAACATTTTTCCATCTCCTTACTATATATCGTCGTTTCAATGTAATATTCTCTATCTAGTATTTGATTAATATTCTTATCAAATACTAGATAGAGAATATTAATTTGCTAGATTAAAAATATTTGGTTTTTGACTAATTTTATAAATATATTATTATTCTCCATTTGGTATTCTCTATATATTATTTGATTATTATTCTCCATCTAATATTTTATTTTATAAATTTAATTTTTAACTACCTTTATAAATATATTATTATTCTCCATTTGGTATTTTCAATGTATTATTCTCCATTTAGTATTTGATTACTATTCTCCATCTAATATTGGATTATTAATTTTATAAAAATGTACAGTTAATTATATTTTAGTAATTCTATATTTTAGCTGCTTTTGAGCTGAATGTATTGCTAAACATAAATGTCATATCTATTCTTGTAGTGTTCAATTTTTATGATACTCCTAATCTTGCTATATATATATATACACATATACATATGTGTGTGTGTGTGTGTGTATGTATGTATGTATTCATTTTAGTAAGAATTAAAAAAATATTAATAATAATATTGGAAAGACATAGTTACAAATTAAGTAATAATTTGTAACTATGTCTTTCCAATGTCCAACTGTTATTTATGTTGATCCAGATCCAATGAACGTTAGCATAAAAAACATGGATCGATATATAAATGAACACCATGAATAATTTCAATGGATCTTTATCAATATTCGTCCAGAAGTCAGATCAGATATATTATCTGTCTACCTTAAGAGATTGTATTGCCCTGAGTCAAACACCATGAGTGCGGGATTATGTCAAAACTTGAGTCATAAAATAAAGTAAATGAATAAAGATTAGGTAAGAAAATTTAATGTTGGCATAAGCAAGGTATTATTCTTAAGATTTAAAAGAAATTGTTTACAAATAATAGAATTATTAAATTGTTCAAAAAGTAATTTCGTTTTTTTTTTTGTGTGTGTGTGTGTGTGTGTGTGTGTGTGTGGAAATGAAAGACAGAGTTTTCGTATAATAAACAAAAACTGATTGAGGTGGATTTTGACCTTCTCATTTGAGGTGAAGTTTTTACCGATTAAAAAATTTTGGAGTGACCGGAACTAATAATAATTCGATGGTGCCAGGTCTGGAGAATATGGTAGGTGTGGCATTGTATCCCATTCAGCCTTTTCTGTTGAAGTGCATTTATCAGTTTGTCCAGCTGATTACATTAGACTTCTGAATTAATCGTTGCGTTATCCGACAAAAAAAAAAGATTTTTTTAAATTCCTATCAAACAGACAACATCACCTTTTTCTTTGGTGAATATCGGCTTTGCGAATGGTTTCAGCCGGTTCATCTTTCTTTGCTCCATGATCTCTTGTATTTGACGTTGTTGTATACAACTCATTTTTCGTTCACAGTGATGATGCGCTTCGAAAATGAAACATTTTCGTGAGAAGCGAATCGCAGACGTCAATGCGACGACACAGATTTCTCTCTAGAAACCCATACATCGAGGATAATCCCAGGACTTTCAACTGTTGATACTCACCGGTTCGCATCAACTGATGCCTTTATCGCGTCTTCAGCCTCAACCGACCTTCCAGAACGTGGTGCATTTTCGACATCAAAATTGCCGGATCGAAATTTAACGAACCAGTTCTGGCACTAGCGTACTGTCAACAGACGTTCTCCATACACATCGGTCAATTTCTTTCTGGCTTAAATAGCATTTTTACCCTTTCTGTAGTAAAACTGTAAGATATGTCGAAAATGCTGCTTATCGCTCTCCATATTTAAAAGGGCACCAACTAAAAACTACTGCGTAGAATAAATTGAAAATTTTTACACACAATCCTTGCTATATGAGCTCTCAAAACGTATAATAATTAAATGGCTTAGTGTGAAGTTGGGTGCAAAAAAAAGTACAATTAAATTGTCTGTCGGAAAAAAAGAAATTATTTTCCGAACAACCCAATAAATATTTGCATAACGTCATTGGATCATCGCGGACGAAATTGTCTGCTTACATTTTCGAGGGAAATTGAAAGTAAACATTAGCTACGATTTGTCTTTTGATAAGTACACCTTAAACCTTGAAGAATTATTACTAATCGTTTGCATACTGAAATAAAAATACAAAGTAATTAGAATTGCATATGAGTATAGACTTGTGCTAAGAAATATTTCTATCTATACATTCAATTATCGTGGGTCTCAAAAGGTTTCCTGAAATGTATAGAAAATATATAAGCAACCGCCACGTCTTTCGACCTCCATTGTCTTCTCTTTCTTGAAATGAAAGTCTCTAATTATTATATATAATTCAGATTTCTTTTAATTAATGTAATTTTAAAAAATTGTTTAATCTTCTTTAGTAATTTAAACTAACCTTAAAGAGGATGTTTTCTTTTGGTTTTTTCAACCCTTTTTGCTTTATTCTTCTGTTTTGTTGTTACCGTGTTAATGACCTGAATCAATGTGAAACAGCTTCTCAAACCAATGCTTTGGTCTATCTATAAGAGATCCTTTTATTTTCAAAGTGAACTTCTATTCTCAGATATTCAATGGTGAACTTCCTTTTGCTTTCTGCCTCTCGAAGAATGCGATTTGAAGGCAGGCAGCAAATTCGTCGACAAATTGGATTTACGACGCCGTCTCAATATGACGTGACGAATATGAAACCATATCTGACGTCATGGATATTTTAAACCAGTGAGAATTGTAATTAAGGGGCCAATCGGAACGATAGAAACAACCAATTGATTTTTAAAAAAGATAATGGAGTAATTCATAAGATAATAAATGTCTATTTTCTCTCTGTGTGTACACAGTATATATTTTTATTACTGTAACAATATTCTTAATACTGCATTACAGGCAGAAACGACACCAGTAGTGTGATAATGGCACAGGAAAGGCATTGCATCGTTATTTCAGTTGAATCTTGACTCTATATACAACATATGATTCTTTAGTGGCACCATCAAGAACACACGTTGATTTCATTGGAACGTGATTTCGACATTTCTCTGATTCCTCATCTGGGTCGATAGGGTGTGTAGCCGTTGGATACATGTTTCGATCAACCTTTGTTTATACTTCTGTTTCTTTGAACAGTAATATTTCTGGTGCATAGAAACCGATGATTCTATTTTGTCTTCGATGTCTACGTAACGCTGTACTTCTTCCGGGTAAAACTTGCCCATTTTTTATATGGAGCGCTCTGATCTTCTGAGATACTGAAAATGTTTTAATGTTCCCCTGATAAGCACGTTCACTTGATTTTTTACTGATTGAAAACAGCATGTCTCTGATTAATGAGAAACTGCGTTGCAAACACTCGCCAACCACTTCAGTCAATGAAATGTTGCTAGGTGTTGAAACTGGATGGAATTTTCAGGTAATTCAATAACTTGTTCTGACTGCAATTTATATTTTCAATAAATATCAAATGGCGAGCAGTGTGCGCCGCAGTTTGAAGTTGTTATAAACATAGCTGAAATCAATTTAAATGAAAGAGTAAAATTTGTGACTAAATTAGGATTTCTTAAATTCAATATATAGAAGAAAAATAGGTTTTTGAACAAAAACAAATTCAATTAACTTCATTATTTACATGTTACAATGAAACTATTTTAATTTATTCTTAATGAAATAAATTGAATTGAATTCGAGAAGAACATTTAAAACATTCTTCTATCCTGTTTGAGTTAAAAAGCAAATCATGGTCTTCTATTCTAAGTTGGGTTGTTCTAAATATCGCAGCCTTGTCATAACTTTCATCTTGTTGTACAATCTCCTCAACCAGGGATATTATTTCAGTATCTTTGATACTATTTAACATTATTGGTGGTGTTTTTACTGATTTCTAAGAATTTCCTGTTCATTAGTTCGATTTTTTAGTTTTTGAATTCCGTTTAAGCATTACATCGGTAGAAAAGCCGCACTACAAAAAAAATTCATTTTTAAACAGATAAACGCAGAGTCATTTCTTCAGGAGAAATTATTTTAAAAATACAACTAGAGTAAAATAATTAAATTCAGTTTCAATTCATTCAAACTTAACGTAATTTGAGAAGTAATGTTTTTATATTGTCTTTTTTTATCAAACCCTCAGAGTAAAAATACTTTTTGTAAAATTTACCATGTTTCCGATTTTTCAGCGGTAACCAATTGAGTTCCTTACCAGATGATCTGTTTTCCGAAATGCCCTCTTTGGAAGTGGTCTATTTAAGGGATAACGCTCTGAAATCTCTGCCTCAGGAGCTTTTCCGGTCCATAGCGTCTCCCTCACTGCAGCGGATAGACTTAGTCCGTGAGTATATTCAAGTTCTCTTTGAGTTCAATATTTAGAGGCCTTATTGTGTGCTTCCAAAAAAATTTGTCTCATGATGCAGAAATACAAATGTTGATTTAACAAAGAAGCGAGATTAAAAGTTACATAAAACTATACATTTCATTAAAGCAATATATTTTTCTAAAAAAAGATAAGTTTATTTTCAAAACCATAATCTTTATTTTTATGAATATTCTTCAGACATGACTAAATACTTTTTTTCCATTAAATTACCGATTTAAATGAATCGTGGAATATAATGAAAAAAAAAGTATTTAGCCGTGTTTGAAGAATATTCATAAAAATAAAGAATATTGTTGTTTTGAACAGTTAAATACATTTTTTCATTATAGTCCATGATTTATTTAAATCGCTTAATATAACGAAAAATATTATTTACTGTATAAAGAACATTTATATAAAAACACTGTTTTGAAAATAAGTCTTTATCTTTATAAAAACACTACTTTTAAAATCATCTTTTTTATTTGTCACATATTAAATTCTGTAAACATTTTCAGAGCACAGTTGACGCATTAGTTTCTGTTTGTGTGCTGTCGCTTTCTGTGAATTTTTTTTATACGGTCAATGAATTCTAACGACGCGTTGGCAACTTATCTTGCCTTGTAATGTTTTCTATCATAGTCCAGTGTAAGGTGCGGTTCCCTTTTCACTGAGAATATTCTTCCCATAATGCTCAGTCAATCGTTTTTATTCGATACATTATTAGCATATGTTCGGTACGTTCCAACGTCTAACTTTTTACAATGCATTTTTATTATGTCCGCTAGAGGGCGCTGCTCTGTTACATGTTTGCTTTTTTATACACGATTTGAGAGCTTAAGGATTCCTTTTGTATTAAGTGTCTTATTATATTGTTTTTTTTATTATACTGAGAATAATTTGTTAAATAATATTATTAACAGGTACTTAATAAGATTCCAGGTTCATATTTAGTTAATTGAGTTTAGTACAGATTAATTTAGAATAACGCAAATAATAATTTACAGAGTAATTTGGATAACATGAGTAATAACTCACACCAATGAAACTTACGCAGTAGACTGAGAAGGCCGGGACAGCCCACGTGGGCAAAGCTTAACGTCGCACCGGATAACCAGAAAACCTCCTTATCATGCTACTTTGCTGCCTTCTTTTCAGCCTCTAGGGATTTTGTAGAAGTGTCACAGCAGCCGTAGAAGTCTCATATAACTTGGTTCACCCCTGATTCACTCCGGTCTGTCCAATAAAAAACTCTACTTTTTTTCTTCCCTTGCTGGGCCATCTTACTTCACTTCGCCATGCGCTTTCTACATCAGCATACCGGTGCCCCCTCACAAATAAGTCTCTTTGCCAACCACAGAAAAATTAAAGTATACTCATTTGCGGTCAGCACACTTTTATTGCGAGATTATGGATTAATAACTTATATTTCTATTTAGGGATACCTATATAAATATAAATATATACCTATATATTATATATATATATATATATATATATATATATATATATATATATATATATATATATATATATATATATATATATATATATATATATATATATATATATATATATATATATATATATATATATATATATATATATGCATTTTGAAAGTTTCTGCATGCATAAAATAAGAAATAAAAGATTTGTAAGCAATTTACATGAGTAATTATGTTACTTATTATCGTTTAAGACTTATTGAGACTTAATTTAAAATGTTTACTTCCCCCCAACCCATTATTTCGTAAATCTTTGGTACAATTTCTGTGTACAGCTTTTTACTACGCGGTTCTATCCCAACTCACATTTTCTTAGTTTCTCTGATACGTTAAATATTCAATTATTATACAAAAAAAAAATACTTATCAAATTTCTGAATATTATATTGTGTTTTCTTTCATGCATTTTTTCTATGACACAAAAACAGGTTTGACATATATGTTTTTTGCACGTTAAAAAAAATGAAAAATAATGCCACGTGGGAAGAACATAATTAATAATTTGTAAATTAAGAAAATCGTGAGTTTTAATAACATTCGATAAATTTAGAAAATAGTTAGTCAATTTATATTTTGAATGTTGATATTATAGTTTGAAAATAAGGCACTTTTCACTTATGAAAACAATGTGGACATATCAGATTTACTCGTAATTTGAATTGTGAGTTTATATACTATCTACTTCTAAGCTTGCTAAAATGGTATAAATAGCCCATTTCATTATTTTACTAACTAACGACCCCTGAGCACACAAAATTTCTACTCTTACAAGCTTTAAATAAGGAGAATCACCTTCCTCCGTTACAGAATGAGGCTAACATTTCTAAAAGGGATGTTTGTGATTGAAAGACGATAACAATGAATTCAGATAAGAAATTTCATAACGATAATCACAGGCGGTGTCTTATCACTTTCTTTTCCCATCAAAACTGTTACATTTAGAAAAGTCAATGTACGATACAAACTAAAATTACGGGCCATAAAAGGTACTTTAAACAAGTAGTCCATTGTACTAAAGATAATTTATCAAGACTTCTTAGTGAAAATTTATGTATCTATTATACCTTGTAAGAAAATTTATTAAATGTAAATATTGAAAGAAAAGTTGAAACATTTTCTAGACTTCTCTTTTGTTGGAATTTTGACGCTGTCTCCCAAAGCATGCTTTTGAATTCAAAGTAACAAAATTATTTCTAATATCTCTACTGCTCATTAATTTTCGATCAAAACACATTTATCTGCAAAAGCAAAAAGCATAACACGAATAGTAACCGAAATGGATGATATCCAAACGACCCCAGGAGGCCCTCGTTGCAATTTCTGTGTATCACCCAAAGAATATTCAAGTCTTTGATTGGATTTACGCCTTAAGAAATGACTGATTTACTTAATGGGAGGCCGCATTGCTCTTCCGGTTATCCTTTTCCGAATCGTACACGCTCCAAACTCTTTCGCAATAATTTTTTACACCAGTTTTTCGATTAAAACTATCATTAACAACTTCAAATCGCAATATGCCATCTTGTTCTTTTATTTATATTTGGTGGAAGTTCAGTTGTTGATTCAAACTTTTATTTGAGGTAGAAAAGAAATATTTATATAAACGAATTGAAATAATAATTTTCTTAAAAAAATTTGTTTTTAGAGACTACTAGTTCAGAAATTTTATGCACATATGTTATCAGTAAAGTTATGTTTTTATTCCATTAAGTTTAAAATGCAAACAACCCTGAATGCAAAAAAAAAAAAAAAGTCGATATATATATAGGAAAAAGCAATAAAATGAGAGGAAGCTATAGCAAAATAAAACTACTTGCTATGTTCAAAATAGAAAAATCTAGAAGTTAATGATCAGCGATAGCAAAAATTGTAACAGGAAAGAGGAAGATATCAGTTATAAAATTGTTACTTTTTTGTGCATAAAACTAGTTGGGATTACCTCAGATGTGTATACCCTTGTATTTATTTTTAATTAAAAAAAGTAAATTATTTAATGAAAAACATTCAAAGAATAATAACTTTATAAATAATAAAGGCATGAACAGTAGATTTTCATATCAAATTCTTTGAATATGAAAATCTACCTTTCATCCCTTCCGTGGGTCAATAAAAGAGTACCAAGCAACAAAACACTGGGGGTTTTGCATTTGTCTGACCACCTAGCCGGGACATATGCTTCTCACCCCAGGACCTCTCGGTCCAGAAAACAGAGGTGGTTACTGTAGGTCCACATGGGCTGTCGTGCCACAGAGTTTAGTAGTTAAATATAAAAAAACTATAAGATTTTTGTGTTTTAAGATTATATTTTGTGATTTCAATGCTTACAACAATATTTTACAACTTGTAAATTGCACTGCCCCGGTCACAAACACTAATTTAATCTCTATTACTGAAAACAATGATAATCAGTAATATTGTCTTTGCTTGCTCTGTGTGCTACATAAACTATATTTCCCTCTTCAAAACCCAACCGTTTTTGTTAGTTGTATTCCAATTTCATTCCATTTTTCGTTGGCGGCTCATACGCTTCAAAGAAAGAGCCGGATGAGATGGAATATTTCTGCACTGTTATGGTGAAGAATCATTTGTTACCAAGATAAACTGAGCTTTTCAGCAATTAAAACTAAATTATATCTACTATAACGTCACCGTTGTTGCTGGAAACCCCCAAGTTACTTCCAGACTTTCGATGGTCGTTAACACTTTTGCAGCTGTCAACGAGATTGATTTCCGACGTTTGAATTCTAGGAACAACATAGTACCCCAAAACAGTCAATTAGTTCTGATTGGAATATGATGTGGGAACGGAAAACAGGATTCGTGAAAGGCCATTAAGTTCTTCATGACAAATATAATTCTTCGAATTTGACTGGAATCACCTGATGAATGGGCCATGTGTTTTCGAAGAATTTATTGCCTCTTCACTCGCTCTGATTCGAATCGGTGGAGTGGCTGGAAATAGAGGTCAAAAAGTGACATTAGAAGATGTATCTGGAGATTACTGGAGGCCAGATGTTGGGGGAAGGTTTAAGCAGGCCCTTGTGGAGACGGAAGAGGTCTTTGACATACGTGTGGTGTTCCTGATACTTCTCTGACGCAGGTCTCGGAGCGGACAAGTCCCAGCGACAGAATGAGGAAAGAATTGAGATAACAGAGAGACGCCAGGTCTCGAGTTTGACTACCCTGATGCTCCAGTGCAGTTCGGAGAGGATTGTTGACTTTATCGAGTCATTATCCGAGACTGTTCCCGAGTGCGGAATTTAGGAGTCTGGTCCCCAGTACCAGCAAGGAGTTTTTCCCCAATCGAATATGCAGCAAACGTTCCAGAAAGTGAGAATTTCATCAGTTTTCCTGGAGCCTACAATTTACGACAGTTCTTATACACAATCCTGTTCATTTGTAAATAAATATTTAGTCAAGAATATTAAATTACGTAAGCCTGATTCCTTAACGGCCCTTGCCTACCTATCCAGACTGAGTACGTTACACTACGCTTAAACATATTATTTAAACTTGAAATTAAAATACTTGATCACTTGCTTCCTATCTCACATACGATGAGGAAAAATCAGCGGGACATCCACAGCCTTTAAGTGGGGAAACAGGTTCTCAACTTTTAAGTAGATGCCTCTTAATCAGTCAGCTGATGATTTGGCAAAGGCTGCCTCAAATCTACAACAACCTCGTCCAGCTTTTGAATGCCATACCGTTAAAATGCTTAGTAAGAGGAATTTTGTTTCCTATCGTGCAAATGTTTATAATGTTTTCACGAGACGGAATTCTCTTTCACAGAGCTGTGGTTGTGGTAAATTTCCGTCATAGGGGATTATCTGCAAAAGCATCTTCACCATTTAGGTTAGACTAACTCTCCAATTTGCTCTTTATGTGGATTTGACGACATGAGACTGACTTCTTCACTTGCCCTGGACTTTTTTGACGACGCAGCAAGGAACTCTGCGGAAGATGGCTGTTTTGTTTCAAGATTGTATAGATCTGCCTGACAGAGACTGATGGCTGGAAAATCGAGGTCGGGCGTAGAATAAAAAACTTTTTTCAAAACCGCAAAATGAAGTATCATGTATAGATCAGGTAAAAAAATTCATGCTTTGTATCATTCTGTAGTTGGGATTATCTTGCAACGCGATCTCATAATCGTTGTTTTTAACTTTCAAATTTTTTTGGCTTTTAGATTAGTTGCTCAACTGTCTCTTTTTACCCACAAAGTCTAATGAGAACAGGAACTATAATTTAAAGGAGAATCTGAACCATTACAAACACCAAATCTCGGAGTGAGATTCGAACCAATGAACCGAAGGTCAGACTCCTTATCATCGGCTGCCTTTTCGGTTCTAGATGTGTGAAGAATCGGAAGAAGCAACACTCTTTCAGACCGATTCCATTTACTTAACATGCCATAAGTGCAAGAGATCTGTGAACAGACCTTCGGCAGTAAAAAATGTAGAAGCGCACACACATTCCCACGAAAGGTTTCGGTATATCTTTGAAACAACCATAATAAAAGCAAAATCATGACAACATGCAATTACATGAACACAACTTTAATATTTCTGTATGATGTAATGAATCAAATCAAAATTTTTATGAAAGAAAATGTTTAATGAAATAAATTAAAGTTAAAACCAGTATAAAATATCTGAATCTCCATTAAAAATGCTGATTCTCAAGTGGCATTGAAAATGAAAAATTCTTGCGTTTTGTTCATTTAGTACTACGTAAAATCACACGCAGTTTCTAAGGCCCGAATTAAATGCGCTGGCAGAATGAATAGCGTTCCTGGCTCGAAACCTGGTTAGGCTCGGATGTTTCTCCGTCTTTTCTTCTGAGACAATGAATGAATGAATGTGGCCAACCCTCAGTCAGTAATGCTTCTCGCCTCCGTGATTCAGGTACCCGCCAGGTAACAACGATAAACGAGTATCAGTTACCAGCAGCAAAAAGTTTGTCCCGCAGCTATTACAAACATTTAAATGCCCTTCAATATAGATTGGACGGGAAATATTCGTTTAATTTGCATTACATTTAAGTAAGCAACTTAACAATGTATATCAATTCCATTGTTGGTATAAATTTGATATATCCCTCCTTAAGAGATTTATCGCCAAATCTGGCCTCCTTTGTTTTCATTATAGTGCTGTCGGTTTTTTCTTTGATGTTGACATGTTTTTTTTTTTTTCCTTTTGGATTTTTTTGTTGCCATGTTAGGGTTTTTTTTTTCGTGTTTTATATAATTTTTGCATAATACATTGGATCTCTTTAAGTGGCAACAGTGTTTGAATTGCTAGGCGACGAAAAAAAAGTAGCGAAAATCGCTAATTGTTCGGATATACCACGCTAGTTCCCCATTACTTTATAACTCTCATTTAAGTGAATACTATATATATGTATATATATAGTCTTATTTGAGAATGTTTTTTACAGACAATCCGTGGCATTGCGACTGCAGGCTGATGTGGATTCTGAAGAACACAAAGCAGCATCTGAACATGGGGAACTGTGCTTCACCGGAATCCTTGGCTGGTAAAAAAGTGAGCAAATTGCCTGAACTCCTGGAATGTTAAGAAAACTGTTCTGTGTAAATAGTTATTGAAATAATAAAACGAAAGTAATGTGTTTTTGCTGTGTCCTTTTAATGTGGGAAGCGTTCGTATTCCGCAAACGCTTGTAAGATTATACTTTTAATGTAAAAAAGGTTTTGTTTTACGTGGATTATAAAAAATACAAATGGAATACATTATAAATGTACTCAAATCAGCATGTGAAAGTTAAAGAATTTTCTATGTAATTGATAATACTGAGGAATAATAAAAATAAAACAACTTATGGCAAGAGTTTTAATAACTAGAAATTAAAACATATTTTAAGCAAAGATTAATTATACTTATTTTTTAAAAATAAAGTAAAATGACGACCTTTGCAAGTTTTGTTACAAAATTAACTCTTAATGTATATCTTCTGGTAGTACATATTTTATTGCGTTAAACATTTCCATAAATATAAATATATCGCTAAATGTCGTAATTTAGCGACACATGTTTCAGTTATGCTATTATAACCTCGTTTTATATTTTTTTATTACATTCAAGCTCACGTTTTATGATTTTTATCTTCAGCAAATGAAAATTTTAAAGTTACTATTAAAAATTTGTAATATTAATTGAAAATTGTTTTCCCCAATTTATTTCAATGAAACATGGACTATCTTCTCTGCTTTTTCTACCGCATTTTAGAAAAAAAAAATTATTAAAATTTGCTACATTTGGTAATATATTTTTTGATAAAAGGAATTTTTTTTTGGGGGGGGGGGAGGGCGTATTATACTAAAATTTCCTTTTTCTTGCGAAAATAGGGTTGGGGGATAATATGTGTACCGCATATCATAACAATAATTAAACGTATTCAAAAAGAAAATACAATTTATATATATATCTTTGTGATCTTTTTAAAGTGACCGTGTTTAAAGCGCTCTTTAGCTGGATCTAATAGCCGAAATGGCACCAAACTTGGTATTTAGAGTAATTAAAATAAATGAGTTCCCAAAATCGTCACCAGAGCATCTTATGGTCCTTTACAATGTATAAAATGTTAGAAAATAAAAATAGTAACACATACAATTGTGCAGTTAAATTATTAATGTTTATTTACTACATTAACTTCCCCGGTAAGGAATTAAACAACACTTAATGTCAGCACCGTTCTCAGATGTAATAGCGCGCATTCTGTGCATAACGTTCTCTACAGCCATACGTAAAACATATATTACGAGGAATATCCCGCAATGGCATTGTTATGTTGTCCTTTAGAAGCGAGAGAAATTTGATACTCCTCCAACAGAAACGCACGTTCCGGTAACGTGAGAGGCGTGGCCACTGGAGCTCAATTACTGCAGCTGAGATTATTTGTCGGAGCTGTCTACTATACTTGCTTGCATAGCCCCTATTACTGGCACTGTCATTGCACAACATTTGCATTCTTCTTTGAAACCCGAGTTTTATGTTAATTCTCATTAATTTAAGCTGTAGCAGCGCCACAAAATACTGCGACTTTTGGAACTAAATCTTTTTTACGGAGACTTTTCCCATGTCTTGAATAGTGTTAATGTCAAGTTTAGTGCCTTTTCGGCTATTAGGTCGCGCTGCAAACACTGTCACAAAGATCACCCTGTATATTTTATACATTTTTAAATTTAACCCCCCCCCCTTGTTTGAATAGGATAAGCATTAATGACACTCTGAAATAAAATAAACTATTTACAGGTATAAAGAATGTTTTATTATTCACGAAACTGTACATTTTATATAAACACATCCGACTAGATATTGAGTCGCCTGGACTTGATGATACACAAATGACGAAAAATCTGAAAATAATTATTTACACTAAAATTTGTTTCCGGATTCATTACTACGAAACTTTTATTCTAGTTGTATGCAGTTACTATATTATAGGTTAAAAAATATGTTTTTTTAATATTTAAACTATAAGATACTATCATGTTTTACATTTACTGGGGGGAGTACACGTGTTAAGAGGACATTTTTTCCACACAAATCCTGCGCAGCTGAAGGCTCTCCATTAAAAGCAACGTCTTAGATCTTCTCCGACGGAAGACTGGGAACCCCGCTCAGCTCGCAACTCAAGCCCTCAAAGAAGACTTGACAACGCTTCAGGTCTGTTGAAGGACACTTCAGTCAAGGTCATAGGTCAGTATATTTTGAAGAAAGAAACCAGCAAACCAAAAGGCAACTATTGCTTCTTTAATGAGAATTTAGAAAAATAATTCGATTTTTTTAACTTAATGATACATTAAAAAAATGATGTAATTAAGAAATTTAACATTATGTTGTTTCATGCTTCAAATCATGTAAACAGTTATCTCTTAACATTTTATCATATTGATAAAAAATAAGTTAATTAAAATAAATACAACATTATTGAAAAGTACAATAGCATTATTTAAAAAAATATGTTCCGTATCAAATAAAGTTCTTCCTTTTATTTATTAGTGATTTTTATAACTTTCGGAAAACACACTACACAATTATAAAAAAATAAATAAATAAATAAATCTTGTGTTGAATGGCTTTACTCAAACATTTGTCCGATTTAATATAAAAATGGTCACATGTTAACACAGCATAATTTTGTATGAAATATCGATTTTTTTTTTTTTTCAATTCTAGAAAACGCTCGAATCATCTAATCTCCGTGGTAACTTCAGAATTTCCATTTTGGGATGAGAATGCATCGCCCAATGATGAGTTCAACTATATATACAAAAATACCTTCTCCGCAATTCTATCTGTACAAGATATTGGTGATGTAGCTCGATTCCAAAGGATCTTTAGAATTTCTCCTCCGGAAAGGGTTCCAGCTGCCTCTTTTATCCACAATTCTTCCACTTAAACTTCCCACCTAAAAAATAAAAATAAAATATAAAAACTTTTCATTTTTCTTCTGACAGTTCTTTTAAAAAGCTCAGAAATTCCAGATTCAAATTCATAAAAATTCGAAGTTATCAGTCAGCAGTATTAACGCCCCCTCCAACCTAATTGTCAGCGTGTCTGACTGCGGATAGGAAGGTTCTGGGTTCGAATCCGGGTTCAGTCATGGATGTACTATCCCTCTCTATCTATCCTGTCGTTGTCCTCTCCTTGTATGAACGGGTTGTAAATGGTTGCCTACCCTATAAACGAGTCCCTATGGCATGTGTGTAGTGAGGAAGTCGGACTCCACACCAAAATAGGGTTCAGTTGGAAAAGTGGAGCAGCGCACCCCATAATGCCAGCCTAGCTGGGACACGACAACAAAAGCAGCAGTATTAACTTTTTACTGTAATTTCCAATTTTATTTTAAAAATCTTGAATTTAGATTAAAAAATTACAATCTTTAATATTTCTTTTCTATTTTAGATACAATATATTACTATTTTCTTACTTTATTATATTTTTACTTTATTTCTTACTTTACTTACTTACTTTTCTTACTTTATATCCTTATAATAATTAATTTTATTCTTTATAGCATTTATAATTCGTTACTTAGCAGAAATAAACAATAAACATTTTTCACAACACCAAAATTATCTGATTAACGTATATTGATTCAGATTCCTATAATTATTTATATTTAAATCCTAAGATGTGTATTCAGTAGAATAATTCTGGTAAAGGTCCAGATCGTGACGATTTAACAATCTCTGAAGAAATACTGATTTCCGAGTTATTTGATTGGCTGTCGTTTCCCACACAAAGTATAGATAGATATTTAAGTAAAAATTATGAAAGACAGCATAGTTAAAAATTTATGTGTGTGATAGGATAAGAAATTTATGATGTTGAATTATTATTCTGTAACTGAGACAAAAAAAAGGAGATTAACATAGGGAAGAGTGCAATTTTAAAGCACTTATTTACTTGTGACTCGATGCATTATTGATCTTTTCAGTAAAGTCCACAGGTACTTTAAAATGGCACAGCTCGCTTTTGAGCTAACAGTGAAAAATGTTTCCTTTTCTAAGCAAAATCAATCAGTTATGGAGGGGAAGTCAATAGTATTTTCTCTGAAGGTAGGCCTTTCAAACATTTTCACTATGGTGGTAATTCGAGAATATGCTTCATGAGTTAGAGCGTCATGCGTAGTACTGATTTAAAATTAGAAATCTGCTTTACTTTGAAATGAAGTTTTCAATGAAATATCTTTAAACGATAATGGAAATGAAATAGACGGCATAATTGAAAAATCAAAGGATTTCTAAACTAGGATATTTTATGTCATAAAGAAAGTGATCTAGTGAACTTACAGGACTAGGGTTGCGACTCGAGGACGAGCTGAAGCCAGAGCTGCTGGACGAAGTGGACTTGGAGCAGATGGACATGCCGGCCGCTCCCCTCGAGTGCAGATACTTCCAGTTCATCGGCGTCACAACCTTGAGGGCGATGGTGTTGCCAGCTGTCCTTATCAATTCAGCCATTTCCTCGTGAGACGTCCATTTCGTATCCTGTTCGTTGACCGCCGTGATGTAATCCCCTTCCTTCAGTCCGCATCCCTGAAGAATTTCAGTTCATGTCAGTGGCAGTAAATTTAAATAAATGTATCATTATGCAAACTATATCTAAGTGATACCATGGCAATTCACGTATGAATTAAATGAATTTATTGTAACACCAGGTGCGAATATTAACGAATACAAGATCTTTTCAGGAAATTATTTATAAATATGTGTTTCTTGCACTGCAGGACTGTAATTTCTAAGTTCAATATGCAGCTTCCCCAAAATTGGAGTTAACATCAAAATATTTATATTGTAAATAAATGTATACATCAAGATCCGTACAATATCAAAGCCCAAAGGGAGTTTATAAGAATATTTATGCTCACTGTGTAATAATTCCTTATTACACAGTGAGCATAAATATAAACTCACTGTGTAATAAGGAATTAAAATTAAATCAGTAGGGGAATCGATAAAATACACTGTGACGTGGATAAAAAAGTACCCAGAAAGAACTGAGTTCCAATAATGTGAACCTCGGTATGCTACCGCACAGGTCGCAGAGTTATAGAATTGATAAACCATACATATAATTCCCGAAAATTGCAATACAAGTGCGACTTAAGAGAAACGGTGCAATTAATGACTAAAGATTCACGATTTAAATGTGAGACATTTTGGACGAAAGATGTTTTCCCAATACATTTGAAGATGCCATCATCTGTGACCTTGAGAGAGGTCAATTATTACTTTAAGAGAGTCCAGCTGAATCAACAGAGGTAAAATTTTTTGTCTTAAGTGTCAATAAATAAAAAAATAAAAAACAGTACATCAGTTTGAGAATTGAGCCTTCGGTCATTAATGCATAAAAAGCTGTATTAATTTCATACATTTGTCAATCAAAATTCAGTAATATTAACGGTTATTATTAGGAGATAACTAATTGACGTCAGACCCAAAACCTATGGAAGCAATCTCATTTTTTGTTGGCAGCGATGTTTGGAATATCACTTTACAAGAATGTGAAATGCAGAAAATTGTTAAAATGTCCTTACAGAAATCTAATGCCACTCGTCTCACATGTAACGATGGAAAATGAAGGAGTTATGCATTCATTCAACATTTTTTACCAATGTAACATCACGTGTTATATTACGTGGTGGGGCAGTTTGATTGAATTTGCTAAGGCCACTTTTTGAACACGTGGGCAAATTTCGGGAGCTTAAAGTTTGTTACGAAACACTAAAAGAATCCATGCTTGAAGATGTAATTTGTCTCAGAAACTGGATAGTTTAAGGCAAAATCGTTATCATAATCACGCAGTTGCCAGCTTGTTCGGAAGTACCGTTTACCTTCAGCCCTGAAATGAGGTATTCCTGAAACATGTTTGTATGTTAGCAAAACCTAGCAGCAATGGCTATTAGTCATGGGGTGGACTAAATTATGTTCTGACTGAAAAAAGGAGCCTCATACAGCATAACAGTACTTTTCAAGTACTGATTCCTAAGAGTTCTTTGATTGGTCTAAGAGAATTTCAATAACTGAAGAACACGTGCTTCTAGTTCCTACAGACTGATGATTTGTTCGCTATTTTTGATTATTTAAAATTCTAATCGAATAGTTACATAATTTCAAAATAGTTCTCCTTTACTTTTCAAACAGCAAATAATTACTTTAATGGCTCGCACAAGATGGGTAAGGATTAAATATTCATTCGTATGAATATAATAAAGAAACAACTCTTGTATTTTTCTTCCTATAGACCTACAAGTGGACAAAAATAATCCGTGATTCTGCAGAACTTCTTTATTAATGACTCATATGTTAGAGTGTGAGTCATAAAGCTCGAAGCACTACAAAATGATGCGTACATATTGCTCTGCTAAAAACTCGAATTATATGTAAACATATAAATATATTTCCCATTAAAGTAATCGAATTTAAACAGAATATCAGATAATATATTGGAAAAGATTATTAGAAACTGTTGTTTATATGAAGTAGCAAGTTGCCAGTTAGTCAACGTTGCCAGTTGTAACAGATTTAAGGGCTTAATGCAAATTTCTCCTGCAATCAATGGTTAGAAATCACTTTTATTACAGTCTTTACAGCTTACTTTTAAGACGGAATATTTCAATGGGCTCATGTGGAAATATTTTCTCAATTGATACATTAGTCTAAAATTATCATTCATGTAATATAAGCTACTAATTTTACAAAACTATTTAATGTTATGAACTTCAAATTTTTTTCTCTTTATATCCCTTCAGTTAAAGCATTAAAATTTGAACGGAAACTTGTGAGAACTTCAAATAATTCACCTCTGCTATCCCTCCTATTTCAACCCTAGTTACGACAACAGGGGCATTGTCTTTGACACTAAATCCAAAAGTGGCATCGTCACTGGCTTTTTTCAGTTCGACTATTCTCGCCGCCGTCCAGTGTCGTTTGGCGGAAAAGAATTTCAGTGGGCCCTAAAAAGAGAAAATTTAGGCTTTAGTTTCTCTGTTACACAATGTATTCTGCAGAAGGTAACACAAGATGACTGTCATTAAAGTGTTTTCAAAAATGGAATTTCACGTAATTTGTTTCTTTAGAATGTAAGAATCGCGCGCGCGTTAGCGTTATAAATGATTCGTGTAATGTCATTTAATTATATAGCCAAAAATCACGAATATCTAAATACGATAAAGACTATAAAGAAAGGTGAAAATAACGAAACATCAAAAATGTGTAACGGTTCCATATCTTAATAAGTATTATTTCCTTGGTAATGGTAGAGTAAAATATGATACGTGAAATTCTATCGAAAAAAGGAACATGAATTCATACATTTAAAATCTTGGTAAATTTTTGCAACATTAAAAAAATATAGTTTTAAAAGTATTCGAAATAGATTTCCCAAAATCCTTTCAGTACGATTTCACTTTTGAATTATTTATTTTTTGACAGCATAAACTTTAAATTGCTATAAAACGATGGTAAAAGTCATATTCAATCATTTCATTTTGAACATTATGACGCGAAGTCGCACTTCCAAAAACATTTCTGTGTGTGTGTGTTGAAAGCACTCAATTTCACTTTTATTCTTCAACTAGTAACCTGGTGTATTCCTTGCATTTCACTTCCAGGCTATATTTCTCCTTGTCATTATTTTCAATCATTCATTTTTATAATTAATCATGATTTTTGCATTGATATTTGGAACAATTTTGAATAGTTATGCTTTCTGTATATCTGATTAGAAATCTTCATATTATTATAAATTATGAACAATATTATATCAATAAATAATATTCAATTAAAATATTAATTTACTGTTTAAAATTTACGTTTGCACATATTTGTTCTTTTTTCCATCATTCGAATGTGATTTTTATTATTTTCACAAGCTTACTAATTTGTATTTATTTTCATTTATCATCAATTATAGACTTATAGACATTTACTGCGTACAAAGAGATAAATTTTGGGCAATCTTAATCTTTCGCGAAAAAAAGAAACGCTCCAGAAGGATTATGTAACATGAAATATTAGATGTCTTTCTTCTGCAACTAACTTTTATAATTCAATAAATAACGAAAGAAAAATACATACCAATGCCTTGAACAGGTCAACTGCTTTATGTTGATTAAAATCTGGATCTGTTAATTTTAGTTGAAATTTTGTAGAAGCTAGAAAAATTTTTTTACTTTGATAAATAAATAGTTATTTTAATGAAATATGGCATAAAATATAAAAAAAAACATCAAGAGTACCTCTGATGGGTGGTGGTTCAAATACTTCCTGGAACTGATCAACATCTTCTATGAGTTTGGACAGGAGGCTGAGGGCGTTCTCATTGGCCTTCACCAGAAGATCGTGCAAGCTGTCGATGAGCTGCAATTGGCGACACATTCGGTATGTCCTTAGCGCTTCCTCATGGGTTGTGATGCTCAGGTGCAAGTGTGCCCTCCCTGAGGAAATAAAATCTGAATATAAATATCCCAGTGCAAGTTTCTTCTTCACAAATAAGTACTAATAGTTTTAATTTTCTTTGACATACAAGATAAATACAGCAATAACTACTTTATGTGTTGACTAACAAAGTAAAAACAATTTTGTCATTCTATGGGACCAAGAAAACAAGCCTCAAGATCCACAGCAAAATTTGCTAACGTTTCCAATGCTATTAACAACAGCTTCACCATCCATTTGAAAGATGCATTTAATTAGTAAAACAGTCCATAATGAGAGCATTGAGTTTTCACTTATAATTTCCTTTCATTTTAGATTCCTCTTTACATTTTTTCATCGTGCATGTTTAGAACAATCTATAATAGCTTAGCCTTCGTTGTTTGTCTTGTTGAGCGATTTGATATTTCCCATATTTTGTTCATAGACTCAGGTATGCCCCTTATGGAGCTAAGGTGTAATTATTCAGCATCTAGTGTACCTAAAATGCTCAATCGAACAAGGACACCGCATTCATAACACACTATCTACAACTATTTTGATTGTGGCAAATTTATCAAACAATCTATCTCGCTGGATTGTTCTACTTGATCTCAGCCTGGCCCGATGGTTGGAGTGACAAAACCCTCCAAGTTTGATACTAGTCATGTTTAAGCGACGAGAGCATTTCAGAAGGTGGACAGAGGGGGGATTTTAAGCTTTCCTACTTTATCAAACAATCTATCTCGCTGGATTGTTCTACTTGATCTCAGCCTGGCCCGATGGTTGGAGTGACAAAACCCTCCAAGTTTGATACTAGTCATGTTTAAGAGACGAGAGCATTATGAGAAGGTGGACAGAGGGGGATTTTAAGCTTTCCTACTTTATCAAACAATCTATCTCGCTGGATTGTTCTACTTGATCTCAGCCTGGCCCGATGGTTGGAGTGACAAAACCCTCCAAGTTTGATACTAGTCATGTTTAAGCGACGAGAGCATTATGAGAAGGTGGACAGAGGGGGGATTTTAAGCTTTCCTACTTTATCAAACAATCTATCTCGCTGGATTGTTCTACTTGATCTCAGCCTGGCCCGATGGTTGGAGTGACAAAACCCTCCAAGTTTGATACTAGTCATGTTTAAGCGACGAGAGCATTATGAGAAGGTGGACAGAGGGGGGATTTTAAGCTTTCCTACTTTATCAAACAATCTATCTCGCTGGATTGTTCTACTTGATCTCAGCCTGGCCCGATGGTTGGAGTGACAAAACCCTCCAAGTTTGATACTAGTCATGTTTAAGCGACGAGAGCATTTCAGAAGGTGGACAGAGGGGGGATTTTAAGCTTTCCTACTTTATCAAACAATCTATCTCGCTGGATTGTTCTACTTGATCTCAGCCTGGCCCGATGGTTGGAGTGACAAAACCCTCCAAGTTTGATACTAGTCATGTTTAAGCGACGAGAGCATTTGAGAAGGTGGACAGAGGGGGGATTTTAAGCTTTCCTACTTTATCAAACAATCTATCTCGCTGGAATGTTCTACTTGATCTCAGCCTGGCCTAATGGTTGGAGTGACAAAACCCTCCAAGTTTGATACTAGTCATGTTTAAGCATTTGAGAAGGTGGACCGAGGGGGGATTTTAAGCTTTCCTACTTTATCAAACAATCTATCTCGCTGGATTGTTCTACTTGATCTCAACCTGGCCCGATGGTTGGAGTGACAAAACCCTCCAAGTTTGATACTAATCATGTTTAAGCGACGAGAGCATTTGAGAAGGTGGACAGAGGGGCTATTTTAAGCTTTCCTACTTTATCAAACAATCTACCACGCTGGATTGTTCTACTTGATCTCAGCCTGGCCCGATGGTTGGAGTGACAAAACCCTCCAAGTTTGATACTAGTCATGTTTAAGCGACGAGAGCATTTGAGAAGGTGGACAGAGGGGGGATTTTAAGCTTTCCTACTTTGTGACGCTTGGTTGCAGCAGAATGCAGACGAAGAAGTCCACCGGAAAGACAAAAGCATTAGAACTAAGTTGCAAGCACGTGAAAGTTATTAATTATATGGTGACAATAAAAATCATTATTCTAGAAAAGAAGCTGCATTTGATATAGATGCAACATTTTTTACAAACTAAGTGATGTGTTTTGATAATAAAAAATATATTATCTTCATAAATATTTAATAAAAATTATTCGTTTTTCATTGAGCATGGAATTATACGTACCCAGTCTTAATCTTTCATTAGGATTTCGTGATGCGTGCACCACGTCCTTCCTATCGTTATTCTTCGCTTCGACATGAAGATGCTCAAGTTTCTCCTGAACAGAAGCTGAAAACTCCTCTACAGAAGTGAAAAAAATAAATTTTAACAAATAAAAAAATATTCTAAAATTTAAAAAAAAATTGACAAAATATTATCAAGCTTACCACTATGAGCGATGAGGGCTTGTGCAACATAAAAATGCGAGAGAGACGTGTAATGTTCAGTTTTAACATGCATTAAGCCACCCCAAGAATTCGGTACGCAGTCTTTTATGGCTGTTGAACTTAACAACGTGTACAATTGCTTATAAACTTCAGACACCTAGAAAACAATTTCAGATTTTGTAAGTAGGCGCTCGTATCTTGTTTCTTATGAACGTGACGCAAATCTTGTGTAAAAGTGATCAAATAAGACCTCACAAGGCTTATGATAAATATTCTTAAGATTTTGATACCATTGAAGAACCACGTGCTAAATGGCAGTCAAAAAAGAAGATTTATTAAATCTTTCATTTATAGATGACCTAAATTTATCAATATCAAAGTATATTATGTGACAAATATATTACAAATTATCTCATGCAACTTTTGAATTTTTAATTAAAGTTGATTAAAAAATTCAATCAACATTGATTTTTGTTATTATCATAAGGGTATTCTTTAGATAGGTTTATATACCATATTTAATTTCCTAAATTTCCACAAAGTGCTTATAATTTCTGTAGACCTAGTATATTTTCACAATAATATGCAAGAACTTGCTGTGATTCAGCTTTTGTTTGTGGTTACATTTTACTTAGATAGTTTAAAATGAATTTTAAACCACTAGAAGAATAACTATTAAAAAAAATAGAACACACGAAAGAGTTGAATAGAAAACCAGAAATCTGATAATTTCCCAGTACCTTTTGTATCACTTTGGGAGAAAATTATCGCATGTAATATTACTGGAATAAAACAAGTTTATTCATCAATATCGCCCTATTTGAAATTTACTGTAAAAAAGTGTATTTGGCTTAGGCATAACTTTCATTATGTTGCCATTCATTAATAAAGTAACAATTTAAAAAATGTACACAAATCAACCCAAGGCAAAATGTAATGTGAAATCGGTCCTTTTCAAAACTCAATGACATTTTTGTGTATTGTAGGATGTCCGAAGAAATGTATTTAAATATGATCTTTTTATCTTACTTAGAGTAATATGCAAACAGTAGAACTCTAATTATCCGAATCACTCTCAGAAATTCAGAAAAATAAATTACCCTGGAGAAGAAAAGGAAAATGAGAATAAGCTCAAGAAATGGAAAGCTAAATGAAGATTAGAATGAGGAACACGTGTCCGTTGAGGAATTCTTTCGTAAATTACTGGATGTTCAGATGTCAGCGCTAATAGAATGGGTTAGGAATCAAACCCTAGATCTCAAATTGAAAATGATGGTAAACCTATTGAAAGGAAGAGAAGGTGACCACTATATCCAAGTTGAAGCAGACACGGGACCGTTAGCTGTTGAAGCATTTGCTGGCTTCAAACGGCTTTGAAGGGGATGCTCGACTTGGCTTTCCAAAAACAGATGAAGGCAATGAAATAACTGACATGTTCTGCAAGCAATAACTTTCATTTGCAGCACTATACATACATACTGTATTAATGTACAGCACTTGCAAGTACCTTAAATAAATGTACGTGTTGCATTTTTATGTATTGATTAAAAGTTCTTTTTCCTTAAAACTACGTATTTTTTCCTCCAACTTACAACATACATTAATTAATTAAAATAGATCCTCTTTTTTTTTAAAAAAAAATGCAATTAACTGAATTTTTGATCACCCGAATGAGGTCTGGTCCCAATGGATTCGGAAAATTGGAGTTCTATTGTATATAGAATGATCCTTTAATTACCTCTGATAATTAATAACTGAATGAAATATACAGTAATCCAAATGACCCATAACACGTTCTATTTATCCAATCAATTAGAGGTAACTAAAACCCTAGAGCTTTTAAAAACTACCAGGTTTCACTTCATGAAATGCAAAATGTTTCCTAACATTTAAAATGCCAAATGGAAGCATTAATTTATGATCCATTTTTGTGACAGCAGAGAAATGGAATCAGATTTCATTCAAATTAATAGATGCAGATGTTTGTTGCTTGGGAGCATTCTCATCCTAGGCTTCTTACTTTTTAGATAATCAAAGTAAGAGGAAAGAATAAGCAAAATAAACGTAAAATGGTTTCAGAATGATGATATCACCTTAATGATGCTGCCTCAAACAGACCTCATTTCCTTCATTTGACGTTACTCATTAACGTAAGCCAAACATTCCACGCATCTTAGGAAAAAGTTTAAAATATAAATCTGGAATGAAATTTAAGTTCTAGGATTCAATACAAGAGCTGAGAAAATAAGACTGAGAGTTTTAAAAGCTAATAATTTCCTTTCTCAGTCGCTTCATTAATGTACGAAAGAAAATTCTTCAATTTTCAATAAATAATTTTTAGTTAGTAAGAATAATATCTTTTTTTTATAATAAATTAAAGTAGGCATGACATTTTTTTTTCGAAATGAATGAAATGTTTTATTACCTGTGCCGCTTCTTGAGCAATATCTAAGCATTGAGAAACGTTACGTTTTTCGTTGTCCGAAACTAATTTCTCGAACAGACATTCCCTCGCCTGCGCCTGGAAATGGACAACTAATATAGTTAGCACAGTGAAATAAAATACACTTAAGTGAAAGTGTATTTTAGGAGTCACTTAAGTGAGATATATCACTTAAGTGAAAGTGCATTGTTAAGTTAGTACAGTGAAATAAAATACGCTTAAAATACAGTGAAATAAAATACACTTAAATCCAATTTTAATAAAAGAAATTCAAAAATAAATTAACATTCAATTCTATGAGTGCATTTCATTATCAAAAGTGGATGCACACGATTTCTTTATATAAAATAATTTTAAGTGAATCATTGGAAGTCAAAAGTTAAGGAGTAAAATGTTTTTCCGCTTAATTTAAGAATGAATGAATCTAGAAACACCAAATTTGATGGAAAAGTGTACAAAACAGTTTTGTATTGATTGCAACTTAAGAATATACATAACAAAATTGTATGAATGAATTACAAATAATAAAAAGCACTTTCGCACCATCCTTAGAAATAATAATCACAGTTTCATGTGGTAAAATGTCATAGAAACATAACAAAAAAAAGTTTTAATAAGGGATATTCCCATCCCTACCTTGACTGCATTCGCGACATCGACTGTCCATGTAGTCAATTAAGTTATCAGTTACCAAAATAGGAAGGGAAAATTAGGTGCAAAGTAAGCTGTTTTCTAGTTAACCTACAAAATTTTGACGACTTAAAGCACAGCAAACTGTCTACCATGATAGTCTCACAGATGCTCTTTGGGATTCAGGCTTAGAGATCGAGTTGGCCAATCCATTTCCTAAAAAAACAAGATTTTCAAGATACAACGTCAACGAATATAGCTTGATGACGTCGAGCGTTTTCAATTATTAAAATGAAATCACTGCCAATTGCACTGGCATATAGGCGGACGTATGTATCAAGGATCTCATACCGAAATCTCACACCAATCATAGTTCGAACACATGCAGGTCAGTATGACCACTGAATGAGATCCCTGCCTAGACTATTATTCCACAACTGACTCCCTGCAATGTTGGATTGATGGCATTTAGATCTTTCTTCCCTCCAGATCAGCAAACGTTATGAATTATTCTCTTAGGAATTTGTAGTCGTCTGTAAAAAGTAGAGAAGATCATCATTGTCTGGTCTACAAAATGTGTTCCCAAGATAAGCGGGCGCTTCTCATTCATCCGGTGAGGGGACACACGCAACTGGTCGCTTTCATGGAGGCCTGCACAGTGAAAACGCCTTCGCACAGTACTAGCGGATATTCTTCACCCTGATGGAATAAAATGGTTTGCAACAAACTGTGGAACAGAAATGCTGTTTCTCCTCCTGGCCGAAAGAGCTATAAAACGGTCTTCTGCAAGTGTTACAGTTCGTGGTCGACCTGGAACATGCATTCTGGACACGGAAGATTCGGTTAGATACAGTGGACCACAATGCCTGCAAGACACATTAAAACGCCCAGCAACATCAGCCTGTGACATCCCCATTTTCAACCATCCGACCGAAACTGAAAATCGACAAAAGCTATACGCGTAATTATGAAAGTGTAATGTTTGCATATTTTTCTCTCACTCATGTTCATTTCTATATAAAAAAATTGGTAACTGTAGATTTTGTTTAAAAAGTTCCCTTTTTATCAATTATAAATATTATTAGGGTGATTTTTATGGTGATTAGATGAAGAAACTGCCAAGAAAAAATCCTTAATATGAAATAATTCTAAGTAATTTCTAAATTGACGTTAAAAAAATCAGACTACATCATAATTTGTCACAATGCATATGAAAACGCGAAACTCTTAAATACTTAAGATTTACCGATATGTTCTTAGAATTAGATTGCGTAATTCATCCCCGCACAGAACGAATTGGAAAACGAATTTTATTAAAACAAATGGAGCTTCTAGATGCTAAAACGAAGTTTCATGTCATTCCAGACCCTCGTAACAGGTTCTAATTGGACCAGAGAATTCATCATTACTGCATTATATTTAACAAATATTTTCTGCAATAATTAATACAATAATATTTCATAAATTGGAAATTCAGTATAATTTTAAATGGATTACCTGTATCCATTTAAAACAATATGGCAATTAATTCTACCTACCATTCTTTCTACGCACTATTTCGTAAAAGCCATTGTTTGGAAAAAGTTCTCAGTAAAAATAGTTTCAACATTCGAGTATTTCAATCAAACAGTAAAATGAATTCATTGAAATTAAACTATGAAATATATTTTTCTGGTATATTTTTTTCTAATCCAGTGAATCCTTTTACATATTTTGCATATCATAAAAATATAGATAAAATGGATTCCATAAAGGCAGCGCAATCTTTTACAAAGTTGTATATGGTTTTATTATTATTATTACGATAGCTGCAGCATTGGTCAACTTTATTAATATTCCTGGAGTTAACTTTGCCACAAAAATTTCTTATGCAAAATTACAATAAAATGCAAAGATGTAATGTAACAATTACCAGCATAAGGTGTGTCAGCATGTCCAGGAGCTCTGGAGACAAATCTGTACTTGGAGGGTTGCTGAAATTCTGCTTCAGGTAGTGGAAAATGCCGGCTCCCCTCAGGAAGCTGTCCACTGCTGAGTCCATACCTTCGCTCTTTGTTCGATCCTGTAAAACCAGTTTTCATAGAAGCATGAAAACAGTTCAGGGAAAAACAAAACAAAAATCATAATGATAAAAAAACATGATCCAATCATGAAATGAGATGATATGAACGTAATGTTCCTTAAGATTAGTGCTTACGATACATCATGAGATAATAGTTAGAATATTAGGTGATGGTATTTAAAGAACTAAATGCCGTAAATTAAATTAATCTTCCGGATGCCTGTGTAACTGGAACGTATCTAATTCATTATCATCTACATCCAGCGGTGGCATGTTGAAATATTACTAATTTTATTAATTTAGAAGCAGATCCTGTCAATATTATAGAGCAATATATATTGTAAATGTAAAAGAATGTAATATTGTGTTCTTGTTACCGTTTTAAAGTGAAATGGGTGCTTGCTATGGTTGTAAAAATTGTCAGTCAGAAGCTAATATGGATTTGGAGGATGATGAATCATTAGCGAAAAAAATGTCTTTTACCACCAAGATTTCCTTTATTCTTATCATGCACGAAATTATAAGAATAATTCTGTAAAGGCATAAGATTTCATCATTTTAATCAGTTACTTTGAGATGTAAAATATTTGCTTAGAAGTAAATTACTTTTTGGAGTAAAAATACAAGTAATTTATAATTTAAAATAATCAGTGTTATTCAATAAATGCAATTATACTAATCAAAATTATATCATTTTGATGAGCTGAATTTAATATTGAAGTAAACCTGTATGATTTTTGGATATAAATACTAGTACTCTTTAAATTATTATGCATTTAAAGAGGGTATTACTATCATTTTTTGTATATATATAATTATTATATACATTTTAATATAATACTCTCTTTTCCCTTCTAAATATTTATAAAATCATTCAACTTTTAATCAATTAATAAATTATTTACTTATTTATTCCATTTACACAGTGTCAATTATACTGATAAATAATTAATAATGTATTTACTTATTTATTCCATTACACTTATTTATTACTTATACCATAGCAAGCACCTATGTATTTACTTATTTATTAAATTATTTACTTATTTATTCCATTTACACAGTGTCAATTATACTGATAAATAATTAATAATGTATTTCTAATCTAAATAATACGTTAGAAATAGATCAGGTCAGTCATTAATGGTACTATATTATTTGAAATTTTCAGTCCATCAAAATACTTCAATTACTCTCAATTAGAGTTAAGTAAAATATTTTTGCAATCGTTCTTCATTTTTACGATGTAGTTTCAAAACCACAAGGATAAAACATGTATAGAAGCTATACATTTTTATTATTTATTATAAATAATTTAATAAATAATAAAAATGTATAGCTTGATTTGGATTAGTTCGACATTTGCTGCCCAGTATTGATTCAATGTTTTATTATTTTTGAGATTAACATTTAAATGAAGGCTTTTTCTGTTGTATGAATTTGCCCAAGCTATTTTAATATATAGCTAATAAAATTGGACATCCCCAGGTGCTACCATCTATCGGAGGATTTGAAGAGCAAAAGTCGTACTTTTACCTTCATGGTGCAATGATTAAACGAAAAACTGTTGACTTAAATTCGCATAGCCGAGAAGCTTGGCTTGTCCAAGTGTCATTAGTAACAACAACAGAATTGTACACATAGCAAAATAAATTAGAACTATATAATTTGCTTTATTCTTGAATTATAAGAATATCAATATAATATCATCATTAGTTATTTTAGTTTACATGGACATCTTATTATTTCTCTCGCAAGATAATAAAGACAAAAATAGATGTTTGTCCAGTCATTTAAAATATTATAGTGTATTATTGTATATGTTGCAGTCAAAGTAAGAAATCTGGTTTTAAATTATTGTCACTGATAATCATTCTTTTTAAGAACTATATTAACTAATTAACGCTTACCAGTGAAATATTTATTGATTAACAATGAAGTTTGGTCATTACGCATTATTTAATTCAAATTTCAATTCTAATGTAATTTATCAATTTATATTTTATAGTGATGAATCTCATTGTAAATATTAATTAAAATAACGATGTGATAAATTCAAATTTTTTCACATAAGCATTTAGCATTTAAATATGCTTCTAAAGAGGTACAGTTTACTTTTTATACATCATATTATCAACTTATGAATATTTAAAATTTCGATTACTCATCTATTGCAATATATGTAGTAAAAAAAAATTCAAATTAAGAGGAATGGGTTCAAACGAATGTGTAATTTTGCGCCAGGATTAAAAGGCACGAGAGTAAAAGCTTATTGTATTTATAAAGAAAGAAGTGGTTATTTCTCTACCAGAACTTTTTTCATCAATATTTTCCACATTAAAGACACGAGCATAGTCTTATGATTTTAAATTCCAAAAAATGGTACAAAACTTAATTTATTAAACCTCTTACTAATTTCAGCTCATCGTCTGCTAGCAAAACAACGAAATTGGATTTTTTTTTATAAGACAAAGAGATTTTGGCTTTATCAGGAGCTGAATATTTCAATAATCTTCTGCATTTTAACAATATTTTTAATGGCATGTTAATAATACTTTAAAGCCTTCTTCTTATGATGATAAAGAACAAATTGCACTGTAATATAGGAATAATTCCATTCATCTTCAATTTCTTGTTATTAGAAGTAGATATTTGTAATTGACTTTTTATGTAAGTTACTTTATACAGGGAGACGCAAGATGCTTTTAGTATTTTGTATTGCCATAACACAAAAAGTACTTAGGACATATTTTTATTTTTGCATACAAAAGTTTCATTAAATTAAAGCTTTGGTTTACAGAGACTTAAATATCCTATTGGGCAAGTGACGCCCGCCATTGGCCAATATGATACACTGGGTGAAGCTGCCGTTCTCATCACTCTCTCTCGGCAGTTACCGTTTCATTGTTTCTTTTCAGATCTTCCTAAGTGGATGGGTGATCAGTAGAGGCACGCGACTTCAAATACCCCACTAAAGGAAATTGCATAGGATCAATCCAGAGAATGCGTTAATCACTCCAAATCGTTTCTCATTGATGTGAGGCACCCGGAAAAACAGGCATCTGCGACACATGCACGTTGTTCATTGCTGCAACGCATGAGGACGACTGAAATACGTCTCACAACTCTCCTCTCAAAAACGAGACCACGCCAATCTCGTTATCTTTAGTACTTTTTGTGTTACTGCAACATGAAATAAGGCAAATATCTTGCCGCACCCTGTATATGCATTAGATAAATTTTCAAAGTATTGAAATGCTTACACTTTTTGATAAATCGGAAAAGAATCTATTTAGAAATTGAAACTTAATAGATTAGATTATATACTAACCTGTTTCGCTCCTATCTGTGTATATAAAGCTGCGATATTAAATAAGACGCAGGCTTTCTCAAACGCTATGCTTTTTTGCATGCTGGGCAAACCAGTCAAACTATCAAACCTGTGGAATTAAAAATGTTCACATACATTAAACAATAGCTTTAAAACAAAGCATATTTCAAGTATGTTTTCGAATAGTTAATTTTAGCGAAGAGGAGGAAAAAAATACCTATGTTCATCTCCAATAGCAGGAAAAAAAAAAAAAAAAACAATTATACATATTGAACCATGTTTTCAAGTAGTATGTTAATACAGAGTTAATAATTTTTTCCTAAAAAGTAGATGCTTTTTGGCAAATCTTTCAATTTAATCATCCGGTATTTTGAAATTTTCTATTTCCCGTTATTTCGTTTGTTATCGGTTATAAGTGTGAAAACTTTCTATATGTATTTTCTCATTGCTTCTAATTAGCAAAGCTCTTAAAATTTTAAGGACATTAATAATTCCAAATTAATAAAAATTTAAAATATATAAATTTTAATAGCAATATCTTACAGAAAATTAAATTTTTAATTAATTTTATTTTATAATATTTTGTTAACCAAAAATATCATTTCATTTCAAAATGCAGTTAAAAAAAGTTATTTCGTTTTTAGCCCTTCGCTATGCTTGTTCACGCTTTATGATTGCAATTGCGATAGTTAATTTGTAAGTTACGAATTGAATGCTCATTTTTACGCTCCTTATTATTAAACCATTATAAATCACGTTTTGTATTTATTATATATTTTAATATTGACAATTTTAAGAGAAAGAATATTATTTTATGGAGCTAAAATATTATCACTATCCTGATGAGTAATTACTGTGAAGTATTTCGGACGTCTTGAAGTAAAATTGAAATAATTACTTAAAGTGGTTCTTCCAGTTAACTTCACAGAAAGTTGTCTTTAAAATCGAGGAAACTGTCAAAATAATCTTATTATAAACAAATGTTGTTGTTGTCGTGTGACAAGTGCAAAGATAAAACAAAAGGAAAAGAAAAGATATATAAAGAAACAGGTCATATGGGACTCAAGGCATGGAGTATTGCCCTGTCCACACCTTCAGCTTTTTCAGTATACCGGGTGTCATGTTGGGGTCAAGGCAACAGAGATGCGTCGGATCCAGTGGAACTCTTGTGCAATACCTGCATTCTGCGTGTGTTCTAGATCCGTCGGGCATGATTTTCATACCCCTCATGTGCTCAGTCCGCATTCTGCTGATGGTAGAGGTGATACCACAGTCAGGACTAAGCTCCGGTAGGCACCGTTTTTTCCTTAGCTCCCCGCAGAACTGATGCCTTGAAACGGCGTTTGCATCGAAGCAAGTGGTAGTCGTGGGAGGGGGGTTGATATTTCTAGCCTCCTTGTCGAGGGAGTCCGCCTATTCATTTCCCTCGATGTTAAAATGTGCAGGGACCCTTTGTATAGTGCCGGTTTTCTCCTTTGCATCTATGGTAAACAGAAGCGCGTTGATATTTTGGGCAAGTGCAATTATAAACAAATGTCACATGGAAGTGCATTTTTTCAGTCATTTGTCTTTCACATGGAAGTGCATTTTTTCTGTCATTTAGAACCACGAAAGCAAAGTGATTTTCTAATTCAATTTCTGTATAACAAAGACATTATATCCAAGGGAGAATGGAACATTGTGGTGACAATTATACGATGATTTGGGAGCATGTGTGTGTATATAAAAATCAATGATGTTAGCATGGATATGATGAAATACAAATTTAAACATGTATCTAAATCTTGGGGAAAACAAATTTTCCCCATTGCCAAAATACGCATTGTATTTAAGAAATAAACAATAAAAGCATTCAGGAACTAGTAGAAAAATCTAAATCCACATTATATTATTTTTAACCAATCGGAAATTTTAATAGTATGATTTCACAAGAACGATAATCCAAAATCTTGATTTGAAATTTGGTATGAAGCTAGAAAATAAATGTTACTGATAAAATAAGTTACAAGCCAAACATCATCGTTCGAAATACTTTAACATTAGAAACTTTTCTCCCAAGCACATTTAAGTAGAATGCATCGATTTCAAAGATGCAGTCCTTTTGATGCAAAATACTTCTTAGAGCAAAAATTAAAGTTTTTTTTTTTTTTTTTTTTTTTTTTTTAATGTTTTTTTGCGAAAACAAATACACATTGCAGAATGTTTATAATTTTTCAAACTGCATCGATAAGAGCATTGGCTTCATAATAGAAAGTAAGAGAAATGAAAAATCTCCTGGAAACTTCCTAATGATGCTCCATACACAAGTGAATAGCAAAATTATTCTCGCATTGTTTATTAGGAACAACAATCGAATTTAAACCTATTCACGTTGTGAAAAGCACATTATTACTATATTCAAATATATTTTTTAACGACGAATAAGAATAGCATAAAAGAAAACGCATAAATAAAATCCATAAAACCTAACTAGTACAGTATAAAAATAGATTTCACATTTAAAAATTATTTTTATGCGATGAATACGGATGGTTGGTTGGTTTTTATGGCGCAAGGTCCAGATAAGGACAAGCTGCGCCAATCACAGGATATTATACACCTGATTTTTTCAACCATTCAAAGTATAAAATAGTAATATAGTTAAAATGTACATTAAAAGTATAAAATAGAGATATAGTTAAAATGTATATTAAAGGTATAAAATAGAAATATAGTTAAAAATGTATATTAAAAGTCTGTAAACATACAATATATACATGTATAAAATTAAAAACTTGATATTTAAATAAAATATTTCTAAATCAGATAAAATTCATAAATCCTATGTCTTTTAAAAACGCAAATAGATTGCGATTGGGTGGTTCCCCAAGCAGATCTTCTAATGTTAAAATATTACTATTAAAATATCTAAAACGCTGATGGTTAAAATCTGGACACACAATTAAAATATGATATACTGTAAATGGTTCATCACACTTTTCACACCATGGTTGGAGATCACTTAAGATCAAATGTTTGTGGGTGAAACGCGTGTGACCAATTCGAAGGCGAGTCAGTATGACATCTGCGCTTCGTGGATATAAAACAGAAAATGGAATGATGTGTGAAAATATGGAATGGAGTTTGTTGCTGACTTGCAGGTTCCAGGATTCCTGCCAAAGAGAAGATATGAAATGTTTGAATCCTTTTCTCATGTCCATTGATGGTATTGAAGGCAAAATGGAAGTAGCTGCAGATTTAGCGGCAGCATCAGCTTTCTCATTGCCATCTATTCCTATGTGGCTTGGTATCCAACAAAACAGTATCTCAAATCCCTTGTTAGTAACAGTATCAATTAATTTGAATATCTTAGACACAACTGGATGGCAATTATAGTTGTTATTCCTCAAAGCTTCTAATACACGCATACTGTCAGTGTACACACAAAATTTACGTTCATTTTTAGTTGTTACCAACTGAAGTGCTCGGTATATAGCCGTAGCCTTAGCAGTAAAGATGGAGCAGGATTTGTGAAGGCTATAACTGTAGGAGGTATCATCAAGATAAACTCCACAGCCAACTGATCCTGGACATTTGGATCCATCCGTAAATACTGGAGTGTACATAGTATACTGACAGCGATGGAATGAATAAAGCTGTTGAAGAATAGCAGTATTTGTGTCTGATTTTTTATTACTTCCAAAGGGATTCAGCACAATAATGAGTGGATCATACCAAGGGGGATGTGCGAAAAGGTCGGTAGACTCGATTCGGACATCACATAGGTCAGAAAGCAAAATAATAGATCTATTATTTTGCTAGAAATAATAGATCTATTATATTGAATACGAGAGAGAAAAGGTTGAATGCTTGATGGTCTAGCATTATATAATCTCTTAAGAGCAGCACTTGGAATCGTGGAACGCAAGGGAAGATGAGGTGAGGACATGATTTTCAAATAATAATTAAAAGACAGCTGCATCTGCCGCAGGTCTAATGGCAACTGTTGGCAGATTACATATAGACTCTGGACAGGTGATGTGCGAAAAGCTCCACAGCATATCCTTAAAGCAGTGTGGTGAACAGTGTCCAATCTGCGTAAGATGGAGAGTCTAGCTGATCCATAAGCAACACACCCATAGTCAATACGAGATAAAATGATTGATTGATAAATTTGGAGCAATGAAGTGCGATCTGCACCCCAAAATGTATTAGAAAACACCTTGAGGATATTGAGCAATCGCTCGCACTTCTTCCGCAGATATAAAGTATGCGGAAGGAAAGTTAACTTCTTATCGAAAATTACCCCGAGGAATTTTATCTCGTTGACCACAGGAATAGGTCTATTGCTTATGTGAAGCACAGGATCGGGATGAAGACTAGTTTTCCTACAGAAATGGACACAGTGACTCTTACTAGGAGATATACTAACCATTTCGCTCACACCAAGTAGTTAGATTGTTTACAGCTGTTTGCAATTGTCTCTCAATTATATTCATGTTTGAACCCTGATATGAAATTTGTAAGTCATCAACATATAAATTCCTATGAACTGAAGATGGTAACTGATGAAGTATGTTATTGATGAAAAGGTTAAAAAGGGTTATGCTTAAAACGCTACCTTGAGGGACACCCTCAGCTTGAGTAAAGGTATTGGAAACTGTACTTCCAATACGTACTTTAAATAGCCTAGTAGCTAGAAAATTCTGTATAAATATTGGAAGATTACCCTTAAATCCAAGATTATGCATATTACGGAGAACGCCATAACGCCACGTACGATCGTATGCTTTCTCAATATCGAAGAAAATTGCAACAAGATGGTTTCTTCTCACGAAAGCATTTCGAATTTGGGATTCCAGATCTACTATGTTGTCAATAGTGGATCGTCCTCTTCGAAATCCGCTTTGGTGAAGAGGTATGCAATTATTCTTCTCTAAGATGTAAATGAGTCTAGCATTGACCATACGCTCAAACGTTTTGCACAAGCAACTCGTAAGAGCTATTGGACGATAATTCAGAGGGTCTTTACCAGGTTTCAATATTGGAATCACTATCGCTTCTCTCCATGATGTAGGACAATCATGCTCAGTCCAGATTCTATTAAACAATGAAAGTATGTTTAACAAAGAATCATGATTTAAATGACGGAGCATTTGATACGAGATTCCATCTGGTCCTGGGCTAGTGTCGTTTGCCTTAGATAATGCAGTCTTCAATTCTGACAATTGAAAATCACAATTATAGGGTAGATTATGTCGATCATGAAAGCTTAAACGTGTCCGCTCAGCGATTCTTTTAATCCTTAGAAAAGTAGGATTATATGAATCAGAGCTGGAAACACTAGCAAAGGTTTCACCAATGACATTAGCAATATCTACCGCTGAGGAGTGTATTGCAGCTCCGGTTTTTAATACAGGAATGGAATAATCCTGATAAATACCATTGGCTGCTTTAACTTTCCTCCATAATTGTCTGCTTGTTGTCGTTGAATTGATTGACGACACATAGCGAATCCAAGATTCTCTTTGACTCTGACGTCTAACTCTTCGAGCTTGAGCTTTGGCTTTTTTAAAAGCAACAAGATTCTCTGTAGTAGGGTATCTTCGGAATATATTCCATTGCTTCCTTTGTTTCTTATAGGAGAGTTGACACTTTTCATTCCACCAAGGTTTCCTGTGTTTATGTGGAATGATGGAATTTTTAGGGATAGCAACATCCGTAGCTCTGATTATTGTGTCGGTGACATATTTAACGGCATCATCTATCATATCTGTCTTAACTCTTGTCTCACTGATCACAGCCAATTGCGTGAAAAGTGACCAATCGGCTCGACTGTACACATAGTTAAGTGGGTTGTGACACACACTATTATTTCTAGCCTGAGACACGATTAGAGGGAAATAATCACTGTTGTAAAGGTCATTTCCAACTTCAAAATTCAGCAATGGCAAGAGTGATGGAGAACATATAGCTAAGTCCAGAGAGTGAAATGTCCGTGTAGGTTCGTGAAAATAAGTTTTCTCGTCGGTATTCAGCAGACAGAGGCAATTGTCAGATATGAACTGCTCTATCTGACGACCGCGAGAATTCGTATCTTCACTACCCCACAGAGTATTATGACCATTAAAATCACCTAGAAGCAGAAATGGAGCTGGGAGTTGGTCAATTAAATCATCTAGTTCCTCCGAATTTACGACGTCATGTGGTGGTAAATACAGGTTGCAAACAGTGATCGGACAGGTTACGTGAATTTTCACTGCTACAGCTTGTAATGTAGTTCTTAGTTGATGTGCTGTACTTGCATATGAGTTTGATGTGAATATGCAAACTCCTCCAGATACAGACGCATCACCACCATTATCCTTTCTGAAGCATTGAAACCCACGCAGTTTGGTGTTAACAGTGGGCTTCAGGAATGTTTCCTGGAGAGCCACACATGCGGTGTTGTAGCGAGAGATAACAGATTTGACGTCGTCTATTCGAGAACGTAAACCTCGACAATTCCATGAAACAAAGGAAGTCATTAATGACAGGATTATTATTCACCAGCGGTGCTCATTGCAGTCTCAGATGAATCCTCCAAACTATCAGCATCTGAGGGATACAGTTTGACGGTATCTTCATCCAATGTGAGTCTGGCTTTTCTTTCTGTCAAGGAAGATTTACGAGCACCTTCCTTAGCCAGTTTTAATTTTTTTGCTTTTGATGATTTTGATTTTGCAAATGATAGTTTAGGTATAATACTTGAGGACTTTGTTTCTTTTAGCTTAGAAGATTGTTTTGTAGAAGGCTCTGAAATTGTATCGGTTTGGGTGCAGCAAGATTTTATTTTTTAGTAGCACTAGATTAGCTGAGACCGGGCTGTGGTGTACGTGAGGCGACAATTCGTCGAGCCTCTGGATAAGACACATTATTTTTGATTTTTAAGGAAGTAATTTCTTTTTCCAACTGCCATGCTGGGCAAGATCGTCAATAGGCAGGATGGTCGCCTTTACAGTTGACACAAACCTCCTTAGCATTGCAGGTAACACTATCGTGGCCAACGTCAGAACAACGGGCACACGTAAGTTTACCTCTGCAAGCTATTTTTGAATGGCCAAAGCGTTGGCATTGAAAGCAGCGAAGCGGATTTGGTATGTAGGGTCGTACAGAGCATCTCATATAAGCAACTTTAATGTGTTGTGGCAAGTCAGGTGTTGAAAATGTTAAAATCAGATGTTTTGTATTTATTGTTATACCATCTCGATTAAGGGTTATACGTTTTACAGCACATACTTTTTGGGATTTTAAGTTTTCTAGTATTTCGTCAGTAGATGTGTATATGAGATCTGCTGCAGAAATTACCCCCTTAGAAAAGTTCAATGTTGTATGAGGTTGAACGACAACATCCACATTACCAATTTTTTTTAGCGTTTGTATCAGTATTGCTTGTTTGTCATTAGCAATCTCAACCAAAATATCTCCAGATCTTAGCCTTCTTATATTTTTCACTTCGCCAAGGTGAGAGGAAATACTTTTCTCAATGAGAAAAGGTGACACAAATTGAAATGAACCTCCTTTAGTTCTTTTAACAGTAAAATATTTTGCGTTTATCATTGCTAACTGTTGCTCCAAAGGGAGAGAAGAATTAATTATATTATTCATGTAGAATATCATAAAATTCAGGGACTAGACGGCACCACCCACCACGGAGCTCTACGAGGGGATACAGGTTAACCGTACCAGTGCTAGTCAGTCCCTATACGCTCACGGTACATCCCTGAAGTGGACTCCACCCTTAACGAGTCACCCAGTAGATGTACCGATCGCTTGATCCATAAAGCCGATTGATGTGCTGAGGACCACAACACACCTCCCGTTTACCTGAAGCAGAGGCCAAAGCAATGTGTTGGTGTTAGGATCCCTCAATTACCAGGATCCTCCTTTCCAGGGACACGGGTCTCCACGCACGGCAAACACGTGGGTGATTTAGTCCTCAAGAGTAGCTAATAGCAACAGAGCGGCGAAAGCTACTCAAGGCGAGCCCTCAACCTCTTTCGAGGAAACCACAACGAGGGAGAATAGGAAGGAAAAGCAGAAGAGTAGAGGAGAGAAGAAAATAAAGAAGAGGAAAGATCACTAGGGTACCTCGGGATTGTGACACCCGTGTTTACCTAAAGAAGGTAAACCCCCTGAGGGGGCGATGAATAGGGAATGCATAAATAAAGTGTTTCCTATAAAATAACTAGAAACCTCACTTAATAAGCAGGAATTCCTTTTTGAAACGCGAAATCAAGACACAAAAGTTGTCCATTCAGGATAGCGATACCCCGCGAAGATAGAGCCGAAAAACGAACTTACCGAATATGAAGCGAAAATTTTGAAAATATAATGATAGGAAAAATTTACAAACCGCAGTCCTAAACTAGGAACTTAGAAGCATTGGAGATATAATTCCAAATTTTATACTGAGGTAACAATACATTTGTAATGTAGTTGATTAATTCAGTACTTATATATATATATGTAATAAGATGAAATACATATGAAATATCTAAAAAAAAAAAGCCCAAACAAACAAACATTTCATTTTTTCCTCAAATCTATTCCATTTGATTGAAATTTTCATGTACTGCACAAAAAAGGTCTGAGTTTATTTTATTTAAATTTTCAAGGTTTCATTATAAGAGTCCATTTTCACGTTATTCGAAAACATGGTGAAAATGAACTATTATAACAAACTGCATCTCGAAATTTCTTAGGATGTTTCGATGAATTCTTGAAGTTCCGTTCATCTCGCTTGTTGTAAGTAAAACCATAATCGATAGAATTTGACGAGAAGTAACACATTTAGTATTTTAGTGATAGAAAGAACAAATAACTAAAAAATCTTTTTCTCATTTAAATATCATAAGTACTAAAGGCCTTCAAAAAGTAAGTTACACTAGAAGTGTGAGTCAAAAAACACTTTAGTGAGAAGTGAGCTATAATACACAATACGACACGCACGCAACACACTATTGCTCTACATAATCTCCCAGTCACTGCAGACATTTGTCGGAACGTAGCACCAACCGATCGACTATAGAAAATCGCTCTTTGGTCCTTGAGCCAGCTTAGAACAGCTCTCTGAACCTGATCATAGCTGGAAAATTATTCTCTACCTAAACATTCTTTGAGTTTGCGGAACGCATGAAAGTCGATGCACCAGATCGGGACTGTACGGTGGAGGTTTCCGAACTTCCCACACAAACGGCGAAGAAAGTCCTGTGCTGTGCGTGCTTTGTGAGGTCTTACATTGTCATACAAGAGGACAAGGCCTTTACTTAATTTTTCACGTTGCTTATTTTTCATTGTTTTGCTCAAAACCTCTCAGTGTTTCGCATAGGAGTCAGAATTAATGGTTATGCCCTTCCGCATAGACTCGGTGTAGACAACTCCCTCACAATCGTAAAAAACAGTATCCATGAGTTTACCCGCTGATGGGGGAACTTTGGATTGATTACTCTCAGGCGATGATGTTGTGATGTTGTGTCTCTCCATTCTATTTATGTTTCACTTCTTGAGTGAAGTGATGCACCCATGTCTCAACAGCCATAAAGATGCGGCTGAAGAAATCATTTCCTTTCCTCAGAATAACGTTGAAGGAATGAATACCAGGGAAGCTGCAAACCCTGCTACTTAGCGTTCCGGACTCAAAGAATAAGAAACCCATCGCGAATGCAATTTGCGATAGTCCAGTTGGCAGCGGAGGATTGAATGGGCTCTGCCAACAGATATTTTCATCTGCTGCTCAAAGTGTCCGACGCTCAGTCTGCGAGAGTAATACCTTCCACCCTATCCAATGTGCTCACCATTGTTGGCTTTTCCACATCGATTAAGTACGTGCGACCGCTTTCGAACAGCTGGCACTATTTCACAATGGCTGGACGTAACATCGCACATGACCCACCCACTGCCGATATTTCACGATGAATCTCCACACTAGTTAAGCATTTTATCCCACGAAAAGCGTATTGATCGGTGGACTTCGACATTGGCGTAGGTGTCTAGCTGACGCAGCAGTTTTTTTTTCTCGTACCACGTAAGCAACGTTGCAAACCATCCGAGTGAAATTGCTTCATTTGGAACCCGTGGAACTCAATTACCGTCAGCGCAAGCTTCGCTCTTCTTTCGCAATATTGCCATATCTGCTGACGGGACAAATGTCACTTAACTTTTTGAACGCCCTACGTATTAAGCTGTAGAATAAATAAGTTTTAATTGGACACTAATCAACCTTTTGACGATCACGATAGCAGTTGATAGGTTTCATTTTCAACTTATTGGAAGCTGTTGTTTGAATTGGCCCCTATTCTTTAACTACTCAAAAGATGAGTCTCAGAAAACTTGATTCAGTTCAGGACAATGGCACGCCGGCGAAGCAAAGCGGAAAAACCAACTTAACAAAAATATGAGATCCTTTTTTTATTTTTTTATAAGAAAAATAATATAAACCAGTACTAAATAAAGAACTTGAAAGCATTGGATACTCATAAATTTAGTTTGCACTGGGATGGGAATAGATATGTAATATAATACTTATGTAATGTGTAGTGGAAAAAATGATGAGTTTGATAATAAAAATTGAAAGAAAGGCATCTCCATTTGTGCACTTTAGAAAATTTTTAAAATTCAACGCTTTATGAAGGATTTGAACACATAATGATGACATTATGGATTCGAACTAACTAAAATAAGTTTTTTAAAAATCCTTTTAGCTGTATTTGCATTGGTTATATGCTGTTTGAATTAATTTTATTTTGTATACATAATTGTATAATTCAAATAGCATTTAACTGAGAAGAAACATTACAAATTTTTAACAAAAAACCAAATGACTTATAAAATTATATATACATAATTTTTAATGTGCTCTCATTTTAAGAATTCAACTTGAAATGTCATCATTATGTAGTCATATAATTTATGAATACAGTCAAGTATTTAAAAGAGATTGATATGGAGTCTTTAAATTCAATTCCTAATCCATATTAACTTTAAGACCTATGAGAATACTCTTAGGTCTTAAAGTTAATATGGATTAAGAATTGAAAGCAGCAACAAAGTATTCATAAACTTAAAAAAGATAATAATGACTTCAAAATGTTTGCATGTAAGTATTTGCGCATTAGAACTGTAAAACTTAAGCCTTCACTTTCATGCAACTGAAGTAACTTAACGAAGACTCTTCATGAAAGAAATGTGGATTTAAAATTTAAATCCGTCAAAAAGACAGTGACATTCACAGATTACCAGACAATTCACAAGATCTCTTCGTTAAAGCAGGTCAGGAGAGGAGAGAACAATTAAAACAAAGCTGATGAGCGTTCTCCAAATTATCGATATGCTTGCTTGAGTGGAGTAAAGATTGCCAAAACTGAGATTGATTCTTGGTAAATAAATCTTTTTAGGTATCAATATTCACAAAAAAGTGCATCATAACAAATCGTCTTGCTTTATTGGTTCCTCTACATTCGCATTTTGTACAAGAACTCTTACTCGACCTGGATCCAGGCGGTTCAGAGTGGATTCCAAACCCCTGCAGACCTGTGGCAGAATGAGAATTCATGAGCAGCTGGGTTGTAGACCAAACTATCCATCAGACTTTTATAGATATGCTATGAAGGGAGCACTCAATTTTAATCCGATTCCTAATACTAGACTTTCATGTAAATGTGATGTATCTTATGATTCGCAGCACTTTTTATAAGAAACCGATGAGAACTACAGTAGAACTGTAATTATCCGATTCAATTGGGGCAGGACCCCATTCGAATAATGATAAACCTGGTTCATTGGATTTCTAGGATCTATTTTAATTATTTATTGTACATTGAAAATGGGAGAAAAAGCAACATATTTTTGAAGAAAAAGAGCTTTTAGACAATTAAATGAAAAATCAACACTTTAACTTGTTAAGAGCTGTCCATTAATGAAGTATGCATGTACAGTACAAGCAAATGAAAGTAATTGCTTGCTGAATATCTCTGTCAGAGTCAGCAGTTTCACTGCCTTCACTGGTTTTCGGATAGCCAAGTCGCCCATGCGCTTGACAGTGTGAAGTTGATTGTGGTTACACTCGAGCTGACGTCCCATCCCCTTCAAAGCTGTTTCAAACCAACAAATGCTTCAACAGATAGTGGTCCCGTGTCTGCTTCTACTTGGACATTGAACTCATCTTCTTAATCAACACTTTTATTAGGTTTACCACCATTTTCAATCTGAAATCTAGGATTTGTGACTTTTAATCCATTCTCTTATATCATCAGCACTGACATCTGAACAGCTAAGAATTTTCAAAATACTGTTACTGAATTCCTCAAGGGACACGTCATTCTCATCCTCTCCCTTCTCTTACCCTTCCTTTGTTCCTCATTGTTTTTATGATTTATTTTCCTATTCTCTCATTTATTTCCTGACACTTCGAAAGCGATTCGGGCAGATGGAGTTCGGATAATTGAAGTTCTAATGTATTTAGTTGTTGATATATGGAACACAAATCTTCAAATTTATTTTCTTAAAGTTAATATAAGTAAGCAAGAAAATAAGTATATTTTGCAGATCAACAACACGAAAACACTAATGAAACTGACTAACCAGATTTACTTCAACTTAACGTAAATTTTCTATATAAAGTACATACTTCTCGTCATCTGTTCTGTGTACCCATCCCCTCTCTTTTACACACAAATGTTTTATTTCAGTTTCTTTTACACTTGTCAAGATAGATACACTTCTTCTCGAAGGAAGTGCAGAATTGCCACTTACCATTCGAAGTGTAATCCTAAGTTCCTGTGTGAGGCAAAGAACCTCTTATCGATGAAATAGAGAAGATTATAATATTGAAACAGCATTTTGACCCCCGAAGCATCCCTAGAAGGAGTCCTGATCGCCTGTAAAAAGGAAATTATTTTCAGTTTTGTGCAGCGAAAAGTTTTTATTTCAAGGAAAACATAGCATAATAATAATCTGTAATTAAATTGATCTAATATAGGCACATTTTCTAAATTCATAAACTAAAACACTAAACAAGTAGTAGAAAAATGCTTATAAAACCATCTGTAGGAAATAAATATGATTAAGTAAATACTAAATATCAGATAATATGTGGCGGTCACAATATGAAAGTAAAAAAAGAGTCTTTTCCCATGTCACAACATGGAAAACTATTAAAACTTACCGAAATCGAAATAGGGGCTGAAGGCAGGATCATTGGTTGAGAACGATCATACTAAGCAGATAATAATCTGAGATCTTATACTCTTTTGAGCTATGGTCCATACTATATACAAGCGCCTCATTACTTTGCACTCCGGTCAGCTGACGATTTCACACTCAAGATGATCCACTGGGGCCGTGATAGCTTAAAAGTAGCCTTCCATCTGGAAGGTTGGCGTTCGATTCCCAATGCCACCCAAGATCCACCGAGTACATGCGATATACGTGCTCGTGAATCGAAAGTCTTGTGGTCGGTCATTGAGCAGTTACCATGGGTGCAATGGTCTGGAGAAAATTTACTCCCCCTTTAGATCATTGCCAAAATTGAGGGAGTAGATCCTCTGGTGCTATGCCATCTATCGGAGGATTTGAAGAGCAATAGTCGTTATGGTGCTCTGATTAAAAGGAAAGACGCTCCCAATTCACTTAAATTCGCATAGCCAAGGCATAGAGAGCTTGGCTTCACCAAGTGTCATTAATAACAACAACAATAACACAACAGATGATCCACTGCACATCAGCCGAAGAATTTTGAACGAGTGACTTTTGAAAAAAAGCAAGTCCCCAACACACAGAACTCCAGCAACACAGAAAAGTAGAGCGTGGTCACCCTCTCCAAAATAATTTCAACATCAGTTTTAGGTTTTAAATCGGATCACATAAGCAAAATAATGTTTCCTTCTCACCATTTGCAGGGATACAATTTTTGACTCGATAGAATTTCATCTTACATTCTTAACAAAAAATTGAAGTTCTCCTACAAACATATTGAGTATGTATTCTAATACTGCATTTAAATAAGTACGCCAGTGCTTTTCATTTCGCTTGTAATCCAAGAAAATTTTCCTGTATACTTTTTACTTTTTATTCATTTATTTTTTTGCAGCGTAAATTAACAGGTAGGATAGTTTTTAAATAACTGTATTCAGCTGATAGCATTTTAAATTTTCTTTTTGAAAATAGATCAATTTATCATATGTCTCTATAAAAGTATTAACACTGGTGAAAATTTTTAAATGCCACTTGATTCGTAAAGAAAATTCGCTTTCCATGATTCTCTTTTAATTAAAAAAAGAAAATTCACTTTTGATTAACACAATTTCTTCCATCTCCATGGATTATAAAATTCTGTTTACTTATCTACATTTTAAAATCCAATATTATATATGTGGAGCAATCTTTCCGGTTAAATATAACTATACCATGGTTGGTTGGGTTTTATGGCGCAAGGTCCAAAAGCGGACATGCTGCGCCAAAATTAAGTTTTGTAGCAGCTATTCATTTCTGCTTCAAATTACATTTCATTTACTTATTTTCGTTTTTTTTTAGAAACCCAAGCAACATTAAAATTTTAAAAAACAAAAATTAGTGTATATACATATCTTAAAATCCAGATTTAAAATACAAAAAAGAGGTTAAAAATATATATATAATTTTAAAAATTTATATTGTACAAATTTAAATGTAATGTAAAAACCTATTGCCCTCAAAAGGCGAATAGGTTCCTGTGGGAGTGGCTCCCCAAGCAAATCATACAAGGTTAAAATATCACAGTTAAAAAGTGTAAACGATACTGGTTAAAATTTGGACATGAAATTAAAATATGATAAGCAGTGAATGGTTCATCACACGTTTCACAATAAGGATTTAATTCGTTTAGAAACAAATGTCTGTGTGTGAAACGTGTGTGTCCGATACGAAGGCGAGTTAATCTAACATCAGCACTTCGTAGCGGTAAAACTGATAATGATATGAGATATGGAAAAATGGCGTACAATTTGTTGGTGACCTGCATGCTCCAAAACTCCTGGAAGAGGGAATAGGCAAACTTTTTAACACACTTCCTCACATCTGGAAGGGGGATGGATGATGGCATTGGAGTTGATGCTGCTTTAGCAGCCATAACTATACCATGAGATGTACAACAAAACTTTAATACTGTTTAGGAAAACACAAACACATGAAATCAATAAAGAATTCTTCAGCTATTTAAATGATGTGATCATTAGGATTGGAAAGAATGATGCAACACGATAGAAACGAACAAAAATGAAATGTTTGCGTAAAAAGTAAATAGCAGTTTACCTGGCGCATCTGGTTTAACTGTTGTATCGCACTATCAAATTTACTGTCATCTTCACTATAGTGCTCAAGAATGAAGTCCTGTTAAAAAGAAAGTAAACATATCAATAGGCTATAACAACAATTGGACTCTCAAACATTGTTCATATATGTGAAACTTAAGTAACTATATATATAAATCTCATTTTAAGCATAAACACATGAAATTATAGGAAAATTGTTCTTTCATTAGTATTATGAGCATACAACTCAGTAAAAGAAATCATGTCTCACGAACAAAACGTCACAGATGTCGTGAGCATACGCAAAACGCATGCGGTCAATACGCCCAGATCAAGATTACAAATATTAAAAAGAAGAATAGAGACAATTAAGGGCATTCTCTGCGAGGGAGTTATTTCGAGCTGGAATGGAGTCTTAACAAGTGAAAGAATTATAAGACAGCTGGAAAAGGAGCACTCTATGTCCCTGAAGAGCTAGGAACCGACAAAAGTATTGTTTCGCGCGCTTGGAAAGCCTTCCAAGCCATAAGTATATCTGTTAGAAGAGTTGGTAGTAGGAACCCCAAGAAAACAACTGCAGTAGAAGGTCCTGCTGTCGATAAGAGCCTGAAACTAGTTAGTAAGCCCCACTGCTCGGCAACTGTGCGCATGAGAAGGGTGGGAAATGTCACTATTTACTGCATCCAGACGCCCCCACAAGGTTCACGTGCCCTCCTGAAAGCTGCATCATTCTGAAAGTCATCGTTTAGAATGGAGCACAAAAGTTGGACATCTCATAAGTGGAGGAGCCGCATTTTCTTTTCGAATGAGATTTTCAATTCAGAGCTACAAACGATTCTCAAAAAGTCAGTTTATTTGGAGATACCGTTTCATCCCAATAACACCAAGTAGGTTCTGAAGTTGTCGTCTAGGGAGGCATTCCAAGGAACGGACTGAGTTCTCCGATTCCGACAAAAGTTCAGTAACTGGAAATTCCATTGCACAAAGGTGATCTTTCCCCAAATGCGTCCGCTCCGAAGTGTCATGAGAGCAGGCTTTATTTTCTGGGATGACAATGCAAGGCGAAATCAGGTGTGCAGTAGCCACTAGAAAAGCGATATCACTTGAATTGGCCAGTACAATGATTTAAATAGCATGTAACCTATGCTGAATGCGTTAGGGGATCGCTTTTGGCATATTCACCAGAGAGCACTCCAAAACTGTAAGGAGCAGTCACTGTTACATAAAGAACAGTTTATTAATCTGGTTCTGAGTATGGAGAGGCAATTTTTGCATTCAGGGAAGTGCACACACCAATAAACATTTTGGTTGTTCTTCCTCTTAGGTTTAAAATCATAAGTGGTGATTCAGAGTTCAATAAAGCTTTTTTTTATTCCGTTCATTCAATTCACTTTTGCATAATTATGCTTTACTCATCGTTTAAGTAGTAAATACTGTCGCTCAGATCCTTTCTCGTAGAGTTATGGGAAGAAACTTTAGTTGCTTGAGATTTACACGACCAGTGTAGTTAAAAAGCCAATATTTCAATATGGAAATTATGATATGAAACACATTATTGATAGAATTATATAAATGTAATGCATATTTACAACATTAAAAATTACTATTTAAAGTAATGTAACATTGATTGGTATAATTATAGTTTCCATTAAAATATTAAAATCCTTATTATCCTAGAAATTCTAGCTATAAAAATATATAAACCTAACTTCAATGATATATATTAAACAATATACAGCGCTTTTTTAGTATAACACAATTTTACAAACTTTTTAATAATATTTTCAAGGGATCCTCCTATAGTTTAGCAGTGGGAAATGCTCCAAATATTTTTCAATGTACTTTACATTACAGTTAAGTTTGTGCATAATATATGATGACCCTGATAAAATCGAGCAAATTTTGAATTCCAACCAAAAAAAAAAAAAAAAAAATTCAAAAGCTTGGCTCTTTTAATCTTATCAAAAGTGAAAAATCTTTCAATTTCAATTGCTTCGTCTTCGTGCATATTAAATTTTTAAGCGATCGATAGAAAATAGATTATGCAGACAAACTTAAAACTTTTAATTAGCGACTTAAAACTGAAAATATTGCAATTGATTTCCATCTTTGCATTCCACAGGCCCGCCTTCATTTTGCTATTATTGTTTCATTGACTCACATTTGATCAAAAGAATTTCAGTTTATCTGTTGGCAATTAATTAGCCGATGGAAGCTTGTCATGCCTGGCGAAAAGGGGTGTCGATGAAGTGAATGTCATATGACCAAAGAAAATGAGTGCAACAATTTCATTAAAATAAATACCGTATAGAATCCATGATCCGGTAACTTTGGGACCCAGCATATTCCGGTTATTGGAATTTTCCGGTTTTCGGATCGCTCTGCCGAAAATTTTAATAACCATTTTCAAAAAATCGCGACACACTTAATACTCATATTTTTAAAGAAAAATACATACACACACATCCACATATATACAATAAAAAACCTAAAATTTATAAAGTAAGATTATTATTTGCTTATTGATGGAAACATATCGTTATTTTTTTTAAATGTTTTTGTTTTTCTGATAATAAAGTTTCTTGTACTTTATATACAGACATAATATCGTGCTCATTAAAAAATGATTTTTGTTCCATTCCGGGGATAAGTTCTTTTGTTAGTTCTAGACAACGGTCAAAGGAAATGTTTTCTGTATTTTCTGTTTCCTCAACATCGGTATCCTCAGAACTTGAAGAATCGGTGTCTTTTCTATTGAGCCCTTCTCTGATAATCTCGTCATCAGTTAACTGAAGTACATTCGGAGAATTTAAGGAATCTTGTACAGTTTTTTCATCCATTATTTCCTGACTTGAAAAGCTTTTGGCATATTCTAACAATTCTTGGATCATTTCTTTTTCTTGTGACACGCGAAAATCTCAAAATTTGCGTTTTCTTCTCCTTCAAGAAAAATTAAAAGAGGCCAGATATTATGCCAGGTACTGATCAGAGTATTCTTGTTCAAAGAATTCCAGGAATTAGCAATAATCCAAAGGGCATCTTTGATCGTAAACGTTTTTTGAAAATCCATCATTCCCGCTCTGGAGTTGCAGAATTCTAAATATTCTCGGATAGAAGCCGTTTTATACGACCGTTTTAACGAATTTTATCTATTGGCTGGATCAAAGATGTGCAATTCAGTGGTATATAGACAACTCGGACTTTGTCCTTTCCAAAAATTTCAGCCTGGAAGTGCCTACAAAAAAAAAAAAAAAAAAAAAAAAACTGAGAAATACCGGTTTTTGGGAAGCTGGATAATGGATCCTATACTGTATATTGTTTTTTTATTTATTTTCCATGAAATAAGTGAAAAATGAAGTCGGTGGTGCAAATATGTTTAGAAAATTATAAAATCGATTTCAGTTCATGCAAATTAGCGGGGGGAAAAATCAGTTTACCTTAAAAGGCTCTTTGAAATCAATTTCCTTCGTCTCCTTCAAGCCCAACGGAACCATCGGCATTGTGGAAACGGAGCTGAAAATAGTTTAGTCAAATATCATACAAACTCACTTGAATTAATTTTGAAAAAAATTTGTAAATTTAAAATATTCTTTCTCAAGAGCATTTCTCATTTATATATTATGTTACAATGTATTTACTCAGTATTACTTTTAAAAGAAATAAAATAAAGGCATTTTCTTCTATTTCGTTGAGAGAAAATATTTGTGAAATTCTTGAGGAATAAAAATAAACACCTGTTGTTCTGATAAAGTTGGACGGAGCTGTTCAGATCGGCCAACTGCTCTTTCAGAAGCTGAAGGCTGGAATTGACGAAGCTCAACTCAAGGGCAATGGTTTCCTTCATTTTCTTATTGGCTGTGGCTCTGCAAAAGTAGCATTTTTCAATTAAAACATTATCTCAATATATATTTCATTGATAGTCAGTTAATTGATTAGAAATAAACTCTCTTTTTGAATGAAAGATTTACACTGAACAATTTTCACTCTTTGAGCAATGGAAAAAGCCAGGTTCTGCAAAAAAACTTGTTTCAGTGTAAATCAAAATATATATTTGAATGAATCTTTTGATCTCACACAAATCTCACAGAAACTTTATCATCTGAAACGAAAAAAAAATTTTTTTTCTTCACAATAAATCAAGTCTTGTGTACGTCATTTCTTTTCACACCTATATTTTGAAATATTTACCACGCCAGCATCCCAGGTTTGAATCCGAACGATCTTCCGATCTTGATTAAATTTTGTCTGAAAATGTATTCTTAAGAATCCTTCCATAAAACCAATGTCAAACAAATGCATTCTAATTTTGATATAAACAGAACAGTTATATACTTTTCACTGAATTAATCTAAAGTCACGAAAACTTAATCCAAGAGTAGAAACATGAAAAAGAGACCAAATACTATTTTCCACAATACTTTTCACTGAATTAATCTAAAGTCACGAAAACTTAATCCAAGAGCAGAAACATGAAAAAGAGACCAAATACAATTTTCCACAATAGTTTTCACTGAATTAATCTAAAGTCACGAAAACTTAATCCAAGAGCAGAAACATGAAAAAGAGACCAAATACAATTTTCCACAAAGTCACATCAACATACAAAAATTTTTAATTTATGCTCTTGCATATTTTTATAAATGGCATGTAAAAACATGAAAGCACAATTATAAAAAAACTTATTTCAAAATTTTGTACTGAAATTCAAATTAACTCGTCTCTAACGACTATAAATATATTTTTAATCTAATAATGAAACCTTGAAGTGAAATAAGTAAAATTTCTGTAAGGTGTTTATGAATCAATTGTGAACAATACGCCGACTTCATGACATTCATTGTTAAGACTGGGTAAAATGTTGAATCAAAATTTGAAATTAGACTATAAGCAACTTTTTCAAATTTGCATATTTGGATTCTAGCATGTCTCAGAAATTCAATCATGATATTAATTAAATAAAACGTTGTATATACTCTTTTAGCTCTTAACGGTTAAACAGTGTATGATAAAGTTTGTGTATAAGATAGTTTATATAAATGTGCTACATGCACAAGCGCTAAAGGCCAATTGCTTCTACTTCCTTCGACATGAGAACTGGTATGCGAACATGCACACCGCAAAAGACTCAAAGATTTTGATTCATTTAGTTTGTTATCACTACGATCAATTTTTACATACGAAGGCGCTTCCAGGGGGGGGGGTTGGTTTGTTTGTCGCTTAACGGTCATATTTTACACACGAGGGCAAATCAGAGCGGGACCTACGGTTTAAAGTGGATTCCGGACCACTACAAACATCCAATGCCCAAGGTGGGATTCGAACCCACGAACAGTTGAACCGAAGGCAAGAGCGCTAACCATTCAGCTGCCAGATCGGCGAGCATATGTTTTAGATCACACAACATGTCTTTTAAAATAAGCCACGGCGTTCTGTTTTATAGTAAATAGGTATCAAATTATTATCATTTGGGGATGAAAAAGCAGACAAAGAACTACTGAACCGGACTGAAAATATTCTTGCTTAAATAGGAATGTTTTATCAAGTTAATGACCCTGTGGTCTACAGTTCATGTTGTTGGCAAAATATCATAAGGCATTTTGTTTCGTGATCGACGGTATTTTACACATGCACAAAAAATTTGATTTCCATACAAAGAATAAATGAATTTATAAGCTATAAGCATGAAAGAGAGATAAGCACGATTTTTTAATCTTATTACATAAGTAAAAAGGGACGTTGGCGAACTCAGAGTTTTACAATGTTTCTCCCACTTTAGAATTTTACAATGAAAAATATCACCAATAAATATCGTGGCACCACTACACTTCTCTTTATCCAGTCCAGAGTTTGGCTCTACCAGTTAGCAGATGTGTAGGAATCTGCTATAAGGGGGAGGGAATTACCATTTTGATGAGAAGTACAATTGATTTTTAAAAAAATCTCTTGAGCCCACCGTTATCAAAATTAAATAAAAACATTTTTATGACAAATGCTATCGATTCCTATTTTTACATAAGAATCAGGAAGTTAAACAAATTCTTTTATACACTACTCATAACTGTCAACTCTACTGATTTTATCGAGATTTTTTTCATCATTTCTTCCGTTTTCCCTATAATGTATGAAAATCTACTGATTTTTGACAATTTCAGTGAAAAATTGAGTTGTTCTAGTAGCTTAAATAGTCAACAGATGGCGCATTAAAGTAATGTGTTATATCATGAAAATGTGTTCGTTTGAGTTTCGAACCCGCTTGGTAGGATGACGCTTTAACCACTAGGGTGCCAAAATCTTCTACGAGCTGGCAGTCGTATAATTAACATTCAGAGCAGACACCAGGTGCCTACTTACATAAGCAATTCTATTAGGAGGAATCTTAGTAGTTATTAGTAATTTAATTCGGAAAATATTTGTCACTGAATTAAATTTATTTAGTAATGTATTTTTATAAGTTTAATATATTTATAAATTGTACTAGAGTAGTAAAAGTTGCCCTATAAAATAAATACTGGAAATAAACATTGATGTTTATTTTTTTACACGTATTCTTTTGTTTTTCATATTTTCTTTATGAAGTTAATCTTAATATTTGAATAAAATATTCATCAACTCAATATGTTTAGCATAAATCATTCTCAGAATGTATAATCTAAAGAGTAAAATTGTCTTTTTGTGGTACTACCGTTTTAAACATTCAAGTAAAAATGTCGCTAGTAAGTGTCTCCTGATTTTTTCTCTCAAATTGAGTAGAATTTACAATTTTTTTTCTCCAAGGATGACAGGTATGATTACTCTAAGCTTACATTTTGAGCTTGGGAGCTCATTCGACTTATATCTATGGTTTAAGGTCGATTTAGAGTCACTACAGAAATTCACTCCAGGTAAGAATCAAATCCAAGAACTTCTGAACTCAAGCAGGATAGACACATTTATTTATCACCCCATAATAATAATAATAAGTGTATAGAAAACACATACATGGAAATTATGAAGAAATTAAAATAAATCCATCGCTAAACTTTCAATGGTTATATTAAGAAACTATAGCCTATATATAACACACCCTACATCAATAGCCTACATTCATTAAGCCATGTAAATGAAAACGAAATCATAAATCAAAACTTTTCACACTATAAAAAATGTGTTACTTATATTGTAAAAAAAAAATCAATCTAAAAGCGAAAGTACATCATTTTTTTTTATAAAATCCTTCATTCAATTTTTGATATCTGAAAGTTTAAATGGAGTCTCCATTTAAATGGTGATTATGTGGGTACGAGTACATAATCACCATTTAAAAACTTTTATATGTTTAAAATTATTGAATGGATAGTTCGTTTGCAGAGAATTAGAATGTGAATTTCATTTTTATTTTCCATCAAAATGTTGTTAAAAGTGAAAACGTTTTTCGATATTTTTATATTTATTATAAGAGATAAGTTTATAATTGTACTTGTAGAGTTTTTCAGCTCCATTCCTCATCATAGTTTGGTAATTTATCTCCTGGTTGAGCTTCGCCCTTTGGATTTGCAAGCGGCCCCTGCAAGTCGCCGCTAAGGGATCCGTGCCCTGAAATCAAAAAGAGAATAAATGTTAATAATTTTAGAAATCACTCATCGAATGAAAAGTTTAATGAAAATTTAGACATACTTTCGTTAATTTGTCTACCAATGTTACTTTCGAACTAGATTTTAGCCATGATTAAATTGGCTTTTTTTATATATATAAATTATGATTAGTTTCATGAATGGTATACATTAACAGCCAATATTGTTCTGCCATGGACAGAGTCGGATGAATTAGGTATCGAGATGACTACTCTTGTCGTATCAGTTGATATCCATGGAAACCAAATTATGATATTACTGTCAGTTGTTTTACAGGCATAAAGTCAGGATAATTATCGATTATTTTAAAATAGAAGAACGTACCATTTACAAAATGTGATAATTTAACACTTCCTTTTTACTATACACTACAGGATCCATTATCCGGCAAACTCGGGACCGAGCCTATTCCAGTTACTGGAATTTTCCAGTTTTAGAATCACTACCGAAAATTTCAATAACCATTTGCAAAATATAGCGACACTCCTTTCCCATCCATGAAATAATTTGTGGGAGGAAAAATAATAACTATATCATTAATATTTTTAATGAAAAATACACACACATATATATATATATAATGATTTTTGTTCCATTCCGCGGATAAGTTCTTTCGTTAGTTCTAGATAAAGGTCCATGGAAATGTTTTCCGTATTTTCTGTTTCCTCTCCATTGGTATCCTCTGAACTTGAAGAATCAGTGTCTTTCCTATTGAGCACTTCACTGATGATCTCGTCATCAGTTAACTGAAGTACAGTCGGAGCATTAAAGGAATCTTGTACAGTTTTTTCATCGATTATTTCCCCAATTGAAATGCTTTTGTGGCACATTCTAACAATTCTTGGATTATATCTTTTTCTTGTGACACGCGAAAATCACAAAATTTGCCGTTTTCTTCTCCTTCAAGAGAAATTGAAAGAGGCCAGATATTATTCCAAGCATTGATCAGAGTATTCTTGTTCAAGGAATTCTAGGATTCAGCAATACTCAAAAAGGGCATCTTTGATCATAAACTTTTTTTTGAGAATCTATCACTCCCTCTCTGGAGTGGAGGAATTCTAAATATTTTCGGATAAAGATGTTTTATACATGCATTTTAAGGAATTTAGAATACCCTGATCCATTGGCTGGATCGAAAATGTGCACAATTCGGTGGTATAAAAACAACTCGGACGTTGTCCATTTCAAGAGTTTCTGCCTCGGGATGCCTACAAAAAAAAAAAATAAATAAATAAAAAAATACAATGTTAAAAATGTTGGTTTTTGGAACATTCCGGTTTTTGGGAAGTCGGATAATCGATCCTATACTGTATATATATATCGACATGACATTCGAATCGAATCCTTTGAACGGTTGGAATGAAATGAATCAATTAGTTTTTAAAAGATAATTGTTTCACATGAGTGTGTATTAAAGTGAAAAGCAAAACAAACCGCAGTTGCTCTAAAATTAAGTTCACACTGTAAATGAATGTTTCAAATGCGCACTATCTTTTGATGAGGGATGATAGCTTGACTGGACTGCTTACAGTAGCATAATCAAATTCTGCACAAAAGGGCTTCATTAGATCCATTTAATAGATGTTTCAAACTACTACAAGCATTCACATTAGATAAAGAATTGAACCTAAGAACTGATGAGTAGAAAGCCAGAGCTTAATAGTTTATGTATAGAAGTAAACAAGCACTTGATGTTTTAACACTGTGGAGAGGACAACCAAAACGATTAAAGTTGCTGCTGTGTGTGAAGCTTATTTAACCAATTAACTGCATAGCTGTTTTCTGTAAATACTGTTAATAGAACTGTTAGCCTTAGTCCTGTGTCGTACGGGAGGAAACCATGGAAACTCTTAAAGAAAATGCCTACGCCCTTGACAACTATAAGCATCCAGAAAATAGAAGCACGACAGTTATTTACCGTTGTTTAAAATTTAATAAACTTAATTACATTGGGGTTTAAATGCGTAGAATTTAATCTTTAATTCTTCATTTTCTTCAAAAGTAATGCCCAGAATATATATAATTAACGTAGAAATAATCCCTAGTTGTGAATGATGAAGAAAATGAATTTTTGTAAAATTAAATCATGATTAAAAATATTATGCAATTTTCATGTTTCGTAAACTCTTTTATTGTCAACAAGGTTGTATTTGCTGGATAACATTATATTTATAGGGCTAAATGATTAATGAATTCTGACCAATAACAATGTTTTTTTACCAAATTTAGAAACAATTTCGTTGCGTATGATACAGAATTAGATTTTTCGTATTTCCAAATCGTGCTCTCATAAAAAAAAAAAAATGCATCTCTTGAGTTATGCTAAGTGAATGCTTATGTTTCGATTTCTTATGTCAATTTTTATTGAGAATTATGTAAAATTTGTTTAATTTAGGATTGGTTGGGTTTATGGCGCAAGGACCAAAATTGGATGTGCTGCGTCAACGTTTAATTTAAGAATACCTTATTGAAATTCGTAAACTCGGAATTTTATGTAGTCGCGTTTTTTTGTAAATGTTTTGTTTGTTATTTAGACTTTAAATAGTTAAGTAAATCTAGATCGTTTCGAGAAAAGTTTCTGAAAATAATTGTTTTTCACGAAGCGCAAACACACACATATGCGGTCATTAAAATCTTCTTTTACACAAAAATATGGTTAGAAAGCAATTCATAACATAGAATAATAGTTTTAAAATAAATAATTTTTATCATTCATTAAAAGAATTGCAATTATTAAAATCTATATAAAAATATTGCAAAAAAATCTACCCTCAAAAAATATTTTCCACCATTTCCCTTTCCGTATCTCGAAGAAATATCTCTTAAATGTTTTTTTTTTCAGCCTATTAACTTTGAGATTTATTAAAACTGTATATTATATATATATATATATATATATATATATATATATATATGTTATCTTTATTCACAAATAGTATTATCTGTTCACCACGAAGACAACAACTAAGAAAGAATCGGGCGTTTAGATAACAATGCTCTGCCCTTAGTGAGCAACATAAATGACTCGTTTCGGTGCAGAATTCACATGCAATTTTCCCAAGATGTAGCCCTTTATGGATCACCACAAAATGACTCAGCGGAGAAGAATTTTATGAATATATTGGTTTAGAATGTTAAGCTAAACAGCAGATGTTTTTTATTGCTGAACGGGCAAATGAGACAGAAAAGGTTGGTTTGGGAATATTAACCTTCTTTTTCCATTTTAGTTTTCATTTTCTGTCACAAGAGGGAGGAGCTGACTATTAAAGAGAAACTTTCAATCTTTGATCTCTGGGTTGTAATAAAAAATTACAAATGTATTTGCTTTAAAAATTACATTTTTTATGCATTCTTTGATCACGAGAGAAAATATATCCATTAATATTCTCTCCCCTCCCTCGGAAGTTTGAACAGAATTTTTACCGGATATTTATAATTTCGTTCCAAATTTATGACTGTACAAGCGATGCAAAATGCAAGTCATATTTGGAATACAAACATTTAAACTGAATTAATTTATTTTTAATATAGATAGCAATTCGTTTCAAATAAACCATGTAATGGTGATACAAATAAAATATTTTCCCCCATATTTAAAGTTTATAAAAAAAGATATTCAGTAAAAGTAACATAAATTTGGAATGAGCAATGTATTTTTAACTTGAAGGGGAAAAATGCGAATTAAAAACGTTTCATACGAGTTATTTACATATAAGCCAGCATGTCACACACATTCCTGAAATATTTAAATGGCATTTATCACGTGACAATTTGCAGTTTCCTATTGCAGCGTTTATAATTAGTTTAAACTATAATGTAGGCAGATATGAACTCCATTGTAAAGTTTTTAATGATTCAGAATTTCGTTCATTTTAAGAACTTTTCCAAATCGCCACTGGGGAGAGAGTGGGTATGGGCGGTACCACTGGGTATGATTGGATTTTACTTTTTTCCTACATGTTATATCACACACACTGTATCGTTTTACATAAAATGAAGCAATATTTAACATTTTCAATTGCTGGAAAATCTAATTTTGCCCTCTTTTTTTTTTTTTTTTTAAAAAAAAGTTTTGAATGGATAAAAATTTCTATTTTAGCGAACATTTTTTTATTCAATTCTACTTCAATACCACCGATCGCACATGCATTGAAATGCAAATAAAAGGAGTTCCGCGATTGGAATATTAATAACTTCGTAACAAAAGAGAATTTTAAATGTTCTGTAGTCACCAAATAGATGATGACTGCGAAATAATTTTATTAAGCTGAATATTTACAATTATTACTTTACATTCATTTACTACATTACATTTTATATTTTACAATTATTTGTGTTTCACAATAACTTAAACATACTTTATAATTATCACTTGGTATTAGAACAAAAAACATTCTTCTTTGTTCTTATCTAATTCTTTCTACTGTTGCCAATTCACATTTGGATCGAAAATGAAAACGATGTTTTTGTATCGTTAGTTTAATATGTACTATTAATTTAAATAATTATTTTATATTATTGCTATTACAGATAAAATTGTTAATATACTTAGATATATATATCTTAGAAATAATTATATTAAAAATTAAACATATTTATACTCCTACAGTTCCATATCACATTCCATTTTTTTTTTTTTTTTTTTTTTTTTTTTTAGCTACTCCGCGCACGAAAACCCGTTTCGTAGAATAAGACAGCATTTTGAACAAATAGAGTAAATATCCTCAGTTTTCCAAATCATATTTTTCCCGAAAAATAAGTACACCTTTTCCACGCCAGGGCTCATTAGTGTGTATAGACGTGTTTATCTGTTCACATACATAGGAAATATTTTGTTTTAACGTTAATTCGACGCGAGCATTTGACTCATTAAAAACATGAGCCAAATCGGGCTGAATATGAATGAAATATGAAGTCATATTTTTGAGATTCATACAATTTTTTTTATTGATTTTCAGCTCTGCAATTCAATTCAGCTGTTCTTTCTTGCAGTGTTCCTTTCATATTCGAAAATCAATCAAAATCTAGTGATAAATCATATTTTTTTTCAACCTTAAGATAATGAGAAAAAAAATGAAATGACTACGATGATGACAAGGGTGAAGAATTTCAAGCCAATACCCTTTAAAATACTCGATGTTGTTTAAGAGAACATAAAAATACCAAATTTTTTTTTTTTTTTTTTTTCGAAACACTCAAAATGGTCCAGTGATAGTACAGCGCTCTTCAGACCGAAGTTTCGGGTTCCAACCCAGACACTATTGAACTACGGGACATGGATGTTTTGTCTTCTGCATGCAAGTCTGTCAAGGTGGGTGCTTCGTGATTTTCCGAATTTTTTCTTTGGATGCACTTGAACATGGGCCGCTACGAAATGGTTGGTTATCTGGTTAGTTAAGGCGTTGTTATCATAATCGGAAAGTAGTGGGTTCGTATCCTGGCTTAGCCAAAGATTCGTAATGTTCATTAAACATTTAGGGCACGTTAAATATATGTCGTGATCTCAATATCCTCCATGTGAAATGATAATGCACCACAAAATAATCACAGATGATTGTATCACAAAATGACCTGCGGATGCGTTCAACAGCAAAAGGTACTGTTATTTATTTTAGAATACTTAATTCTCATTCAGAAACTCTCCCTCATAAAGTAATAATTTCCAAAGCACAAATCGAATTTTGGTATGATTCTCGAATATTTGTTATTTACATCTACTGCAAAATAATTAGACTGAGATCTGGCGCCCGAATGCTTAGTTCTCTGGCTTTTAATCCAACAATTTGTGAGTCCGATTCCTATTTCGCAATGGATTCATATGGATATTTATAGTGATTGATTCGGAATCCATGAGAAACTAGATCCTGATTTATGTAAAACGGGACTGTGAAAAGGCGACATACAAGTAATCAGATTAGTTATTTTCAATGATTTTTAATTTCATTATATCTTCCAAATTTTTACAACACACACGCACGAGTTCCATTTAAAACCAAAACAATAATGATGTTGAAAATTGTAAAAAATTTAGAATTTTTTTCTTTAAAATGCTGCAACTTCAGGTGGCTTTGCAATTTCTGAACACTTATACATAGTGAAGAAAAGGTTAGTTCAAATCTTAACAGCTTTCTTCTTGAAACAAAATGATCCATATACAGTGGTGTCCAAAATTGTGGATATTTTTGGAAATTTTTATGTTTTTGAACTTTGTATGCTTATAGCAAGCGTTACGTTTCACAAAATACAAACTTGTATATATCATTTTAAAATGAATTTATCACTGAATTCAATACAAAACACAAAATCCAATTATTTGTAATACAAAAAATAGTTAAACGATAATAGTTATCGATATACATTAGATAGTGATGATTGCAATGAGTTATCATTACATAGTAGAGTACCCTTATTTTCGATTACAGCTTCACATTGACTTTTCATTGAGCTGACAAGAGTTTTAAGCTCTTCTTTCGTTATTACATGATGCCAGGAAACAATTATAGCCTCAATTAGTTTCCTTTTTATTTGATGGGCGCCTCATTCGGACAAGAGTTTTCAAACGGTTCCACAAATTTTCGATAATATTGAGGTCAGGACTGTATCCTGGCCATGACAACAGTTTAATGCTCTTTGTACAAAACCACCCTTTCGCTGTTTCGGCCGTGTGGCAGGGAGCAGAATCCTGCTGAAAAATAAAAGAAGCATTGTTGGGAAAGAGATCTCTGATGGAAGGTAGAAGTTTTGGTTCTAGAATAGTGTCAATGTATTTTCTGGCATTCAGTGTCCAATCGATGACATGAAGGTGACCAATACAATCTGCTGACATGCATGACCAAATCATTACACTAACTGGGTTCTTCACAGTTGTTTGAATGCAGTCAAGATATAGCTCTTCTCCTATTCTACGTCTTACATATTTTCGCTCATCACTACCGAATAACGATAGCTTAGTTTCATCACTCCATATAACTTGTGACCACTGATCCTCTATCCAATTAATGTGTTCCTTTTCATACTGTAGTTTTTTTTTTTTTTTTTTTGTTGCTGAAAATTAAGATAAGACTTTTTTCGTGGGATTCTACCGCTGAGTCCAACATCTGTTAATCTTCTCCTGATTGTCCTTGAACTGACAGAAACACCAGCATCACTCAGTTCACTTCTGATGGCCACTGATGACATTTTTTTCTATCTTGGAGGCATAGTCTTTTTATTCTTCTGTCATCAATAGACGTGGTGCACCTTTTTCGGCCTTTTCCTACTTTGTTTTTTATTGAATTTGTGTCCTGATATCGTAAACAAAACTTTCGGACTCCAGATGTAGTCACTGAACCACCCACTTGTCTTGCAATTTCAGAATAGGAAAGAACACTTTCTCATAACACAATTATATTACATCTCTTTCTAGATGTCCAATCTACACTTTTATTTGATGTCATTGCTTCTTGACTAAATATTAAAAATTTTTACAAATTAAAAACTTTTTGATGGGCACCGAATGAGGTGCCCATCAAATAAAAGGGAATTAAATGAGGCTGTAATTGTTTCCTGGCATCATGTAATAACGAAAGAAGAGCTTAAAACTCTTGTCAGCTCAATGAAACGTTGATGTGAAGCTGTAATCAAAAATAAAGGGTACTCTACTAAGTACTGATAACTCACTGCAATCATCACTATCTAATGTATAGCGATAACTATTATCGTTTAACTTTTTTTGTTTTGCAAATAATTGAATTTTGTGTTTTGTATTCAATTCAGTAATAAATTCTCTTTAAAATGATATATACAAGTTTGCATTTCACGAAACATAACATTTTCTAAAAGCATACAAAGTTCAAAAACATTAAAATTTCCAAAACTGTCCACAATTTTGGCCACTACTGTATATTATATAACATATTTAGAAAAAAACGGTACTCATATTTTGACAATTCCTCAGTTCTCGCTCCTCTTACCAAAAATGAAATGTGACTTGTTTCCATGGCAACATTCAGACACAAATTGTCGGGAACTTTTCTCTGGTATATAATCCGTAATTCTGACTCAATAATCATATAACTTTAATTATTTTAATTTAACAGAACTTAACACTAATTTTAAGAATATCGTCGGATGTACGCATACGTCTATGAAACCACTGTGTATATATTGAATTAATAATTAATAAACGTCCATATGAGCTGCTATCGAAATTTAATGAATAAAAATAATTCATCGTAACATTACATCCCTAAAATAATTTACATTTTCATTGAAAAATGTTGATCAAGTAAAATATCTTATTAGTGAATTATTATTCTCTATTAAATTTTTTTACTTCCATCACTAACTTTTACATTAACAATGCTGTTAATGTATGCTTTTTTTTTTTTTTTTTTTTTTTTTTTTTTTTGCGCATTTTTAAATTATCTGCAAAATTTGTATTATTTTAGAATTGAGTTCAACTCTCTGAAAAGAATCTAACAAATTCAGTATGAAACTAAAATTAAAACTTGTGTATGAAAATTGTGACAAATCTAAGTTAGGAAGTAACAAGAATTTCAATAAAATAAAAAACAAATTTTTATAAATATTATTAATGAATATGGTCTTCATGTGGTAAACGAGTGATTAGTTTTCGGTAAATATCGATATTTAGAAAAATAATAATATATATTATTTATTTAGCTTTGCTCAAAATTCTGTTTTGCATCACATAATAAGGTTTTACATATGGATCAGATAAAACAAACCCCAATGAGGTATGAAACTTTAATTCCTTTTAGTCACAAAGTAATCAAATATTGAAGTAAGAGTTCATTCGTGTTCCAAAGTATTGCTGATCAGCGGCATATTTGAAAAGCAGAAAACACGTTCGTTGCAGCCTTCAAAAACTATGATTTTTCTACGGTCGAGAAAAAGAAAGAAAGACGTAATCTGATATCGTACTCTATCACTACCAGTTAAATACAGATGACAATTTTAAGGAGTCATGTTCTCCTCTTCTGTGCATCAATGTATAAGCAATTTTACACTGAGTCTAAATCCTGGTTAATTATGATTTACATTCATTAAAAATGTAATAAATCAAAGTTTCGGAATGAAACGTATACTTTTTTAATTCATCAGAGAGTAAAACCTCTTGAATAAGTTAGATTCCATTCTTTGCAATAGTTCTTAATTCAATTCTGGTCGGCACAAAGAGTAAAGAATTTATTAATATACATTGACATACTTCGATAATTACAAAATACTCATCGAAAAAATATATTTTTGAGCATTTTTCACCTTATTGTTTGCAAGACCTAAATACAAGTCGATTGCTTCAAGTGAAAACAATTATTCCGGTATTATACACTTGAAACACCGTTTCAGGGAAGACTAACACAGTGCATCGAATATTCCCACACCGTGTTTTTACTCTCTCTCTCCGCTTTGAAGAAACACCTGGCTTCCTTTCTGCCAGCCGGAAGCGACGCACCGCTCCTCCATTTTGAGAAAATCCACCACTCAATTTGACAAGACAGGCTTCACTGACTGTCGTGTGACAACAAAATAAGTTTGGATGGTTGTTAAGATGAAACATATTGTTTATTTATCAGAAATATATTTGCTTTTTAATAGCTGAGAGAACTTCCTTATCGAAGTCCCAACAATGGCACTTAGTTGCGAGTTCTATTTTGAAGCTTTTACAAATGAAATAAATTACAAGCAATAGTGAAATATGTTAAGACAGTTATTGATTTGATACTTTACTATTTGATTTCTGAATTGCAGTGGCACTGTTATTGTAAGCAATTACATACATTGTATTTTAACTGTAACCGAATGCTTATAGTGAAGTCAATAGCTATTTTTAAGAAAAAGGAGTGTGACGCCATTTCTTAATCCCTTATGCATCCGTCATCAGTTATTAGTTAACTACAGTTAAGCGTATTTTAGTTATTGCACTAAATGAGTTTTTTTTTTTAAATATTTTCCCGCGTGTAAATTTTCACTGTTAATCATACGTCTATTATTTCTTCACATAAACAGACACAATGCAACGGAATTTTTATTTATTTTATATTTAAAAAGCAAGTCATTTTCAATTTATTATAGTGATGTTTCTGGTGATATTTAGATTGTGACGCTCTTGATAAAATCCCCGATTTACATTTCTGCTAAAACTCATTTAAAATAATTAAATATTTCTGTATATTGTGTAAATTTTTCAAATATTTAAGTCTCAAAAATGAGATGACTGAAAAAGAAATTCCAAAAACTTCTCCAATTCGTCAAGTATTATAATGAATAAAAAGCTTGAAAACATTTCCTTTCTTCGTTATTTTCTTGTGTGTGAATATTAAGGACACATACTATTCTTAAATAATTTTGTAGGATTTAAATAAACTTTCTCTTAAATGAATATTTGTATCTACTTATGTAACTTAAATAATAATTTTATATAGATTAAAATAAAATTAATTAATTTCAAGATTAAAAATATTTAAATTGTAAATTTAATTTACAAAATGTAAAAAATAAATAAAATAAATAAATAAAATTGCTTTAAGAAAAAATTTACATATTTTTAAATATAATTTTTCAAAATCGCAAAATTTGCAAACTTTTTTCGAAATTAAAAATATAAATTTATACGTTTCACTCAAAATTTAAAGTTTCTAATAATACGATAAAATCAGCCATTTTGAAAATAATGAAATTTATCCCTCTATGAAAATAGATATTTTGGTACATTTATTCGAAATTATTGGGATATCCCATTATATATAACAGATATTGCCGGATCGTGAAATAGACAAGAAATGAAAACTTTACCGTCATTGGAAAGCTTTGATCGCCAAGCTCAAAAATTTAATAAACAAAAAGGAATATAGCTCATATAATCTAGATATTCCTCCACCGTAGACATTTAACTATATTTAATCTATATCATCTGGATATTCCATTATAAAAATTATTGCATTATCGTGGAATAGATTCAATATAAAAACGTTTTTAATGAATTGATCTCCAAGTTACAATCGCCAAGATACAAAATTTTACAAACAAGGTTACCATATTATATAAGAATAAACAAAGGAATAACGAGCGTTTTGTATCTAAATATCCATTTATTAAAATAGTTATTTATCTGTATTAATTCGAAATTACTATTATAAAATGAATATCCAAATAAACCATCGTGAACAGGTTTAGTATTTAAAAAAACATTTTAGTCAGTTGAAAGTTTTGATCACCTAAGTATAATATTTTATATGCAAAGAATACATGATTTACATTATATTCATTTAAGCGATGGATATAAACTAAAAATCACAAAAGATTTTAAACACAACTATAACAGAGCACTAATAGAAGTGATTGTAATTAATTATTGCTATATTATTTCAAATCAAATTACTATATTTTAATTACGTTTTTATCATACTCTATTCTACTAATTAAGCGCAGGTTCCACTTCCTTTCAAAAATAGACAGTGAGAAATTGCAAAGTCATTTTCTTTTATTACTAAATAATATTTTAAAGTTCTCATGTGCTTTAAAAAGTCTCACTCTGAAATATGTCTCTACACAATTTATTAAATAGTGTAAAAAAAATATGTTCAAGAAAGGAGAAACTCACCAATTTGTCGGGGCAATGGGCCTTATCCTTCACCGGAGTCCAAAACAACAACTTCGCTCCCTCAAATCGTTTCATTTTTACGTATCCAAAAGAAAGTATACGAGCGAGAGGCTGAGACGGGGGACAACCACCGACTAATGAGTGATAACGCACCTGAGCGGTCTACCTTCCACTGGCAGTCACAGAACAGTGGCCTCCACTTCCGGCGAAACCACTGGTTGCCAGCAGTGCCTCACCCTATTGTGCCGACTTTTCCAACAGATTTCATTTCAAAAGAACCTCCCTCCTCTAAAAGTTAATAAACAAAAAATGAAAGCGATTTTTTTTCTCTATGGCAATAAGAAGCTGGATTCTTATGATGGTGAGGTGCGCCATAATTGGCAATTTATCTTCGCTAGGGATTCGCAATGAAAATCTCTTGCCTCTGCAGGATAAGAAAAACGTTCGATGAAGTCAGGTCAAATTTTAATAAAAATAGGAGATCCTTTTCAGCGCCATTCGACCGGGATCAAAGCATGTAGAATTATTCATCACACGCCCCGATAATCAAATTTTAAAAACTTTCGTGTAAAGGCTCGTATTACGCAACTGTTAATTGAATAATGGGGAGATCCACTTTACTTTCGTCATGTCGACAGCAGTGGAGAGTTGCGCAAGTTTTCACTCTTGTTCGAAAGAGCAAGCGATTTCTGTGCATAGTTGACTTCAAGAATTGAAAGCAAGCATTTGAAATGACTTCGATACAACGGGACATTTTTTAGTTTGCTTTTAGATAGGATTATCAGGGCATAACATATATAAAATTATAATTCTTTTCAGTTGATTTATTTTTTTTTCCTTAAATTAGCTTTCATTTATAAAGTAAAATGCAATTTTATTGAATATAAGCCTGAAATGTTTTTCTCATATTCATGATTTTAAACTGCAAATCAAATTTTTGAATTGGGAAGTAAAGATACTAGAAGTTTGAACGATAGAACAAAGTTGGCAAAATAAATAACATTTTTACGCCTTTTTGTTGAACTGAAATTATTAGTTATGTTTTTTAAATTAATTTTGCCATTAGCTGTATTTAAAAACATAAATGCAATGCCAAAATCAAAATTCCACGTAAAAATTGTGAATTTTCTCAAAAGATATCAGTAGTTGGTATGATAGAATAATTATCGAAAGTTACAAATGCAAAGGAGTAGGGCATAAAAGTAAGCAGTTTCTTCAAATAAAATTAGTAAAACTTTGAAATATTCGGAAGAATTGAGGATAAAAATATTGAATGCAATAATGAGATGCAGCAAGTTTTCAATGTACTTTTACATAACTATGCAGTGTGCATAGTACCGCAAACCTAGTACTGATGTGAAAGGCAGGACAGCTTTAAAATCATGGAAAAAGGTACAGATGTTTCTACTTGCGGCAAATACTCATTTTTGCGAACTTCCACCTACTGGAAGAAAAGAAATATCGGCCTTTATCGGCTGTTCGACAACGTCGTGTCCAATAGTGATTTGAAAGTTTTCAATTAAATATCTTTTTTTTATAAACATTACATATCAACGGTGAATGCCAAGATTCTTATCTGATCTGCCAAAAATAGTTATGAAAATTTTAACTTCAATACTTTTAAACCTAAATAGTGATAAATTAGATTTAATCTAATCAATATTTGTACACATAATTGGGATATATCTTAGTATCTTCTTGGAGTTTGTTTGTTATGATAAAGGAAAATTTGAAATGTTGTCACACATTCATCAATTTATTTCTATGTATTTTTATTGTATTAACAATATTTGTTAAAATTTTACTGAAAAAGTTTTTCTTATTACAAATTTCAAACTCCAGTTCAAATTGAACAATAAAGGATTTTTGTTCCCTGTAATTACTTTCGCTTAAAATACATCTAGTCTAATAGGATTTAAAAAAAAAAAAAAACACATATTAATCTCGTAAATTCATTCATTCAATCAATCAATCAAAAACGCCTAAGTAAGCGAAACTATGGGGTCATCACAACTCATATTTTGAAAGTCCGTGGGTGCGTGTGATAAAATAAGAGGGAAAGAGCAAAATGAGTTGTATTCCTCTTTAAAAATGACGCGATATCGTAAAATGTTCATTCATTCAGTTCAAATTTTACTGTTGAGAAAAATGTAACAAAATGTTTTCAAACAGTATTTTGTCCTCCTTAAAAGACTAAACAAGTGGTTGTAACCATAATGTCAAATTATTAAATTAAAACCAATGTATATTTATATATATGATTAATATTTTCAAAGTTAAAGATTTTTCTTAATTCTGATTTATATAAATTAGATTTAATTTGCAAGAATTATTATTTATTAATATATTGCCAACCGATGGCTGAGTGATTAGCGTTTCTGACTCCTGAGGTGGGGGTCCCTAGCTCGAATCCCGGTTCGAGTGTGGATGTTACCTTCTTTCTCTGTTCTCTGTGTGTTTTTCTGTCCTTTCTTCTGTGATGATGTATGAATGTGGCCCACCCTATAAGGGGGTATGTGGTGATATAACGCGGGCAACGTTACTCGCCTCCGTGACTTGGTTCACAGGTGCCCACTGGGTACAAATGAGTAGCAGTTTCTGACCTTGTTGTGGCATAGGGTTCGCCACTCAAATGCCCGCCGTTAGAAGAAAAAAAAAAAACTTATCAATATGTGTTTTATTATTTTTTTTACTTAGTTTGATTTATTAATTTATAATGAATATGTGTCTCGTAGCCAATTCATAGGTAAGCTACTGCTTAAAGCGGATTCATAACAATTAAAAACATTTATTCTCGAAGTGAGAGTCGAATTCTTCAACTTTTGAATGGTAAACCATTGCGCCGTATTTGCATGGTAAGCATTTATAACTGGAATCGTCAGTGGGGGCAAATCATTTCCAAATGGCTGTCATGTTTCCATCCTTTCAACCGCTTCAAACAAGAACAATGCGTTAGAAGAAACCAACGGCAATTCCTCTGATGCGTTTTTCTTTTGTAAAAGAGATGCAAGGAAACAAGAAACGAGAGGGATGAACAGCGAGAGAAAGTGACGCATTTCCATCACTAAAATCAAATTTCTGTTTGGATCTGGAAGCGAATCGGGATCAAATTTCCGCCCTACTTTTTTTTTAAAATAAAAAACTTTAAATTCCAATCTCAAATCCTTGATTGTCACGTAGTCACGCGGCCGCCTGCAAAGTAAACGGTCCGTTAAGGCAATTAAAGTGACACCGTATCACTAAGTAACGCATTTAAACCTTTAATTGAATTAATTGCTATCAGTGAGTAATTATGTAGAGTATGATGCATAAGCGATACACTCATTTTGATAAAAAGCTCATCCATAAGGAAATAATTTCTGCCAGTATGCATGAAATAGCGTAAAAATTACTTTAGTGGAGGTCGTAATTTAAACTGCCATGTTGTTCTGCCATCAAAGTGACTACGCGCATTCGCAATGCAATCTATTCCTGTGCAAAATATTTTAATAGAGTGTTAAATAATAATTTGTTTTGTAATAAATTTCATGGAAAATAAAATATGTAAAATTTGTAAAACACAAATATTTGCTGACACTTTTATAGTGTTCAGTTATAAAAATATCATCTTTAAAGATGAAAATAGAAATTAAATTTATGGTTGTTTGGTTTGTTTCTTTGTCGCTCAACGGTCATTTTTTGCACACAAAGGCTAATTAGACCGGGACCTATGCTTTAAGTGGATTCCGAACCACTACAAACATCCATGCCCAAGGTGGGATTTGAACCCACGAACTGTTGAACCGAAGGCAAGAGCGCTAACCATCCGGCTTCCAGCTAGGCATTACATTTATGTATGACCTTCATTGTTATTATTTTATGACTAAAATAGTTAAACTGAGAAATAATTTTTGGAGAAAGATTTCGATTTGATTAGTTGTCAAATTTTTTTCCATAACTTAAAAAAACTTGAAAATATGTAACTAAAATTACAACTATATTTTGTTTCTTGTATTATATTCTATGCAACTTTATTTCCTATGGGACTAGCAAAGAATTTCAGTTCTAGATTTATAGTTTCCATCGAATCTGTAAGCAATTTTTGAAATTTTAAGAATAAAAATTACATCCAATCACAATATTTCTGCTACGTTTTATAACTGTTTCAAGAAAATTAGAAAAATTATCTGTTCGTTTCATTAAAATATATTAACACGGGCAAAATCAAGGAGAATTTTAACGATTGATGGCTCCCTTGAGCGCATAACGGTTGTTCTCACTAATCAATATTGAAATGTGCCCCAACTAAACTTCGAAATATTACTTTTTTACGCATTTTTTATATATAATTCAATTTTTTAAAATAAATGTTGAAAAATTTAATTTTTGCCAAATGCATTCAGAAAATTTTCAACTAAATAATAGTTTTAACCATGGACAATTTAACTGACTATAATTTTATTTATTATTTTTTTGGACGCAAGGAAGTTTCAATACCAACCAGAAAACAATTCATAAAATTAAATATTGTGAAAATATTACTTAATATTTTTATCAAAATTAAAAGTTAAAATACACATTTATAAATAAAAGGTGGATTTTACATCAAGTTAATAATATCTAAAATTAATTGTTAATGTTTGCAGTTTTCAGACATCTTCGCCAGAGAGCGTATCGCTCACTCGCCTCAGGAGTAAAAATACAAAATAAGAGAGGAGAGATAAGCATTCCCCAACTGACGCGTGAGGTCGAGTGTAATTATTTTTACATCCAATATTACATTACAAATATATTCAATTTTATCTTCAATAAACTGTGTAGTTCATTCAAACAAGCAGACTGTTTATTCATAAGAATCACCGCACGAACCAAAGTTCCAGCAGAAGGGAAATTACAATGTTAACTAATGAAAATTAATTTAATTACTTACTAGGTAATTTCATTTATTATAAATGAAGTAATTTTAACTAGTTAAGATTAATTCGTCAAGTTATGAATAACGTCAAATTAAGATTTACATATTAAATTACATGAATCATAATAAGTTAGGATTAATTTATATCAAGTTGAAATCACATATGAGAACAAGTTAACTTATTCTTATGATTCGAATTTGTTCCAAATTTGTTCTAATAATGTTTAATACTATAAAAAAAACATCCATTGAGAAATATGAACTAGTTATTAAAGTTCCATGAATTTTAATTTTTTGTTTTAATTGTGAATTGTATTTTAGGAACATTACAACTATCAGAATGTTTTAGAATAGGTATTTACTTAGATATAAGAATCAAATATTTATGGAATGTTTTTTTCAAAATAGAGTATGCATCTTTCAAGCAAATTTATAGAGGTTATCACGCATTTTTTTTTTTTTTTTTTTTTTTTTTTTTTTTTATTTAAAAAATGTGTTTAAATTAATTTTTTTTTTTTTTTTTTTTTTTTTTTTTTTGGTTTTTATCTTCTCGCTACAGATAAAAATCCTTGTAATGATGATGAATCTTAAGAATTTTTTATAAAGGAAAATTACCTCACTTGAACTTCATTGTGAGCGTAAAATGAGCAGTCAAAAATATCCTTTAGCCCGTGCCCTTAACTGGTAGAATAATTTGTAAGTTATTTCTGTTTGTAATTATGAACAAAAGACACGGCATTGCAAAAGACATTGCTTTGCGTTACGCAGAACTCAAGAATGCATGAGTCAAATGAGGACAACCCTTTGGTGCACGGGGAGAGCCATTATGGCAGATGAACCATCCCCACTCCTGACGTCACGTGATTGCGCGTCCAGCGGGTTCTCCCAATGTTTCAACTGCTGATTGACAGCACTTCTCAGCATCATTCCGGAGGGCAGAGGTCAAATCCCTGACCTTCACTTTTTTGTTTTCAAGGTGAGCTTCTGCCGCCGCCCCAATCATCCGCGTTTTGTTTATGCATTTAAAGAACGGTTTATTCTTGACATTTCTATTGACTATTGTTAGAGGTTTCTCCCTTTGTTAGAGGATAAGAAAGGGAAAGGTCAATGGATATTGAGATATTTAGTTTTATGTTTGCATTTTTTTAAAAATATTTAATTATTTGTCCTTTAGTTCGAGCAACCATATTAATAAAATGAAACATTAAATAAGAACTTTTAGGCAAAAATCTTTAAAAAATATCTCATTTGTCGGATTTCTTCTCATGAGTGTAATCACTATCAGACCAACTGTAGCAGAATCATTATCATATTGATTCTTTAGTGCAGCAGTGCATGATTTTCAGCCCAGCTGGCAACCGAATGGTTAGCGCTCTTGCCTAGGTTCAACAGCTCGTCGGTTCGAATTTCGCCTTGGGAATGGATGCTTATAGAGGTTCAAAATCCACTTTAAACTGTAGGCCGTCGTCTAATTAACTCTCTTGTGAAAAAAAGGACCTTTGAGAGACAAACAAACAATTATGATTTTTATTCCTACCTCAGAGGAGATCCTTGCAGTTCATAGTATGTTATAAACTGTAGGCGCCGATTGTTTTAACTCTTTCTTACAATAAATGATCATCAAATGTCTTCAGTTATTCACATTAAGATTGATATTAACTGAATAACAGAATCATATTTTGAAGGCCATGGTAGCCTAGTGGTTAGGGTATCGGCCTTACATCCGGAAGAGTGGTTCAATTCCCAATGCCGCCAAAAACCCACCGAGTACATGCTATATACGTGCTCATTAAAACAGTGGAATCGAAAGTCCTGTGGTCGGTCGTTGAGCAGTTACCATGGGTGCAATGGTCTGAAGAAAATTTCCCTTTCAGATCAATGCCAAAATTGAGAAGTACATCCTCTGTGAGTGCTGCCATCTATTGGAGGATTTGAAGAGCAAAAGTCTTACTTTCACCTTTATGGTGCTCTGACTAAACGAAAGACGCTCCCAATTGAATTAAATTCGCATAGACAAGGCATAGCGAGCTTGGCTTGTCCAAGTGTCATTAGTAACAACAACAACATTTTGCAATGGAATAAGAATAAAAGGAATGTGTACACATATTTCTTAAAAAAAAAAAAAAAACTAGAAACATTTTCTTCCCTTACCTATTCTAGAACTATCCATCCTCTCTCTCTTTTTTGCGTTATACAAACGCTTTTACAATATCGCTTACAAAATTTTGTTTTGCATTATACAGGTACCAATATATTATGTACTCTCTCTACCAATAAGTATTTGAACACTCGTGCAAGTGAAAATACCTGCATCCAGATCTACGTCATCCCTCCTGTACGTAAATGCATTCATATCGATCTGTAAGAGATTTATCTAGGAGTTAATTAATCCAAAATCGACTGACTTTTGTGATTGAAAAATGGAAGTAGAGTTATGATTGTCGGAATTGAATTTCCATCCGGGATAGCCACGAAACTAAAAGACCGGCCATCGTGGTCCAAAGAAATCCAGCAATAACATTCCAAATGGATAGACCCTATACTCCAGGAATTTCAACAAGCAAGTGAGACTGTTGTTTCAGGAAATACCATCCGCAAGAAAGCACATTTGCTTGTTTTCTATGGTCGTTAAGCCCCCCATAAAACTTTGATCCCTAAATCTGATCACTATGTTCAGTTGAGATGGTGCGAGGGTCGAAGATGGACCTTAGATAAACGGAAACGCGTTGTATAGAGTGATAAATCCAGAATGCTTATTCCGCCCTAACTATGCGATAGCTATTTGGAGTTCTACTATAAACCGTTAGGTGGCGTAGCGATCGGTTATCAAAATTTCGCACTTTGCACCTGCTGATCGACAAGCCCACATTGTTTTTGTCGTTGTGACTGGTGTTGACTTTCATCGATAATTATGAATAGCAGCGTTAATTCCTGTGGCTATAATACAAGAAATAAATAATCGGATAAATCCAAGAAGTCGGTCGATTTATAAAAAATAGAGAGGATAACATTTTTCTTCTGCATGAAGTTTTTACGTACTATTTTAATTTAATTATGCATTTAGTTGTTGAAATTTATGGCGAATAACCTTCTTTGCTCCACTGTCAAAGCACAGTACTGACCGCATTATCAGTTGAAATTAAATTTCCATGTATCTTTAGAACAGTACCATCTTTTTTAAAAGTGTTATTAATTGAAACTTTTAACTATAATTATCATTCCTTTGTTAATACTATGTTTAGTTACGTATGTCCTTTCTTTCTTTATCATCACTTAATGGTATTTGTGGTTATGTTTCATAACACTCTATTAATAATCTTCAATCATAGGCAGGGACATTGGTAAGATCATTATAAAATATAAAAACTTTGAATCCGAATTCATAATGATGTTGTTGTTATGTGCCAGCTAGGCTGGCAATATGGGGTGCGCTGCTCCACTTTTCCCACTGAACCGTATTTAAGTGCGGGATCCGACTTCCTCAGTACACACATGCCATCGGTATCCGTTTATAGGGTAGGCAACCCTTTACAACATATTCATACAAGCAAAGGACAAAGACAGGATAGATAGAGAAAGTACATCCATGCCCGAACCGGGATTCGAACCCAGGACCTCCCTATCCGCAGTCAGACACGCTGACCACTAGACAAGTTGGGGGGGGGCAATTCATAATGTTAATAATATGGCTCAAAACATGTGAGTGATGAATTGTATTTGCTGATGGATTTCGCAAGGGCAATACTGTGTCCTGAATGTGGACTACTAACGTCTGATGATGAACCATTAACCAAGATACTCTGAGCAACTATATGATACCGCATACTCGCATTCCCCCCATTATCAACACATCAACCCATGTCATCATACTGAAATGCTCATCAATGAGGACAGAGTTTGTCGATTGGATTATCCCTATTTGCACAAGAGGTTGACTATCACTATTTGCAATCGACAAAGTTCACTCTAAAGCATCTGTGCTCAAGATAAAAGTCGAGCTTACTCACGATTAGAGGAGGTTGCGGTGGCCTGGTTGGTTCGGGCGTCGTTTTAATTATTGGGATCCCGGCTTAATCAAATATCCGTTATTTACAATAAAGGTGGCTGGAGCATGTTAAGGAGTTCATGGTCGTAATGTCCTCCATGTGAAATGATTCCTCTGGGAGTGAGAGGTGAAGTATTGGAGGTCTACTACAGCAGCTGCTTTTAAATTGCAAAAACTGGTTCCGGTCTAATTAGCAAAATAAAAATTAAAAAAAAAATCCGCCTAACTAGTGCTCAACTGTGGGCTACGTACAAGGAAGTATGTAAATGCACGAACAGCTGCTGTAGTAGAGTGCTAGACTTTTATCCCAAAGGACTCCTGAGAACTATTGGGTTGTTCGGAAAGTAATTTCTTTCTTTTTTTTTTTTGTCGAAATGAAAGACAGTTTTCGTATAATAAACAAATACTTTATTAAATTATATATTGGCTGTTCTGGTCCAACACCTTTTAATATCTTTCTGGTAGTAGCATAATTTTACGCTCATAAAATTTTTCGTCTTTGCTGGCAAAAAACTGATCGAGGTGGTTTTTGACCTCATTTGAGGTGAAGGTTTTACCGTCTAAAAATTTTTGGAGTGACCGGCACAAATAATAATCCGATGGTGCCAGGTCTGGTGAATATGGTGGACGTGGCATTGTATCCCATTCAAGCTGTAAAAGCTTTTGACGAGTGACCAAACTTGTGTGCGATCTCGCGTTGTTTTTGTGAAACACTACACCTTTCCTGCTGATTACTTCTGCCATTTTCTGTTGAAGTGCATCATTCAGTTTGTCCAACTGATCATAGTAGACTTCCGAAATAATCGTTGTGTTATCCGGTAAACGCTAAAAAGATTCCTTCAAAATCCCATCAAACAGACATCACCTTTTTCTTTGGTGAATATCGGTTTGGGAATGGTTTCAACCGGTTCATCTTTTTTTGCTCCATGATCTCTTGTATTTGACGTTGTTGTATACAACTCATTTTTCGTTCAGAGTGATGATGCGCTTCGAAAATGAATCATTTTTGTGACGTTTGAGAAGCGAATCGCAGACGTCAATGCGACGACACAGATTTCTCTTTAGAAAAACATGGAAACCCATACATCGAGCTTCGAGGATAATCCCAGGATTTTCAAGTGGTCATAAACTGATGATACTCACCGGTTCGCATCAACTAATACCTTTATCGCGTCTTTATCAGCTTCAACCGGTCTTCCCGAACGTGCATCTTTGACATTCGTGGTGCATTCCGGATCGAAATTTAGCGAACCAGTTCTGGCACTGGCGTACTGTCAACACACTTTCTCCATACACATCGGTCAATTTCTTTCTGGCTTGAACAGCATTTTTACCTTTTCTATAGTAAAACAGTAGGATATGTCGAAAATGCTGCTTATCGATCTCCATATATAAAAGGGCACCAACCAAAAACTACTGCGTAAAACTAATTGAACTTTTTCACACACAAGCCATGCTATATGAGCTCTCAAAGCATATAATAATTATAAGGCTTAAGTGTGAAATTGCTTTCAAAAAATTACTATTAAATTCTCTGTCGGGAAAAAATGAAATTGCTTCCCGAACAACCCAATAAAAAGATTGTGTTCCTGAAGGCAAAAATACAGTCTATTCAGTTCTTGAGAAGGAGTTAAAACACATTCCACAGAGTAAAACATTTTTCTTTGTCCATACATGTCACCATAACGTCTGGATGTATATTCAGGAACTTTGTCGTGAACAAAAGCCTTTGGCATTTGCGATGAAATTATGAGAATGTTAAAACAAGAAATCTCTTTATATCATATTTTTTTTATTTAAGGTATGTGTTAAAGTGAAGTAAGTTGTGAATTGGGAATTAGTGTATGATTATTGAGTGTGTGTTCTCCACAGTTGCCAACATGGAATTCAAAACACTGCGTATATGCGTCACCAAAACAAGCGAGTATTAGTAAATTGATCTTTTGAACCAATTGCTTTTCCGCAAACATATAGTGCATAAGAACGAATTTATAGTATAATGAGTTAAGGAAAATAAAAAACAATGTAACTTTTACCGAAAAGTTTTCAGCTGTATTTATTTTCATTTATTCTTTAAGACTAATGTATATTTTAATCCCCATTTTGCATTTACGGCAAGGATTTGCAACTAGAACATATGTTCCCAAACTTTTTTTCTCATGGACCACTTTCAAAGTTGTACTATTTTCGGTAGAGACCCCCTGCTGCTACATTTCTACTCTATTCCCAAAACTACTAAAAAATATCACCTTAAATTGGAGGTGTTAAGAAGGAAAAAAAGTAGCACATTTTCTTGTGTCTTATTTATTAAAATAATACTTGTGGTTATACAAAATTATAAACATTTATTGTTACAAACAATCATCAGTTGATAAAAAATCAACAATGAACTGAAATGTTAATCAACAATAAAAAATAATACTTTCAATGAGACTGCGCACTGGCGGCACTTTGCAAGTCTTGACATATGGTGTACACTTGTACTATTATCCATTGCTCTATTCAGTTCTGTGTTTGAACTCAATCTCGAATATTTTTGAGTACTTACCTAGTGAATGATGCTATATGCCTATGTTGATAGGTAAATCCAAGCCAAAAATTTTGTTCTTTATTATAAAAACACCAGAAAATTTTTCGTGGACCCCCACTTATAACTTGTGAACCCCTGTTTTGTTTTCACATCTATAAGTACCCCACGTGGTCTGCTATGGACCCCTGGGGAACCTATTAACCAGAGGAAGCATTTCAAATGATCCAACAGCATTTATTAAAATCAATGGAATCATCATTTCTGGGATAAATTTTGATATTCCTTAAAGATTATTCGAAAAGAAGCAAATATGAAAACCCACAGAACTGGCTTTGTCATCGGGAGCATTACGTTTGGCAGGCCTACAAATATTGCAGTCAAAATAAATACCTATCAAATATAATCAGTTCTACGAATTTATTTTTTTCAACGTTCATTTGTTTCCTCTTCACCTACGAGGACACCACGTAATGATATGCCCAAGTCGTTATTCTTTTCTTAAGAATCCTTTGACCTGTTGCAAAGGGAAAGGAGTCAGCCACCCGTCACCCACGCCAACAATGCCTCACCCCCTTCATCACTTAGCAAACTTCGGCGACGCCCACGCTTCTGCCTGGTGGCGCAAGAGCCTCTTTTGTTCAGCGCACGCAGTGAAAGCGAGCCGGCCGCCCGTGAGATGGCTGAATAATGACGCACAACAGAGAAAGAAAAAAAAATCAAGAACTCTCTTCGTTTCTGAAGACCAGCCCACTGACGCGCCGCGAATTCTCCAGAGATACTTAAAAGAGATCAACTTTCACTCCGGGGTTCACCTGAGGTTGATCCGTTCAATCGGCTACTGCGCAGGGTCGTCCCTTTGTTTAGGGTGGTATCAGCACAGCCCTTCAGGCACACTGAGACTCGTGCGATAATTTTACTTAAGTAACACAGGAATAATCACTAAGGAAGGGTCTTCATGGGGCCTAACTGGTGAGAGCCCACATTAATAAGTGCCATAAGCTCCTCAGAGTGGAAAGTGCCAGGTTCGATCCAGCCACTAGCGATGGACATGCCAATTTATCTGGGTAGAAGTTTTGACATCAGGTAGTGGACAGCTTAACGACCATGGCCATAGTGACTTGGTGGGTTGGTTGGATTTTATGGCTCAATAACCAGAACAGGCCAAGCTGCGACAAAACCACGATTTCAAGTAATAATATATTTTTAAAATCCAACATTAAAATATTAAAAAAAAATATTCGTATATAATATATTTAAAAGTTATATAGATAAAAATTTAAACAATTACAAAGCAAATTTAAAATAAGTTAAATTAAGTCTAAGAAGCCTATTGCTCTTAAAAAGGCAAATAGATTTCTGTGGGGTGGATCCTCCATTAAATCAACCAAAGTTAAAATATCAGATTTGAAAAATTGTAAACGTAAATGGTTAAAATCATGATATGGAACTAAAATATGATATACTGTAGGTGGTTCATCACACGTTTCACACCATGGATTTAATTCGCTTGAAAACAAATGTCTGTGCCGATACGTAGGCGAGTCAATCTAACCTTAGCACTTTAAAGCGGTAAAACTGATAATGATGTGAGGTGTGGAAAAATGGCACACAATTTTTTGGTGACCTGCAGGCTCCAAAGTTCTGGAAGAGGGAATAAGCAAAATTTTTAACACACTTCCTCACATCTGAGGGATGGATAGATGGTAGTATTGAAGTTAACACAGCTGCGTCTGCCTTTCCAAAACCTATATGTCCTGGGACCCAACAGAATTTGGTATCATACCCCTTGCTAGTGGGTCGGGGCCGCCGTAAACATGATTGCTTCTCTCTAAGTTGCACTGGGTTATGTATACGGAAGTATAATAGTGTTACAATGCTTCTAATTTTTTTTTTTTTTTTTTTTGTATTCGTCTTCAGATATCACAGACAGATACGAGCTCAAATTCGGGGACAAAAATCTAGAGATTTAGGAATCACTAGATAATCGTTAAGAACGACTTATCCAGTGATTTGTGGCTTAGCGACCACTTGGCGACTTAGCGAGATTTGGCAATAAATGGATAGTTTTAGAAACTTCTACCACCTAAGCTCTGGGGCCATTATTGAGCAAGATGGCCTGGAAGCAGCTTGCAGAACCTTGGAGAAAGACCCAGGCTTTCACGCCAAGTAAGCTATAAATAGCACTGTTCTTTGGACGCTGCCAGTTTTCTGATTTTTTCTAGCGTCAGTGAGAAATTCGTGTAGACGATCAGTCTTGAATGCTAGAAGCTGTTGTTTGTCTGAGATAATAGAGCTTTCTGTGATTGGAAGCTGTTTCCTGTAGTATTAGCCGTATTAGATCTGTGGAATTGTAATTTCTACTGCTGGAATTTTCTGTATTTAGTTCAATTTGCTACGAATAAAAGTCTTGTCAATTTTCAAGAGTTTATTTCATCGATTCTCAATCAACGCAAACCTCGAAACTCGGTACAATAATGCAACAACAGCCGTGAACTCCTGTATTTTTCCTTTTCATCTCTAGCCCGTATTATTGTATTCTGGGAGGAACATTAAGAGAGAGAAGGGGGTATTTTTGTGTAGCAAAACAGAAAACACAAAAATTTTCCCAGCACCCGACTCCTACAGATGCACCTGCAGAAAATATATGTAACATCCTGTTTAATGTTGTGATCGAATCTGGTACCTTCCATTCCAAAATCTGCTGTTCGCAAGCTAGATCATGAAAAGGAAACTTGAGAGATTTCGAAGTTTTCTCCCTTGCGAAAACTGAATACGGCTTACTGTGAAGGAAAAGTAGAGGAAGTCACTGTTCGGCCGGAGTAAAAAATCCCTCATAAGACAAAAGTTTCATCATAATAAAACTCATCTGTCATAATACGTACCACCTTTCTACTGTTTTTAGAATGGAATAACTGATGAGCTATTTTAACATTTTGATTTCAATTTTTTTGCTACTACACTTGGGAAAAAAATGAAGGAATATTTTGACACCGCCTAACTTGTTTCGTGGTCAGCGTGCCTGACTGCGGATAAGGGGATCCTCGGGTCGAATCCCGGTTCGGGCACGGATGTACTTTCTCTCTATGTATCCTGTCTTTGTCCTTTCCTTGTAAGAATGGGTAGTGAATCGTTGCCTACTCTATAAACGTGAGCCCCAATGGTTCAATAGCTTCACGCCGTTACCCATAAGTTCAGCAAAGTGAAGCATCATTTGCCGCGGGCAGTGGTTGGGAGGGTGACCACGCCCTACTCTCCTTCGGTTGCTCGAGCTCCGTGGGTTGGGGACGTGTCCACGTTAATATGTGACGTCCAAAGTCCTTCCGTTGGTGTGGCGTGAATGTGGAGAGGAGGGTGCCAGCAGGCACATGGTGATGGGGAGTATTCCAAGCCCTTAAACCCAATAATACAGTCCGGGGCTCGCCTGCACCGCTATGTATGTATGTGTGTACCCTATAAACGGGTACCTATGGTACGTGTGTACTGAGGAAATTGGACTCCACACCAAAGTATGGTTGAATTGGAAAAGTGGAGCAGCGCACCTAATAACGCACTCAAAGTATGGTTGAATTGGAAAAGTGGAGCCGCGCACCTAATAATGCACTCGACAAGAACAAAACATTTAACAGACAATTTAAGTAAACTAAAAATAGTTTTTAATAAAAAAAAATTCATATATTTTGATTTTTTTAAGCATTTAAACAGACAACACTTTTTTTTCCATTTTAAGAAAAAATTATAAAAAGCTCTGATATTATGGTATTTCCCCCTTAAATAAAATGCGTATATTTCAATGACAAAAAATGTATCACTTCAATTTTAAAGTTTTTTTTTATTTAGAAACTATTTGGCGAGATGCGCGGTGAAGTTATCTTTCGGCGATTACTTTCAAAGCAGGCAAATGAAATCGAAAGCCCAATTATTTATTTGCATACATATTCAGATTTTGAGTATGAAACGAAATAATCTTTTTCCCTATTTAAATATGAAGAAAAATGAATGATTAAAAATCATGATTCCAAGAAAAAAAATTGACTCTAAACTAGACAAAAAATCTTTTTTGTATGCTAAATATTCAGGAATTACCTGCAAATGATTGATTTTTAAAAGAAATAAAAATATCAATTTCCTTAGAAGTGTTTGTGAATTTTTTTTTCTCGTAAAGCGAAGAGAGAGAGAGAATTGTTACAGAAAATCAAAGCCATTTGTTCTGAATGAAAAGATTACGTTTGCACATTTTTATTAAAATTTAATTTCTTTTTCTATTTTAGAAACTGAGATCGTCTGGCTACTTTCCATTTTGCCTTCATTTCGTAAAAGTTATTTTTTAAGTTCATATATTCTTCTTTTAAAAATTTAATTAATGTTTAAATAATATATATATATATATATATATATATATATATATATATATATATATATATATATATATATATATATATATATATATATATATATATATATATATATATATATATATATATATATATATATAAAGGGATATTAAATTTAATCTCATAATTTTAAAAACAGTTTTAAAAAAAAAAAAAAAAAGACCTAACTCATTAAAAAGCTTATTAAAGGAAAACTCGGTTGAAGTAAGATGAGATTTTATCTCTAAATTAAAATGTGCAGCTAAAATTCAATTTTTGTGATAGGTCTGTTTATATAATAAGATATTGTAAAGCACCATCCTAATTAATCTTCTTTATCAGTAGTTGACACTAATATAATCTTATGAACAAACGTTCAGGTAAATTTTTTTCAAAGCTGTTTTAACCTCTCAGCGATCTTTTCTTACACGTACGAGGGTTGTTTTCTTTGAAAATGATCAATAAACGGACTGCGTATAAAAATGTTTCACTTCTAAATATGAACAAGACTTATTTCAGTCCCCATCCTTGAAGTCAGAATCTTCTAACAATGAAAGGTAAACTCCGCCCTCTATTAATGTAAAATAATGCCACCAATATTTTCAAAATTCTTAACTTTTACTTACTTTCTTATAAGCTAAAAGTGCGTGATATGAACTCGCCTTGCCTTGCCACTGAGAAATCCTATATGATAGGTCTCTAAGGAATGAAAGGTCGTTCGCACAATCTTGACAACTACTGAACAGCAAAAAATAGATGCTACGTTTGTTTTCAACATGTAAGTAAGCCTTGTCGAAGTGTGTACTGAGTCTTCGAGAAGTGGTTGTTGCCGGAAAAAATATTATATATCGTTTGAAAAAAAGCCCTATAACAGTACTCAACAATCAACTTTATTTAAAAATTTATCGCATTTTTCACTTCATCGGTTTTCATTCTGAATTTAAATTACGCATTTTTGATATGAAAAAACTTAGATTTAAGACTCAAATCTATTTTAGAAATTCACTATCTTTCGAAATAAAATAATTAGATTTAGCTTTTCTATATTAAGACAATGTTTTATTTTTTTCTAATGCTATATTAAAACGCTACGCATTTTAGTTACAAAATTGGACTGAGTTATTCTTTCAGACGCTCTTCTCCTGACCGAGTCGCTATTAACCGTAGAGGCAGGTGACATTTACTGGGGACAATGATCTCCGCTGTCTGGAGTACAACACTGAGAAATCCTATATGAAAATATTGCTCGCCAATGTTGAATATGCAACGATTTTTCACGAATGTTGCGAAAAAAAAAACATTTGATGAATGCTGTTGCTTTATGTCTCTCTATTCTAATCATTCTCTGAGTTTTCTAAAATAAATAAAAATACATCTGTAACCAAACTAATAAAAAATTATTTTATTGTTTGTAACATTAAAATTTTGTGAAGGCTTCATAAGCAGTATATTTAAGAAGCACAATTATTTCGTTTTTTAATGTATTTGTATAAAAAAAATAATATTACGTTAGGTAATAAGCTAATAATCCTTTGGGAAAATTTCTTAAATAACTTAAAATTATTAAAAAGCTATGAAGTCTTTTAAAGTTATAAAATTAAAAGTATAAAAGTGTTATTGCTTAGTTAAAGTTTATAAAAGTAGATACTAAGCTGATGAAAGCCAATTACAAAGTAAAAAAAAAAAATGCTTTTAAAAAATTTAAAATAACAGACTTTAAATATGTTATACTTTAATGAAATATCAAAATAAAAACTAAAGAATAATGCATTTGTAAACATTAAAAATAATAAAAAATTAACATAAATCAACCAGCTAAAAACTTCATAAAATTTTTATAATCACATAAAGAGAAATAAATTCTGAATAAATTATAAAAATATTTATTTCTATTAAATTGAGACAATAATACCGAAAGGAGTCCTAAAGAAGTCAAACCCATTTCAAAAAAGAATAATTTAAGAGAAAGCAAACACTTTTGAGAACAAGGCAACCTTTCAGAGTGGTAGTTATTTTTAAACCTTATGTTCTCCCCTTAAAAATAAGAGTCCTAAGCAGAAGTTCAGCACGTCCTGAAAATAGAAAGCCGATCAACCGGTATTTTGGAAGAGTGACAAATCCTGAAAATAGAAAGCCGATCAACCGGTATTTTGGAAGAGTGACAAATCCTGAAAATAGAAAGCCGATCAACTGGTATTTTGGAAGAGTGACAAAATTTATGCCTTTCCCCAAGTCAGATCTTCTTTCCTTTCGCCTAGTATATTTGATGTCACACTTTTTCTCTTTTACATTCAAATAGTGATTTCTAATAAAATATCTTTGGCAGAAGTAAAAATTTTAGGTTTCTAGCAATAAAATAATGGATTTTTTTTTTTATACATTTCCTTAATCATATAGATACTAAATATTTAGCTTAAACTAAACAAGACAAATTTTCAAAGTAATCAATGTAAAGAAGGAAAATCTGATGAGTTGGAAAAAAAAATACATGATATTTACATGCTTTAAAACGCTGTTTGGCAACTCGGGGGAGGGACGACGCGGTTGTGCGCGTATTTATCTATTGGAGAGGGTACTTTGAAATGTTTGTCGAAGGTGGGAGGAAGAGTTTTTACTCCTTCCTGACACGTGACCATGGGCCACTGTCTATGCAAGTTCTCTCAAAAGTCAGTGGAGAAGGCTAAAAGGATTTACAACATTCTTAAACGTTTACTAATAGCTTCGCAGTGTCAAATGAGGTCCAGTTTCATAAGACCATATTATAGTTCGGTGTAAGTCATTTCCAAGTTTTCTTCCTTAAGAAAAATAAATCTATTCAAATTGTACATTTTTCCTCAAAAACAATATCCTTAAATATAAGGTTGTGGTATATGTTCGCAGCGTTTTCACCAAAGACTTATTTAAACAAAAAACAATAATTATATCAACAAGTTAATGAATTAGATATTCGCTGTTGCTGTTTACAACCTCTTACCACCTCTCGACCCATTTGCTGATGCCATTCCGTCTAAAATCGCCTGGTCTGGTGTCAAAGAAGTTGTTGCGCCAGTTTTTAAGGAACTCATGGTACACTGGGAAATGCTCGATAAGAATGTCCCAGTCAACAAGGAGCTCTACATTCCCCAGCTACACCGCGTGAATGAGGCTATTCGACGACTGAAAAGACCTGATCGACAGGGTCAATCCATACTCCTTCACGACAACGCGAGGACCCATGCTGCAAAAGTCAAAAAATCCACACTCCAAGAGCTCGAAGGGGATTTCCTTCAGCATCCACCGTGTTCTCCGAACCCTGCACCGACCGATTAGTAGCTTTTCTGCTCTTTGTCAAACCATATGAACCTTCGATAACAAACAGGTTCTTAAAAGCTTAAAAACAACTTCTTTGACACCAGACTTTTTGGCGGAACGGCAACAACAAATAGGTTGAGAGGTGGGAAGGTTTGGTTTGTTTATCGCTCAACAATCATTTTTGCAACGAGGGCTAATTACAACGGGACCTACGGTTTAAAGTGGATTCCGAACCACTACAAACATCCATACCCTAAGTGGGATTCGAACCCACGAACTGTTGAACCGAAGGCAAGAGCGCTAACCATTCGGCTGCCAGCTCAGCATCGAGAGGTGGGAAGAGGTTGTAAGCAGCAACGGCGAATATATAATTGATTAACATGTTGATATAATTATTGTTTTTTATTTAAATAAAAGTCTTTGGTGAAAACGCTATGATCTTATTCCCCAACTTAATAATTATCTTTAAAAATTAGATTGGAAAATGTTTAAATTTTATTATGGAATCAAATTTTTGTTGATAGGAACTTAACAATGGATTTATGTACTATGAATTTGTTTCTTTGTCAAGCTGGCAGCCGAATGAGTCAGCTTCTAATTCAGCAGTTCATAAATTCGAATCCCACATGGGTCTTCGATGTTTGTAGTATTTCAACCCATTTGTTGAAACCATTGGTCTTCGATGTTTCTAATATTTCTGAATCAACTTTAAATTGTAGGTCCTGTTTGAATTCTTTTGTGAAAAAGAAATGGGCATCAAGCAGCAAACATACTAAACCATAAATTTATTTATTTATCCATATTATTTAGTTTAATATTTATGAAGTCCAGTACTTTTGAAAAATAACCATAAATATTTGTTAAAGACAAAATGAAATGTACCAAGAATGAAAAATAGAAAATCATGAAAATATTCAATAAAATGTTAAAAAGAGAGTGATATATTTTTAGGGAAATTAAAAAAAATTCCTATCAATAAAATTTGAGTTGATAGATTTTTATATTGGATAGTACAAGTTTTATACAAGACAAAAAATTATTTTTATTTACTGGCTTCACACCTAAAATATTTTTTAATAAATTTTATTTATTTCATAAAAAACAAAATAGTTTTATAAATTCGCCATTCAAGCATTTTTTTTTCTTTTTTAATGGAAATTTTCAACAACTTATCAGAAGGCGTTTTGAATCTATGTTTTTGAAAAAGGATTACAGATCTCTCTCTTTCGTGAAACAAAAGAACATAAAACGCTTATGACAATTAACATGAAATGCAAAGACAAAATATCACTTAAGCATCTTATAATTATTTCTAAGAACACGTAAATTTGAACCTTATATAGATTTTTTCAGGACAGAATTTTCCTTTTGAAAACCTCGTTATTTTAAAATGTTATTGCAAATAAATATTTTCATTCTTTCATAAAACCTGTCCTTTTTAACAAATTTACAAGTCTATTCTTGTAAATAACATTTTATAAATAGACTAAGTGACTCATTTGTACTCAATAAAATTTGGAGAATAAATGCCCAAGAATCAATTACTTAAATAGTGTACATTAAGTTGTTTCGAATATTATTTATGTTGGAGATTTAGATTTCTGCCATATATTCCTCTTTTACGCACAAAGTTAAGATTCCTTATCCATTATAATCCTATTTAAATAGAAGTGCTTTAAATTGAAGCAGTTTATGATACAATTTATGTGAGTTAATTCCGTAGTAATATTGCAATTCCCTCTGAGTTGGTAATTATTATGATAGCATTTCTGCATTTAAAAAAACTGAGTTCTTTTCATGTTATGCAATACAAAAGTTAAACGCAAAAAATGATGTCCAAGCTCTATCGGTAGAATCGCAAAATTTGAATGAATGACAAATCTTGTGTTGAAATTTATCTCATAATATGAGTTTGTTTTAACAAGCGTGTAATTATTTTGAAATATAGAAAAAGCAAGAATATTCATCACACATTTAAACATTATAAAAAAAACATGACAAGTTACAATCCATTTATTAAAAATATTATGATAAACTAACAATAGTTAATAGAGGAGAATCATTTTAACACCTGCAATATCAAAATTAAAAAATAAATAAAATACATAAAAACGAAAGTATCGAAAAATTTATAAGAATCATACAAATGATTAAATAAACTTAAATTCACATAAAATCTGTAATCGTAATCAGGTAATTATTTAAGGAATTAAATAAGTTTAGGATACATTTATAGTGCGCCGTAAAAATTGAAATGAAAAAGAAATGAAGTATTACATTTTACATATTATTGATGCAATCATGTGATAGGTATTTTAATTTAAAACGGAAGCCATTTGTTGATTAGATAAAGTTAATATTGTTTGCTCTGTAGTTATTTTAAACTATTGCAAAATATTGCGCCATATTGCAATCAAAATTTATTTTATAATTAATGAGCGAGTTAAATCAGACAGACAGCTTTGTCTGGTTTTGGATTCCAATGTAAAATATGCAAACGATATTTTTTGGGGGAAATAGCTATATTTATGAATGGTATTTACTTAGCTTTCTTTTGCACCGGCTATTGTCTATAGATCACCCATAAGGAAATCGAATGAAGTGTGGAATTACATTTGATTTTGAACTTGTTAAATATCGAAGTTGCAAATCCGTGCTTCAATGTCTTTCCGATTTTTGGTGTATTTTGAGAATCGTAAACACGTAAGTTTTCAAAAGATATTAGCTTTAACTCAGCGAGATGGCTGATGTAAGACTATCGCGATTCAACTCCAGACAAAAATCAGTTGAACAAACAGAATAAGGATTTTATTTATATAGATTGCTTAATATCTTCTTTAAATTTACGTTACACATTTATTTTATATAAAATTACATTATTTATAAATAATATTCTAAACATATGTTAATATTTAGAATATTACACAGAAATTAATGAATTCTTTCACCAAATAAGAAAACGCGTGAACTCAATATTTTCATTCAAATTTTATCCTTTTATCTCGTTCAATTTAATTAAATAAAGAAGGAACAACTGCGTGATCCATTGCATGTTTATGTTAATTTTACAATACGATAATCAAACGACGCTTGTTAAAGGGAGTACCTAAAACAAGTCACTTTTTTTAGTAACGATTCGGGGTAAAAATAGAGTGAAGAAATAGCTTCAGCACTGATGCTTTTGCAGGCTCTTAAAGTAATTAAGCGAATGTTATGTGAGTTTTAAATAATTGGCCCTTAAGAAAGCCAAAGAATAAAGGACTTTTATAAAGCTTTGGAAAGAGCCATTGAACTGGAAAAAGATGATAGCATGTATCACATCAAAAGGTTTTTGAGTGTCCACTTATCACCACTATTGTCTCGATGAGAACTTAAGAAAAGAGAGCTTTTCATTGCTGAAATTTATGGCCTCAGTATAAACTGAACAAGATCTTCCCAATAATCGGCGCTCGATCTTTGTGAGAAGCTCAACAAAACTGATCATGTCCAAGATGAGAACTCTGTGGTTCGTTAATCTTTCCCGCAGATACAGTACCTGCAGAGGTCCCTGTACCTAGCCCTGAAAGGGTTTTACCAGATTTGATGGACCCGCTGGAGAGAAAAGAAAACGGAACACAGTACACACAACACAATACACTTATGCTTGCAATCATATGGAGACACTGGAAATGATTACTTTTACTCAGTAAAGAGTGTAGTAAAGTATACTATTTAACACAAATTGGGTTGCAATTGTGAGTTAACACGTATGAAGCATTCAAAATAGGTATCAGACAAAATACATAGCAGGATGTGGTAAGACAGGCATATAAAATACAAATCAAATTGCATGCATATAAGAAATAATGAAAATAAATGGAAAAATAGAAGGAAATTAAAAATGATAAAACAGAATTGAATACACATACTTGCACTTACTGCAAATGAATGAGGTAATAATGATTAATGAATAATTAATGCATTTAGTATATTGTTTTGATAGAGTCGGGTGTATCGGCTCAAAGTAAGTTAGGTCATATGAAATTATAAGCTATATATACAAAAAGTTTAGATAGAGGTTATGCAAAATGCATTAAAATAGGTCAATACAACATAATGGCAATAATTGTGATTAAGTAATTAAGTAAGTGCGGCAGGAATAATGGAAAAAATGTACTACTTTATTTCGCCGATGCAAATCAAGCTGTACCGGCATTATAGACGCCATGGATGGGAAATATTATATTTATTAAGTTTTACCTTTTATATAATTCCATTATTTCACTTATTGAGAAAATGCAACTGAATGACACAAAATAGGACGCAAAAAATATAGTAGCGAAGTGGGCTTTGAAGTATGATGGTGAAAAGCTACAGTTGGTATTTTGCACCAAAGAACCACATCATCTTTTGTGAAAAATGATTATTTTTTCTTGATTTTCAAAAATAAAATCTTATTAATTTTAATGAAATGTGACTACGTAATAAAACTTTATTAAAAGGCAAATAGACTAAATAGGTTTTATTGCGTGCTGGGTAACGATTCGTAGAGATAAAAATGCTTCATCCAATTTAAAAAGTCGGCTTATTTTTAAATTGAAATAATTTGCCGTTTTCTCTCATATGTGTGTGCGTTTGATACCAAATTTAAATGTAATGCCTTCGTTCTTATTCACAATATCGGTGGAAGATAATATCGTGTCAGGCATTGCAAAATGTACCTAGACAATAAAAATGCCTTTCGATATTTAATGAGGAGGTGGGAAAACTCCATCCAAATGAAACAACTTGTTGCATCCATCCTTTTTCTTGAAAAAAGCGGCTGTTTCTTCCGCGGCAATGACCACTGACATTGTGACGGCCTCAAGGTCAGGCAGTTTCTGAAGCAAATTCTGCTAATATTTTCTTCAGTTTTGACTCACGAATCTCATAACTGTGGGGATGATCGGTGAGTCACACAAAAAAACTGCCACGCCATTTCACCTTACCTCCCTCCCTCCCTCCCTCTCTCTCTCTCTCTGTGATGCATTTCACTTTTCCAAATTTCATTCTTAAAGTGGCGATCGTTTTCATTCTAAGAAGGCTTGTTAAATATGAACAAAAATGAAATATGATAACTAATTATTACATGTTTAAAATATAAGTGTATTAATAATGCAACGGTTAATTATTTTATAAATCTTGTCAATTTTTGTTTGCTGTCGTTATCCAAGGCTTAATTGATCAAAGATGTTTATTTGATGCTAATGAGCATTTTGTGACACAGATTGTATGCGTCAAAATGGCCATTCATACATTGTTGTTTGTACTAATAATTCTGATAAATTTTACAAATTCAAGCACATGATTTGCGTATTTGATACAACAATAACGAGAAGGCGTGGTGGCCTGGTTGGTTAAGACTACGTTCTCATTGTCGGGAGATAGTGAGCTCTATTTAACCGAAGATCTATCGTGTTCCCTAAAGGTGATTAAGGCACGTTAAAAATGGGCGTGGTCTCAATATCCTCCAAGTGAAATGATACCTTCTGCAGGTGGCAGGTCCAGTATTGAGTGCCTTCTGCTTGGTCCCTGCTTCAAAATGACGAAGACTCCACCCGGCTGCTTCTATCTAACTGGTAAAGGCCATCTCAGAGCTAGGTACAATGAAGCACTGAACAATGTTTCATTGCATCAAAAAAAGTTAGCCAATTAGGGCACATAAAGTAATGAAAAATAAGTATTGCCTTTATTAACCATAAAATGGCTGTTTCTTTCGCTCCAGCTGAGATCATGATTGCGCCACTTCACTACAGTTCTAATTGGTCTAAAATATCCATGACGTTAGATAACATTACATCTGCGTCATCAATTCGACTTGTCAATGAATTTGCTGCTTGCCTCCAAATCGCTTTTTGCGAGCGGCAGCAAACAAGGTGAAGTTCGTCTTCGAATGTCTGAGAATACTGTCGAAATTCATTTTGAAAATAAAACTGTTTCTTATATAAAGACCAAAGCATCGGTTTGAGGAGCCATTTTTAAGCCAATAACACGTTGACAATAGAACGAAAGAAAAATCAAAATGAAAAAGACTAATCAAAGCATCCATTTTATAGTTAGTTTAAATTGGCAAAGGACCATTTAAATTTTTTATTTATTTATTTTTCATTTGAGTTCGTTCTGCAAAGTATGATGTTGTATTCAAGAATGCGCTGTCAATTGTGCTTCACATATGTACTTTCAAAGGGGTGAATACTTGCGATTCATAAATCTTTTTTTTTCTTACTGTATCCTCATACAAGATAGTTTACTTCGCAATAACACGCGTAACGGTTTATCAACAGCTCTCAACTCATCACATACTCTTGGTGACAAAATTTGGTTCCCTGATTTATAGCATTATTTACTTGACTCAAATGAATTCTGGGAAGTATATTCGTGCCAGAAATGAACGTCAATATTTAAAATATTTTTTGTATGCTATGTACAAATGCTAAAATTTTTAAAGTTTTTTTTTTTAGATTTATAATAAAGTTATATATAATTTAAAAACACTTTAAATTTGTACACTTTTTACTAAACTGCTTTATTTTACAGTTTTGGATGCGTTTCGAGTTGTAAAGAGAAGGTCCGTGATATCTTCACGAATAGCAAACATTAACTTCTTCCTTGCAGATGAGCGTGAATGCACTTTAATTTTAATCCAATTTAAGCTTTAATTACAATTTAAAATGCATGTTCGTCAAATATAGTTCCCTTCAACGAAATCATTTGATAATTTTTCTGTCATTCATAGTTATTCATAGTTTATAAGACATTAATATTTGCCAAATATTTTCATCAATGATTTTAAAATTTTGAGAAAATGGCGGCAATCTTTTTCTGTGTTAGAAGATTACCTTTAATTAGAAGACAATATTTATGAGACCCTTCAGCCAAAATTTTTCACAAAAAACTAATTTTTTGTAAAAGAAATGAATGCAAAAAATGAATTTGAATACTTTTCTATTTAGGAGACATAGATGGTGTATATCTGTGATAAATACATCGTTTCATGCCTTATCAAAAAAGAACTTTTTTATAATATTTTTAATTAATAAGAATTTCAAAAAAAATTTCTTTGATTAATTATTCTATTTTTAATCGGAAGCGTCATAAAAAAATCTATCGGATTGGATTCTTTATACTTAAGAATATTTGCTGGAGTGCATGCGCATGTATCTAAGCAAAGTTTCCTTTTTGTAAAATGTTTTCAGTTAGTTGTTGCTCTTAGAAAAGGAAAGTTCTTTAATGGAGAACCCTCTTTATACTACCCCCGAGAGTTGTTTTTCCATCCATTATGTTTCTTCCCCCCCCCCTTGCTTGTGTGTAGGATGTGAGAAACTGATAATTGTTTCAAGCCTCTGTGTTTTCAATACGCTGCGACCGTCATGTTTTCCTTTATTGCAATTCCAGAGGACCAATGTCTCTTTTTTATTTCCCCGTGTGGAGGGAAATGGCGACGCTGCATTCAGACGTGTCCCACACTCCGGCGGCAAGGCCAATGAGAAGAATGCGAAAGGAAAAAACGCATTCAGGTCGTGACACACATCTAATTCGCAGGCGAGTGCATGCTCTGCTCGTGTTGTGAGGGTCGTTCTTCTTTATTTATTCATTTCTGTAGTTATTTTTTTTTATTTTAATTTCGTTACTGTGTAGATCGTCAACTGAATGATTCTATTTCAGATTTTCAATGATAAAAGCAGTTATTTCCTAATCAAAGCAGAGTACACCGAGAAAAATTAATTTTAGCTATTAAATATTTAATTTTGATTCTACAATTTTTATAATTTATTAACGCATTTATATTTGAGATTTATTAAATTTTATTATTAACCATAAGTAATAGTTTCTTTTGTTCCAGCTGAGATAATGAGCTATTTACCCATTTTACTACAATTTTCATTGATTTAATGAGTTCATGAGGTCGCCGCCCTACTTGTCGAGTGGTCATCATGTCAGACTGTGGATAGAAAGGTCCTGGGTTCGAATCCTGGTTCGGGCATGGATGTAGTTTCTTTATCTATCCTGTCTTTGTCCTTTCCTTGTATGAATGGGATGTGAATGGTTGCCTACCCTATAAACGGGTACACACGGCATGCGTGTACTGAGGAAGTCGGACTCCACACCAAAATACGGTTCAGATGGAAAAGTGGAGCAGCGCACCCCATAATGTCAGCCTAGTTGACACACAACAACAACATCCATGAGGTCAGATAACGGTTTATCTGCATCACACATAATTAATTGCGACATTGTTTTGAAAAGGTGTCGTCAATACGACTTGTACACAAATTTGCTGCCTGCCTTCCACTCGCATTCTTTGAGCGGTAGCAAACAAGGCGAAGTTCACTTTGAACTTTGACACTATTCTCAGATTTTACATTTTGTTAAGAAAACGATTTATTATATAAAGGCCAAAGCATCGGTTTGAGAAGCTGTTGTCCGTTGGTTCAAGCCATCAACACGTTGACAATAGAACAGAAGAACAAAGCAAAATAAAAAGAGAGACAAGAAAAACATCCACTTTATGGTTAGTTTAAATCGGCAAGGATTCTTTAAATTTTCAAATATTTCATTATTTAATAAAATTCTAAATTAATAATTGCAGTATTTATAAGCTATCTCTTTCAAATCTTAAATATTTATGCTTCGCTTACGCCAACATTAAAAAATTAAAATTCTTTCCTAACACATCTGTTTTTTTAATATTTTTATAGTTAAAATTTTATAAGTTATATATAAAGGAACCATAAAGAGAAAATCGTAAGAATTTTAAGATTGAGACAAACTTGCCTTTAGACAGGGGGTTACTTTCAAATATCTCAAATTTATTAAAAACAGTACGCTGAAATTTAGGATAACTTTATTTTATTTATTACACTATTTGTAAACGTTATATTTATGAAAATGGGCTGCAATATTTTCAGTTAAATAGTGATATTTTCAGTTATACATTCAGTATTATAAATAAATATTTTATTCAGAGCTTCCTCAGTTAACAATTTAATATTACTACTGTTGACGATAATTCGGAAAAATAACCAATAATCTCTAAATTTGGTAAAATAAATTTTTTTTCCGATTTTTCGAAATTTTGAGTAAAAAAAAAAGTGTTTTTATAAAAATAAGCTTTTAATTCATGTCCAATATTACATCAGATAAGCTACTTTTTTATTACAATTTTATTCTGAGAAACAATTTTTTTCCTTAAAAATAAGCTTATAGTTGTTGTCTTTATCAGGGATAAGCAATTTTTTACTACTATTGTATTCATTTTTTTATTACTACATATGTATACATAAAGCCCTGTGGCTTAGTGGTACGAGCTTCCAAGACAAGACACAAGGTCGACTCTGCCATTCATCCATTTTTGAGGTTGATAAAATTTAATATTAAGCATGCTTGGAAACTAAATCCTGGTAGCTTTGCTTTCAGGTGAAAACTAGCGTACCGAGGTGGCAAGGCAATTGAAGACAGTTTAATTTAATTTATTGATAACGATAAATTTTAAGTATGCATAATTTATACTATTTACAAGTATTATAATGCAACTTTCAACTTAATAATCAAGACAATGGCATTGGCGGATGCCGCCATAAGCGGACCTCCAGTGCGTTGTCTCTCTGAGAATACACTTTTCTAACTAAAAATAAACAAAAACAATATAATCGGAAAGGAGGAGGGCGGCAGAATCTGGCGCGCATGCGCTGTACTGATCTCTTTTTAACAGGTTATAAAACCTAACAAAGACAATATGCTTCGCGCCCCAGGGATACTCGGTTATGAACACCCATAAAGCCTGACGTGCCAGTGAGTCTTATGCATATATTTTACCAAATTTCATAATAAATCACATAAATTGTTTCTTAAATAATTACAACAAAAGATATAAGCATAACACAGCTCAATTCACATAAAATTGAGTTGGTTAATCATAAGCCAACACTCCAAAGGATAGTAACAAATCCGAAACTTCTTGGCACTCTTTTGACCAAATGTTTATTTAGCAGCAAGGCGACCCTGTTTTTTGTTCAGCCGACCGATGGCTGAGTGGTTAGCATTCGTGACTCCTGAGCTGGGGGTCCCAGGTTCGAATCCCGGTTTGGGCATGGATGTTACTTTCTTTCGCTGTTCTGTTTTTCTGGCCTTTCTTCAGTAATGATGTATGAATGTGGCCCACCCCATTAACGGGTTTGTAATGGTATGGCGCGGGCAACGCTACTCGCCTCCGTGAATTGGTTCACAGGTGCCCTCTGGGTGGCAACAAATGAGTAGCAGTTTTTGGCCTAGTTGTGGTAAAAGGGTTCGTCACCCAAGTGCCCGCAATTTGTTCTTTGTTCAAAGAGGAATTTGAGGGGCTGATCGGATAATTCACGGAAATAACTCTAATACTGATAAATTATCTAATATGCTCTGAATATTTCTGAATTTATCGAGGGGATATTTCAAATCATTACAAGGATGTAATTTCTAATGTACAAGGATGTACTTTCTAATATTTACATTCAATAGCAATGTATTAGTGAAGCATAACAACTTGAAAGTGCAACACTCTTCTCTTTCGATTCTTGACACCATTCGGGGTCGTGAAGGAACTTGCTATGATCTGGTATTTAGATCTCAAAGTCTGGGCAAATATAACTGATACTCATACTTTATTCACAATACACGTAAGAAACTCATTTTTAATATAATTTTTGCTTGATTTGTAACATGATCACGAGGGCATATTAAATCGAATTTTACAGATTTACGTAGTTTCTGAACTACAAGCGCCCACGTCCACTGTGGGAATTCAACTTATGAACTGAAGGATACTATATGTTTCCAGATATTATCAAACTATCTCAAATTTGCTTAAAAGTATGAAAAATAATGCAATTTCATACTGAAGATCATAAAATCACACCAACAATGTATTTAATAAATACAGTCACTGGAAAAATAGGATAGGAAAAACAATCGGAAAATAATTCTGCTGATCCTTTCGCCACTAGATAGATTTCATTACCTCTTCACTGGAGAGATAGATTTTATATTAACTAATAAAAGAATGAATCTCTATTATTTTCTCAGTCATGTCATCCAATAACAGGTGCCACGAAAATTCCAAAACATTTCTATTGGCCGGACTGATATTATTCAGGAATTAAAAATTTCGTTTTAGTTTTTCCAAATATTCAACCGATATTTTTAGACAAGAATGACGACCCTAAAGTATGTTTGTCTGATGATAGCACATATGAGAATTTCTGGACGAGCGGTAATTTCCTATAAAAAACTTTCTTGTTACACTTTCAATTTAATTTACTCTTCAATGTGTGAACATTACTTTTTTAATCTTCAGAAAATTATTCAAAATGTTGCTGTTTGAACAACTTGCTAAAAGGAAATGTGGTAAAAGTTTACAATCGGGTACCTCTTGATTCTTTGGCGATTGTTTTGACGCCAAGATGTGATGAACAAGATGGCATCTAAGCAAAAGCTGTGCAAAGATAGGGTTACCAGAAATTGAATTTTATCCCCATGATGTTTCGCCAAACCACCAAAGGTGCCTACACCGGATAATATACTAAGATTCTATACCGGAATGCTTATAATTTATAGCTTATTTTAACGATAAAGATTAATGACAGTTAATATAATTTTTAAATTAAAATTATCTAAAAACAAATCCTTATAAAATGCATTATTTCAATCGAAGAAGCAGTTCTGTTCACAAATGTTGCACTTATCATATAAAGCTGGTTTACATTTCGACATAAGTATCCATTATTAAATAAAAAGACACAAAAGTAAAATAGTGTTCTCTATCTGTGTCTTCTCATTGAGCTTGGAACATTTGAGAAAGAAATGAACTGTTCGATCATTTCATATTTTTTCTAGCATACTTATGAAAAAGAAGTTTCAAAAATACATCAAATAGCTTACCTTTCTTTTGAAATTCTATATTTTCCCCAGATTGTCGGGAGAACAGGTATTTCTGATGAGATAATAGCATCTGTTGAGATATATCCTACTTGTCTCGTTTAACTATTTTATGAACTATCTCTATTTATGACAAGTTTGCATACTCAGTTCGCGCGAAAAGAAAAATAGCAATTAAATACAATTCTGAAGAAATTTTAAAGTTTTATAAATGAAATGAATGTATGTTTGCAAAGGAAAGTTATTCACAATGGAGAATTACAAATTTCTGGAGGAAAGACATCGCTCATTATGGGTGCTAGTTATGATGTAATATCAATCAAAAAAGATACATTTGTATTATTTGCGGAACATTTTTGTTTGTATTCATAAAATATGAGTAACAATTTTAATACAAAAGAAATAATTTCTGAACTTTATGTCATTCACAGATATTAAATGCAATTTATGTTTCAATACATTTTCTGCTGTATGTAATCCCTATTGTATGCTTCATTTTAAATTTTATAAAGAACTTTTTTCCATCCATTTTATAAAGATAATAGGAATGAAAAAAGTTCTTCATAAAAGATATGTTTAACGAAATAATTCGTGATTTTTTTTTTAATCACACTTGTAAAATTACATTAATATCTTCCGTAAGCTTACGAAAATCAATTAAGATTAATATGCATTGCTAAATTAATGAAGAGTAAAACAATATTTGCTTTTTGAATGCGCCACTTAAGTTGCAGCACCGTTCTTAGCAAATCACATCCAATGAAACTGGATTGGCTATGTTTATCAATCAGCGGACATTTTTTGTATGCGAGGGCTAATAACTCCGGGACATACAGTTTAAAGTGGATTCCGAATCAGTAGAATAAGTCGAGCATAAGGTGGGATTCGAACCTACAAACTGTTGAACCGAAGGCCAAAACTTACAAAATATACCTATCTAGCTACCACCCTATCTAGTTACCACCCTATCTAGTGGTCAGAGTACCTGACTGCGGATATTTCACAGTACTTCTGAGCCACTTCAAATATTCAAATCCAAGGAGGGATTCTGTAAGTCTTTTAATGCAGTTTAAATATTCGTGGGTAGCTATCCTGATATACATACCCACAATTAGGCTAATTGCCTAAGAGTTACTACTATAAATAAAGCTACAGTTATTAAGTGCTTAATAAAGCAAAATAAACACAAGATATTAGTTTAATTATTTTTAAAGTATTTCGTTTTTATACATAGAATTTGATGTATTAAAATAAGAGTATATCAATAATTAGACTTGCTATTTTTCATTTAAGTTCAGTTTTATTAATATTAAACATAATAAAATACACAATATATATTAAATTTAAAATTTCATAAGAGGTAAAATAAAACATTTTAGTATTATCGTTATCGTTACAAATAAAAATAAATAAATTATAATACCAAGGCATTAACCAAAAAGAAAATCTATCAGACCCCAGAGGTATACAAATGTGTGGAACAAAACCCTTAGCTGATTCTTTTAATCTGTTGCTTTTAAATTACCAGGGATACATCCCCTTTGACGAACTGGCATGCGTTTATAATTAATGACAGTTAAATAAAACGAAATTAAATGTGAATAAAGCACTGCCATATCGGCAAAGTTCTAAGTGCATTAGCAATACAAAAATTTGTTACAAGTACGCCGGTAAGGCATAGTAGAAAAATGAATTTAAATAATATGGTGATAAGAACATTGGATACAGAAATTTAGTTTGGATAAGAGTAACAGATTCAAACCCACGAACTGTTGAATCGACGATAGCGCGCAGCTCAATCGGTAGTAAGTTCGGCATCATAACTATCAATGAAGGGTAAAACAGCCGCCCACCCTATCTAGTGGTCAGAGTACCTGACTGCGGATATGGATGTCCTGGCTTCGAATCCCTATTTAGGCATGGATGTACTTTCTCTCTCTATCTATCCTGTCTTCGTCCTTTCCTTGTATGAATGGGTTGTGAATGGTTACCTATCCTATAAGCGGGGTACCTAAGGCCTGTATGTACAGAGGAAGTCTGATTCCACACCAAAATAGGGTTCAGTTGGAAAAGTGGAGCAGCACACCCCATATAAAGCCAGCCTAGCTGGCACAAGCAACAACAACAACAACGATAAAATAAAAATAAATGTAGTTAAGCTTTGAAGTTCCCCTTTGATAGAACATTTCTTGTCTCCTAGTCACTTGGGTGGTAGAAATTCCACTCATATTATACAGCATCACAACTTTTTACAAATAAAAGTCGAATTTAAGTAACAACGTATTATATGATTAAAGCACACACTATTGTACTTTTTTTATCATGCCAAGCTAAGCAACAATATGAATCACAAAATGTGTCGCCATCAAAAAATGATCCCAAAAAAGGATGGTAAATGTCATGCCCTGATTCTTAGTTTCGTGAACTTCAGAAGAATGCATTGCTTTCTTCAAAAAGAAATAGAAAGGGCATGTTTTAATCTACCTTTGAAAGATGTTGTATAATGCCCGACCACTAAAATTTTCACCTTTCAGCTTTACACAGGGGCGGAAGTGAAACACCTTATATAGTGGGGTACCTGCGCATATGCCTTCGTAGGGCCGTCTTCTTCATTTAGAAGTTGTGACCAAGCAGAAAAGCCCTAAAAACTTGGTCAGTCACCTCTAGAGTTATCATTGCACATGGTAGATATTGCGACAATGGTTTATTTAACGTGCTCTTCGATTGGATTCGAACTCACTACCTTCCGATGATGAGAACGAATGATCTAACCAACCAGGCCACCGTTGCTATCTCTGCCCGATTAATTGTTCCTATCATTCCACTAACTGGATTATTTTTCACGTGACTTAACGTGTCATTGGAACGTCTGTCAGAGAGCATTGCTTTCGAGATGAGAGTTCAACGAACAACCTCAGTTCTGCTGTCACACAATATGAATCGCACACCTCAAATTTACTTTCGTTACTTGCCTTTCCGGCATTTTATTTACTTTCGTAAATTATGAGTCACCTTCCCATTCCTTACCTATAAATCTCGGGCTAACATTCCTAATCTCTGACAATGTCATGCTTGTAAATTATCATAGCATGTTTGAAGAGGAAAGTCCTTATCAGAAATCCGACAAAAGCACAACGCGATACAGATAACCACCATTTTTAGTGTTCCACAGTTTTCAATTTTATGAATCCATGAGCAAATCCATAGCTTCATGAGCAATCATTGCTGAATTGATTTTTAATGAGTAGCGTGAATATGTTAGGAGCCCTAATTTTTCTGGATATTACAGTATCGTTTTCTGCATGTTCATTGTAAATGAACTTTATACAGGAGAATGTTTCAAACTAGCTCACATTAGTTCATGAACGGATAAGGCAATGAATGACTTGATGCGAACTCATTCGCAGCAAACATTTGCGTATTATACATCTGTAGATAGATTAGAATATTATTTTCAAAGGAATCATGTTTTGTTTCTTTTCATGACGAAATGGCCCAAGTAATTTTCGGATCTGAAAATGTTGTCACGAATTGCCCTCTCAAAACACATTTCCCTCAAGGTGCCATTCATTCTGGTAATTTTAAATGCATTGGAGGTGTTTACTGATAAAACGCAACGGTGACTCATTAGTGACGAAATAACAAGTGTTTTAAGTGATTTTAAGAAACACATATCTTATCCAAGTTCTAAAATTAGTCGAAGCGTTTCGCGAGGACTTCCGTAATGGAGAATTGATGGGGTTTCTTTCCTTGACAGTTAACAAAAAAAAAAAAAAAAAAAAAAAAAAAATTGTAGACAAACATTATTTTCTCATCTATAAAATATTTTCTTTACAACACTTTTATAAGGTCACTTTCATTAAGATGCGCAAGGAGTTGTGAGAATTATGAGGTGTTCGCGTTAGTTCCACTGAAGCGGGGAACCTCACATTCAGAAAAATGTGGAGAACTAATAGCTAAAAAGAAACCCTTGCGTATCGAGCAATTTTTCAACTCTATGAAATTAATAATACTCAACTGCAAATACATTTCAGTACATGAAATGTAAACTAAATGATATTCTTTTCAATTCCTTCATTGAAATGTTGTTGTCGTGTGCCGGAGCGCTGCTCCACTTTTCCAACTGAACCATAATTTGGTGTGGAGTCAGTACACACATGCCATAGGGACCCGTTTATAGGGTAGGCAACCATTCACACCTCATTCACACATACAAGGAAAGGACAAAGATAGGATACAGAGAGAGAATGTACATCCATGCCCGAACCGGTAGTCGAACCCAGGACCTTCCTATCTGCAGTCAGGGATGCTGACCACTAGACAAGTTGGGCGGCCTTTCATTGAAATGAATTATAATCAGTAATACAAAATAAGTTTATTGAGTAAATAAGAACCTGTTCAGAAAATGTCGAAAGAATGTAAATTCTCCAAGAAATACATTTAATTGCATTCCATGGTATACATATTTTTAGTGTGCACTGTAGATCATGGTTGGCTGTCATCGCAGCTGCATACCTGTCAACTTTGGAGGAAAGAAATCTGTAGAGTCTACTCATTTTGAGATAAAAAATAATCAGGAGACACTACTAGCGACATTTTTGCCTTTTATAACGTTAGTAACGCAAGAAGACAATTATACTCTTAAAATTATACATTCTGAGAATCATTTATGTTAAAAATATTTTGCGTTAATCTAAACTTTTTAATAAAATATTCAACAATCTTATAAGGAAACTATGAAATATAAAAAATAATACACATTTAAAAAAATAAAAATCAACGTTTATGTCCCAATATATACTTTATGGAGTAACTTTTACTATACTAGTGCAATTTATAAGTATTAAACTTATAAAATTACGTAGAAACATAAAAACGTAAACATAGAACATAACATAAAAACATAAACAAAAATTATTTTATTTCAGTGACAAATATTTTTTTTGATCGAAATATTTTCTAAATTAAATTACTAATAACTAGTAATATTCCTCCTAATTAAACTACTTATGTAAACAGGCACCTGATTTGTAATGTTAATTATGTGATTGCCCACTCGTAGAAGTTTTTGGCACCCTAGTAGTTACTGCGCCAATCCTCCCACGATGGAATCGAAACTCAAAGGAATATGAATATGAATATATATATATATATATATATATATATATATTATCAATGTATTAATGCGCCTTCTGTTGATTATTTAAGCTCCTAAACAACTCTATATACTTTTACGGCAAAATTTCGGCTGTTTTAAAGTTTTTCACTGAAATTGCCAAAAATCAGTAGAATTTCATGTATTATCGGGAAATCGGGTGAAATGATAAAAAAATCAGGAATTTACCGATAAAATCAGAAGAGTTGCAGCTGGAAGAGGCATTTCATCAGCAACAAGCAATAAATTAACATTTCGTATAATGCTTGTACTTCCGAGAACATTCATTAAGCACTTAGCTGATTGTTAAGATGCCTTAATACTGTTATTATAATCGTGCAAGTCCCATATAACACACAAAAAAAAACGTTTCCAAAATGTCATTAAAAATCAGATTATAAATGTTGCTCCTTGTAGTGGTGACACTTTCGAAAATATCAGGGAGTATCGCCCATGTCCATCAGTGAAAACCGAAAAAGCATTCAAGGATGTAACGTTAAAAAAAGTACAAAAAAGGAATATAATTGGAATAGAAGACTATTTATTTGGTATGCTATCCAAGGATAAGTGGAGGAGGACGTTATAAAGCTGGAAAAGAGACGAAGAACGTCACTGTGAATTGAGATGAAACTTCCCAATTTCGTTGAGTCCATTCCACGATGAAAGCAGGGATAATGAGTGAACTTTTCAGATGCCAAAAGTGACTCGGAAGCAGAATGTCCGATGATTCCAATGATGACTATCCGATGGGATTCGCCAGTTGTCGCTTATGCTACCAGATTTTAATCATTTTCAACTTTTTAAGAGCATCTCAAGTGCTTAGCTATCCTATTGAACGAAAACTTCAAACTGTACCCATGAAAAAAGATGCATTGTAATCTTTCAACACTTTTTTATTGTTTTTTAAAATGTATTTCGTGAGCAGTGACGATGTCAAATATCACTTGCTTAAATTAACAAAAAAATATTTTTATGAATTTTAACATGCATGCGTTATTTTATATATATATATATATATATATATATATATATATATACACACACACACACAAATAAATAATCTGCCCGAAACGAATTTAACTTTTAATTTTAGACTGCTGGATTCTAGAATGTCACCCATTTTCTCTGGGTATAAAATTAGAATCATTTATTGAATCACTCGGCGATTATCGATCAGTTCATTTCCGTCCATTTATTATTGATAATTTTATTACTAATTGATTATGGATATGATTGAATTACAAAAATGTACCAATAAAAACTTGACAAATATGAACCTTTCTCAATCCCCCTGGAGAGAACTTGTTATTGGCATTTATTTCTAATTTAGAAATCTACTATAGTTCACATGCACCCAATGAACACGTGTAGAATCAGTTTTAGGTGTTTGTCCTTCAGCGTTCTTTTTTTTTTTTTGCACCCGATGCCTAATTAGATCTCAGACAGATATTATTTTATATAGCTTCTTTTAATACATTATATAAGAGATCGGTGAACTTTTACTCGTGGGTTCAAACCCGCATGTATAAGACGAAGAAGGTAAACATCAAAATAAAGATTCTGTGCGGACGAATGCTTTGGCGGTGAAAGGGGCTTCTGAGCAACGGTTTTTGAGCGAAGACTCTCAGCAAAACTAAATGAATTTTTATTCATAAATGAACAAGCAAAACAAAATTAATCACCAATAAAAAATATTCCCCATATATTATAAATCTATTAAAAAATTAAATCTTTTTTTATCTATTAATATTTTAAAACATTTCTGCAGACCATTAAAAATAATTCAATTTGCATGCACTATTAAAAAAATAATAAGCAAATTTTGATTCAATGACTATGTTAAAGAGGTCTAGTCTCATTAAGAAATGGATAAATTATAGATATTTTCTTTAATCTGAAAGAAAACTGAATCGTGAAAGTGTATGAAAATGATTTTCATACTCGCTCGAAATGTTTTCCCACAGGCACAAAATTCTTTCCTTAGAAATTTAAGAATCCTTTTATGATTGTTATGATTGCAAATTTCTGCCTTACGAAAAATCAAAGTTTAAAAAAAAAAAAACATTTAAATTACAAAAATTCAAACGTAAAGATAAATCAGTTTTATTATCGTGTAACTGCAGAGAAAAATGTGTAAACTCACTATTGAAAATACGTGCTAATTTTTCAAAATACTCCATTTCACACATAATTGAACATTTAAAAGTAATGAGAGGAAATACAAATCCATTCACACTTCTATCGGCAGTTTTCTTTTTAAGAACGAAAGACTGAATAAACCTCAGAAAAGAGTGCATTAAAAATCTTTTTTGCAACAGCGTCTGCAATTATTTCCCTTCTCTAACTCACCGCTCGCGGAAGGTTATCTCGAAGGTCTGGGGAAAAAACAAAGCTTTATCTTCGCCGATTCTTTAATACTCTGAGTGGCCTCAAGGCCGTCGCAACAAACGTAAACTTAGTTCATCTGCAGGTCAAATGTCTTCTCGTTTAGCAACAAGTGTTTTCCGGGTTTTTCTGATAAACACTTTTCATTTCATATTCCTTCTCCCTTTTCGATGAACATTTTTTTTTTTTTATAATCAGGGTGATCTTTTTTAAAGTGACAGTGTTTGGAACGTCCTATAGGAAAGATTTAATGGCCGAAATGGCACCAAACTTAGTATTTATACTAATCAAAACACGGGAAAAAGATTCCATGAAAAATGATTTAGTTTCAAAAATCGTCGCTAGGGCATTTTAGGGTGCTTTACAAGGCATAAAATGTGAGAAAAGAAAAATGCTAACACATACAATTGTGCAGTTAAATTATTAATGTTTATTTACTACATTAACTTCCCCGGTGAGGAATTGGACCACAATGTGAGAATCGTTCGCAGATGTAACACCGTGCATTCTGTGCACAATGCTCTGCCCAGCCGTGCGTAACATATCACGAGGAATATTCCACACTGTCTTTGTTATGGTATCCTTTAGAATAGACAAATTTGATACTCCACCAACATAAACGCACGTTCCGGTAACGTGAGAGGCATGGCCACTGGAGCTCAATTACTTCAGTAGAGATTATTTGTTGGAGCTGTCTACTAATTTCTTTTACAGCCCATTACTGGCACTGTCAATGTATAACATTTGCATTTTTCTTTGATACCCGTGTTTTATGCTAATTCTCATTATTGTAAGCTATAAAATGCCCTGGGGGTGACATTTTGAACTTAATATTTTTTTTTTCCATGTCTTAATTAGTCTGAATATTAAGTATGGTATCATTTCAGCAATTAGATCGCGCAACACGGTGCTCCAAACACTGTCACTTTAAAAAAAAAAAAAGAAATCACCCTGTGTACAATGCGTTAAAGATCCATTATCACTTCCAAAGTAAAATTACTCCGTTTTGCTTTCACATTTTTATTTTGTATCAAAGGTATGGAAAACTTAAAAAATGGTTTTGTGTGTTCAATTTGATTTACTAGCGCAAGATTCTCGGATGGGTTAAGTTATGCGGAAAACGAGGTAAAAATGGCTTTAAAATAAATAAAATTAAATTTTTTAAAAATAAAACGAAATAGTTGATCAATTGTAAAAAAAAATTAGAAAAGTGTGAATGGAAGACAAAAGCTTTTTTAAAAAATGAAAAAGAAAGCTAATATTAATCAAAATAATATTAAATGCCAAAATGCATTTAATACAGCCTGTATTTCAATGTCATTATTTACTTTTCCTTATGTTTATAATTTGTTTATTTTTGGTAATAAAAAATTAATGGAATCATAAATCAGATAAATCGTTTGGAAAATGTGCTTCTCTAAATTACATCAAAATATCATTTGTTGTAAAATTCTACGAAAGATAACAAAACAGAAGAAAATTTTAAAATCATTGTTTTGTCATTTGATGCTTGGTCTTGTCATATATTTCATAACAGTTCGAAACTTGCGGTTGAAAAGTGCTAGATATGAAAAAGTTAGTCATTAACAGTTTTTTTTATTTTTTATTCCGCATTTTCCGCAGTTGAGTGGTTAGCGATCAAGCCTTCGATTCAACAGTTGGGTTCGAAGCCAACTCGGAAATGGTTTGAAATCCATTACCAACTCTCTCTGCAGGTCTTAGTCTAATAAATTTATATTCAAAAGAATTGCCATTAAGTGATAAATAAATCCCCGTTTAAATAAGTATTGAAAGTATTCTCATATATACACGCGGAATGCACAAATATTAATATTTACAATCTATGCTTAGTTATTTAGGATATAAGTCTGAGTAAAGACGTTAAAATTTAATTCCACCAAAAAACCCCGTTTTCACATTCTAAATAAATGAAGTTATTTTTCAAAAATGTAAAATTCAATCTAAACATTAATTATGAAATATGAAATGAAAAAACTACAAAAATTAAAAATATTTAAATCGTGCATTGCCGATTGGAACTAACTATAAAGTCGATGTTTTGCCTTCTCTATTTTTATTTAGCTTAGTTGTCAACGTGTTTCATGGCTTGATTCAATGAAAAACGACTTCTCAAACCGATGCTTTGGTCTTTATGTAAAAAATTGTTTGATTAATAAAAGGAACTTCGACACTATTTTTAATTTTGATTGCAGTGAGTTGAAGGCATGGAATCCTTTCTCAACATGGGTGTCAAGTCCGAATCAATTCGACTATTGTCATTTGGCTCAAAGCTATTCGAAACGACCTCTGGAAAGATAGTTTCGGATAATGGCAACAATCAATGTTTCACGAGCAAATCCAACAATCAAGTGCCAACAAGAAACGAAGAGACTGGCTTCTTATTCGCACTTGACAAAGGTCCTCTGATTGCAAAGGCTTAAGTCAAGACAATAAAGACAGCGTAAAGCCAAATTCATTACTGGAAAATAATCTCCGAACGTGAATTTCTGAAAATGCGATAAGCGATTTTAAAGAGAATTAGAGAAAAAATAACGGATTTCAAGATAAATGACAGTAGAGATGTTGAACCAGGTAGCGGTGTGTGCTGCGTACCAAGTGCCTGGCAAACAAGAAACACTGTGTCTAGTACATGGGTTCCCAAACTTTTCTCGTGGACCACTTTCAAAGTTTTACTATTTTTGGAAGACCCCCTTCTGCTACCTTTCTACAGTATTCCCAAAACTACAAAAAGTATCACCCTAAATTGGGGGATGTTAAGAAGAGGGCGGAAAAGCTCGCTTTCTTTTGTGTGCTATTTATTAAAATAATACTTATGGTTACTCAAAATTATAAACAGTTATTACAAACAATCAACAATTGGCAAAAACTCAACAGTGATCTCTGAAATGAAATCAAGAATAAAAAATAATCATACTTTTATCGAGACGAATGTACATGATAAATTAATAGCAAATTATCAAAATTTGGCTTCAATTTTGTAAAAAGTAATCTCAAAACTCCCCGTTCTGTAATGCTCAATCCATTCCCTTTTTTTGTTAAGAAATTGGTAATGGCACTAAAACTTCCTTCTACAAGATATGACATTCTGGACGAGCGGGCGCACTTTGCAAGTCTCGTCATGTGGTGTACACTTATGCTATTATCTTTTGTTCTATTCAATTCTGTGTCTGAACTGAGTCTTGAATATTTTTGAATATCTGCCTAGTGAAAGATGCTACCTGCCTACATTGATAGGAGAATCCAAACCAAAATTTTTGTTCTTTATTATGAAAACTAGAAAATTTTTCGTGGATCCCCACTTGCAACTTGGGAACCCCTGTTTTCGTTTCACGTCTACGTAGACCCTTGTGTGGACCTCTCCTATGAGGGTCCACCTGGAACCACTTTGGAAACCTATCTAGTCAGAGAAGCAGACAATTAGGAAAATGAACGAATTCAGGAAACTTTGGAAGCAAAATATCGTTAAAAATTTGAAATATAATTACTTAGAACACAACAGGTAATTTTCATGATTTTGAAAACTTTTACAAACGGAATGAAGTGATTTAGCTATGATTTCAAGTGAAACAACTACTTTATGGTTCACAATAAATTAGAGGAAACATTCCTTAGAACTAAAAATTTACTCATATTTTTCGGTAATAACTTGAAATAAATTAATGCGTTCATAAGCTAGTTTACACAAGAAACATTTTTTGAGTATAAAAATATTAACTAGCGAAATAAAATTCCCTAGCTATGGTTTATATAAAATAAATTTCCTAAAAGGACTTTATTTTGAGTATTGAAAATAAATACAGAAGAATCTTAATTCTCATTGTAATTGATTTTACAATAACTTTGAAAAAATGATCTTTGAATCAACATGCTTCACCAAATGAAAGATTTATAAGTAGATGCAAACCTTTTACATAAGAAAGATTCTGAAGTAAATTTATTTTGAAAGTGAATATATATAAACTTTCAAAAATAAAAGAACTTATTATCCTCCCTGTAAATAACTGCCTTTTTTTTATTTTTCACCTAATTAATAAATAAAGTAGAAAATTTTCGTTTTAAAGTAAGAAAGTAAAAGTGAATAAGCAAAAATGTTTTTTTATCCTTTAAACAGTGTAAAAAAAAAAGCAAACGACACAAGTTACGAATAACTCTGATTAGCAACTAAATATATTAAGCAAAACATTTGTTCAGATTTTAGAGTATAAACATCATCGAAAGAAATTGTTTCTAGGAGAAAGTAAAAATAAGCACAAGTTTCGATTCCTTATGTAAACAGCAATGCATTAGGATAAGCCGTTTGCGTATTGAAATGAAAAGACGTGAACTCTAAGCAATAAAACCATAATATAATCATTCGTTTTATATTTATTAGTCATATTAATCGTTTTACATTTGTAAGTAATATATGTACGAAGATTATATTAAAATTTACAACTATAAAGATTTAAATATATCTACAGATTTGCCAATTTAGAACAAATAAATAAATATACAATATTATATCAATAATTAAAACAAATAACTCTAAAATCAACCTATGTTGGAAAACTGTATACTAACATCAAAATTTATTTTTGTGTTACACACTTATTTAAAATTATAATTAAAAGATTTTTATTGTTCATGATTTATGTTACAAAAAGAGTCAAAATTTTAACGTTTTCCAGTACGCATAAATTGTTATTCAATCGTTTTAGAATTTAAATTGATGTGATTTATGTTGATTTTCGTTTAATGTTTACAGATTCTAAACACCGTGAGGGGGTGCTGTGGAGACAGTGAAACGAGATATAAAACATAAGATAGAATCTGTGCTTCTCGATTCTAAAAGAGAGGAATGGTGGGACAGTGTTGAGAATGCTGAAAATTGTGTTTCGTTGTTTATAAAAATTTCATGCAAATTTATTTTGTGTTATGTGCAACCAACAAATATTTGGTGCTAAAATAATGTGTCATACATTAGCTGCACAAATTTCATGGAACGTCATAACAATTGGAATAATAGTGGATATACTGCCGTACATATATATATATATATATATATATATGTTTGATAAATTTACAAAATTTTTACGAAGGCTTTTTCTATCACCTTTTGCACACGAAAATTAACAGAGCCAGGTTCTTCAGTTCAAAATTGATTTCGAAGTGAGAACGAGGTGGAAGTCGGACCAACATATTGTTGATCAAAAAGCGAGAGCATATTTTTTGAGCAAAATTATTTTTCTTTTCAAACATAAGTGGTAGCTACAAATTCATTAAAATTGGAATTCATTTTTATCTTCGAACACCAATTAATAGTGCTGTATTTTAGTGAAAAATCTAAAAACAATCTCATTTTAGTAACAAACACAAAGAGAAAATAAGAAATGTATGAATATAATGTAAAAGTCATTAGAAAGAGGAAGATTATGTAATCACTTTTTGCTGTATTTGGAATTATGTACTCGCTTACAAATATTTTAGAGTTTTATTCGAATTTGAATTTTGAGTAAACAGCACGCTATTACGAAGTGTGCATGACAAACTATAGTTTTTTCTTAGCATCAAAATGTAAGTAATATGGACAAAGGTAAAAAAATTACATACCTACACGTTTGCAAAACTGAGAAGAAATTAGGAAAAATACAAAGTTGATTTGATTGGGATTAATTGGAATTTATATTAGTTGGGTTGGAATATAATAAATATTAGCCAAGAAATTTAAAAATTTGAAGAATTCTCCGTATTTCCGCGAAAGGTAAGGCTAAAGCATCCTGTCCTCAACTGACTTTCAAGATATTAAAATAAAATGATATAAAATAAATACTATAATCAACAGTATATATATATATATATATATTCTGTAGAAGTTTCGGCGCAACAAAATGTAAACTCTATTTGGGTAATAATCATGTCAACATAATTAAATAGTTAAATTTATGTTCTACAAAAATGTTTATCTTCCTGATTTAGTGTCTTTGTAGTTGATAGATAATTTTGGTATTGTCTTAGATACCATGAAAAACTTTCAAATTTGGAACATTGACAATCCAAAACTTTTGCTAAATTGCCGCGCGCGCGTGCGCGTGTGTGTGTGTGCGCGTGTGTGCGTGTGCGTGTGCGTGTGCGTGTGTGTGTGTGTGTGTGCGTGTGCGTGTGCGTGTGTGTGCGTGTGGTGTGTGGGTGTGTGTGTGTGTGTGTGCGTGTGTGTGTGTGTGTGTACATAGAGAGAGGGGGGGGGAAGAGGAGGGAAGAGAAAGAGTTTTCAAATTTAAATTTGTCTCGAAAATTATTTACTTATATTTGATACTATTGAAAGGCGTTTAGTAGATCTAAAAGCCATATCATGCATATTTATCTTTGGTTGCCTTCTGTGTGGATTTTTCAGACGCAATTGTGTATAAATACACACTATGGTCATTTATATTATAAATTATTTGATGGGAACTATCATATAAAATGTCTGCTCTTGTAGGATTCACATAAAGATATTTCATACATTTAGTAAATACAATTCAAATTATTCTTTCCTTTTTTTGAATTTTCTCTTTCAGAATAAACATATATTCCATTTTTATTCAATTTATAATTTTAAAAATAAACAAACTTCGGGAGAGATGGAATATAATCCAGTATGCCAAAATCTAATTGGGCGACAAAATGACACATCTTTGCCAAGATGGACATATCGTGACGTCTCACGATGACGTAAATATTAGGGTTGCCGAAATAGAAATTTCTGCATAATTCTTAATGGTCTTAATCTCTATGACGTAATAAAAACCAAGTTGTCACATAAACATGAAAATACACACAAAAAAAACACTAAAATAATAAACACTAAAATACACTAAAATATAATAAAACACTAAAATAATAACACACAATAAAAAAAAAAAACACTAAAATCAGAATTTGGCGTGCTGGATTAAACGGAATCTGCCCATATTTTTTAAAGTGGATGGAGCATCAGAAATATAATATTTAATTTGTGTGGAAGCATGGGACCATCAAAAAATATTTATATTAGAAAATTGTATAATCTTTTTTAGGATATTTTTCTGTGATGAAACTTTGTATTTTTTATTAATAAAAATCAATTTTACTGTAAAATATAATTCAATAATTACAATAACTCATTTTGTAAAAAAACCATTTTTAAGACGGGAAGTAGCAGCATCAATACTGTGATATCGTCGTTTTAATATGTATTTATAATCTATGACGCCACATTACACTTACACAATCACTCGTTGGCAACGTGTGGTGGTGAAAAAGCACCCTGATATATGCTAGTTTATATGAATGCGAATGCCCAAGTATAATTATTGGTAAGTGAGTTAAGTTCCATTTGTATGAAACTTTCGATTGTTAGAGCCAATTTCAAATGGTGAGATGGACATCAGGGTTGGCATCATCCTCTCACTTTCATTAGTGGATGAATATTAAACAGGTCATCATTAACTGTAGCCAAATCGGAACCACTCCGTTCATTTCTACGGTTAGCAGTTACACGAACATATCTGCGCACATCCCTGATATGAACGGCAACAGAGGCCGAAATCGAATCACTGTGCGAGGAAACGCGAAGGAATGTGTGTGCACAGGTGGCCATCTAAGCACACGTGTCATGATGCGATTGTTTTGATAAGTAACTCATTAGAGACGGCGACGAGGCTGGTCACGCGCAGGCAATATCCCTGGTACAACCTGCGAAGACACCAGTTCCCGAACCATTTTTATGAAATATAGAACTGATTTGCAAATGGAAATTTCTCTGCCAGAATATTAATAATACAAATAAAAGAAATGCCAGATTGCGGTTAAATCCGGTTTTCTTTTTTTCTCAATATTCGATAATTTTTTTTTCAATTACGATTCACGAAATCAATTATTCAAATATTACACTCAAATTGTAAAGTCTCATTACTTAATTTTCTTAAGTGAGAAATTACAAGCAATTATATATTTTCTGTATCAACTTTATTTAGCATATTTTTTAAAAACATCGTTTTCTTTACGAACACTACACAAAGATTTCTGAAAATACAAATTAATAAGGGTGAAAATTGAAAAAAGCAAACAGATTTTTCGACAATGAAATTCTCAATGAAAATGACGTCCATAGTTTACTAATTTCTCGAAAGGAGTGAATGCACTAAGCTCAAATTTTAAAAAAAAAAGAAAAAATTCTTAGATTTTACAAATGTTTGAATAATAATATTCTTTCAAATTTCCATGTTAAATGTTCAAGTAAATAGTAAGTTTTTTTCAGCTTAAATTCGAATTCCATAAGATTTTTTTATTCTGAATACCATCGAATTCTGTAGATATGAGTAAGAAAAATAATAAAATGATTTAGTGGTTTTTCCAAAATACTGAAAACTATTACAACAGAAATACAAATGGGATTTATAATCAAATGTAAACAGCTTAATTAATAAAGTTAATTTATATGAGAAAATATAAGAAACATAAAATTATTATCACAATTGAAAACTAATAATCAAATTTTTTATGTACTTGTTTTCTAGACTTCTAAAAGAAATTGTAGCCAATTTGTGATAAATCTGCTTAAAGGTACCTTTGCAGACATCAGCTGTCAGCCAGGTGCTATTGACAAGCAGAGGGCGCTGCTTGTCAAACGATAAAATTCCGTTTTTGCAAAAGCTCCCCTTAGTTACGGCCATTCGTTTTATCTGCCACCTGTGAGTTCTTTGGGATTGTTTCCAAATCATAAGACCCGAAGTCTTTATTTCTCAAAGAGCATTGAATTAATATATTTTAATTTAACTGGTATATTTTATTCTAAATCTATAATTTTTTTTTTATATAAAATTACTTAATTTATTACATTTAAAAGATTAACGTTAATCCTTAGTTATAATTCATTTAGTAAATTACTAACGCGCGTTTAAACTAAATAATATAACTTTTTTTATTTTGCTTTTTTTACAGCCTTTAACCAAAATAAATTTATATTTATGTTGTGGCAGCTCTAAAAAAATTAAAATTTAATTTTCGCCGTATGGCAACAAAAAATTTTAGATTTTGTTTCTGAAAAAAATAAATTATTAGTGTTATACTCATAAATAGCAAAGGCTAATTTACCTGCTTTTGCAATTAATATAAAACATTATAGTCAATATCATCGTGCCCACCACAATGTATTTTAAATTTTAAACTTAATTTCTTAAAAAAATCGTTAATTATAAACGAATAATATTAAAATAATTCACTATTTGCTTTTGTATCGCAACATTAGCGGTAATCGGGGGCATATGACAGCTTCCTCGGAGACTAACACGCCAAAAAATCATATTTGATTAGATTAGGGAATGCCAAGGCCACCTGCTCGCCAAACAATATAACTGATGGCGGCGTCCTGTGGTCCGGCTGTTGGCGAAATGCAACGCGTGTACGCAGCTGCTTTACTTAATGTTTAAGAATCAATGTTATATTTCAGGAAAAACTAATCGGCGGAAATTGCTGGAAAAAGGGAGTTTCTCATGCCAGCAGTTGCTACGATTTCTGATGCAAAGTACCACCTTGTCGCGTGGAAGAAATTACATTTTCCGTCAGATTTCGAAGCTACTTCTCAAAGCATAGAAGCCGGCTCACTAATATCATGCTGATTTTTTTTTTTAACATGTTGCCCAATTTACACGGGAGAAAAACTGTGGCGGTTACATAATTTACAAGCTCCGTTGAAGAAGCTAAAATCTTGTCCATCTGCGAATAAATTACTTGCCATGCAACGCAAGCTGCCCAGACGTTGAAAATTTTAACACCTGCAAAATAATGATGCTCATACTCAAGATGAGAGGAACTCAAGTGTCCGATAGTATTTGAACTTAAACGTAATCTTCAACGGCAGTGCCTGATCGTACACATATATGTATTATAAATATTGGATTTATTTTAAAATAATGAAAAAATTTGGAACATATGTCCTTATGTTCACAATTTTGATAATAATCGGTGGCATTAGTGATAAAAAAAAAAAACCACAGATGGCATGACAGCTCCAACATTTCCATATAAAAAATAATGACATATAATTTTCTTTGATAATACTAGAGGTAAATTTTATCGAACTATATTCAACTCTTCTACCACGAATTGTCTAGTTTATATCGCCGGGGAAAAAGTATTTTGATATAACCTATATTTTAACTTAACAATATAAACTTATGTATCAGAACTCTACGACCTTACGACGGTTCGTAATTAACGAAAAATATTTAAAATAAATAAACTGAGAAGAATGAAATTTTGTTCGAAATCGCAATTCATTGTGGTGCAGCTAGAATCAAAGAGAAACTACAAATGTATTTGTATATCATACTGCAAATTCGTGTTTGAATTTTTTTGCGATTTCTATTTCTCCGTGAGTGGAGGCTTATTTATTTTTGAAATATTATTAAAGATCTTCAGTTACACATATATAATTTACAGTTACATAAAAATATTTTGCTTTCCTTGAATACTTATATACATAATTCTTTCATTGTTGAAATCTGAACAATTTTATGTGTAGTTGTATGATAAATTTTAAAATTTTATTCTGAACGACTAAAGAGGGCCGCAGTAACCCGTTTGGTCAGGGATATATATATATATATATATATATATATATATATATATATATATATATATATATATATATATATAGCTGGAAAAAAAGCATGAATATGTTTTCAACATAATCTATCAACATCAGTTTCCGTGCGGAGTAGGGGGAAGTTACAAACATGACTCACTGCCTAATCAATACAACTAGGGAATAAGGTAGCGCGTGGGTGGGGCTGCCTTCACCATCTAGAAACATGCCCAATTTATTTGAAATAACAGGATTAGTGTAAAAATCTACTTAAAGTGCAATGAAACCGCTTTGAGCAATAGTTGGTCATCTCTGATAAAAAAAATAAATAAATAAAAAATAAAACTGGAGTCAGTACCCAGCTTTCATTCGAGTTTTACCTGAACATAGGCATAGAACCTGAGATGGTTCAGCTGAACTGGGATTTATGTCGACACAAACAGTTTAAGTATGCTTCACTGACAAGCGCATTTTGCCTGCGGAAAAAAAGTAAATAAAACGGGAGAAAAGAACAAACACAATCGGTGGCAGGCCAAGTGATTGTGCGGAATCCATCCATTCCCGCCCTGTGTTGCAGAAATGCCACAACAAAATGAGACCTCGTTATTGGGCCTTTTAAAGACAATGCGCGGTCTATTTATATCCTCCATAACTTCGGAACTCTGCTGCTGGGGGAGGGAGGTGCAACGGAAGCATGGAAAATGATTCCACTTCTTATGTGAAGTTATGAAGGGGGGAAAAACAAAGGGAACATAAATATATCTTGTTCTTTGTTATAGAGAGACTTTCATCCTTTGCACATAGTGATTCTTTTCGTTTCAGCGAAGAAAAGTAATATAGAATCTCTCGATCAGAACTATTTAGGTAATTTTACGTATTACGTGTGCAACAAATTTGCGTCAGTTTATTCGGAAATAATAAATAAGATTTTTTATTTGAAAGGGAAAAAAAATGTGTCTTTATTGGATTACTATTAATATATAACAAATAAAATCATTGGAAGTTTGAAAAAAAGGACATTACAAATTAGGATATAAATCTCCCAAAATATTTTGGCAGAGCTATAACTATTTAAACTTTTTGCATCGTTACCTTTCTTTGCACAAAAATATCGGCAACTGCATCATTCATCATAATTAGTTTTCCTTCTTTAGGTAATTATAAATATTAAGATACCATAAATATATGTTTTTTTTTTCTTCTTTTTTTTTTCAAATTCTTAAAAATATTTGCTTTCCGGTATTGTTTAAGGAATTTAAATTTTTACCTATAATGACAAGAAAAATGTGTTATTAAGAATAATCCTATGTTTTCTAAGCATCACTTTAAACCATAGGTTCCCAAAGTGGTCCAGAGGGACCCCCAAAGTTCCATAGTAGACTACACGGAGGTCCTCGTAGACGTGAAAAGAAAATAGGGGTTCACAAGTGGGGGTACACGAAATTTCAGAGTTCATTGTTGATTTTTTGTAATAATAAATGTTTATAATTTTGTATAACCACAAATATTTTAATAAATAGGACACAAGAAAATGTGCTTTTTTTTCTTCTTAACACCCCCTATTTCGGGTGATATTTTTTTAGGAGTTTTTGGAATACAGTAGAAATGTACCACACACACATAGGGGGTCTACCGAAAATAGTAAACCATATAAATATATATAACTTATAACCGAAAATCATATATATATTAATTGTAATCCAATAATGACACGCTTTTTTTTTTTTCTTTTCAAATAAAAAGTTTTAAGAGTGGTCCACGAGAAAAAAAAAGTTTGGGGACCCATGCTTTAAACTAATTCATGACTGAGCTCAAGTTCTATTTAAATCAACTCAGTACATCGCCTAACTTTAGTTATTAGAATAAATTTGTTATTTGAACTGTTGTAGCCGACCTGCAACATAATTAAAGTGCAAAGAATTCGCTCATTTTAACCCGAAGTGTGAATGCAACTCAAACTACTGAATTCAGCGGAGAGAACTATCAATCCTTCCTTAGAAAGAAGTCCTACTCACCTGTGGAACAATCTTATCGCTATTCACTTAATGTGAATGCTGAGATATTTATAAAACGCATAGTGCAGCATTCGAAGGTCAAGTCGGTCAGTGAAGTTGGCGTGAAGTTTGATCACTCTTAACACAGAAGGCAGCATCTCCTGGCGGAGGCCCACTGGTACAGATGGTATCGCCGAGCGGACGAGGTCTACTGCGTTGTGCACTGAAGTGTGTCAGCAATAATTTCCTCCCTCAAAAATTTGGCACATAAAGAATTCATCTTGGCGACTTGTGATGAGTACTTGCTTTATTAACAAATACACTAACTAATATAAACTAAGAAATTTTCAGATATTTTTTATAAACTTTTACACTGACATCTATTCTCCAAAGAGCTCACAATACAGAAAAATTTATTTACTGTAAATTATTTAATTTTTTATATGTTTATTTACTTATTTTTATAAAAATATTTATAGAACAGAAAATATGTAACTTTGTAAAAAAGAATGAAACGAATTGCGAATGATGTAACGCTAATATGAAAGTAATATTGTGTTGTTCGGAAAGTTGTTTAGTTTTTCATGAAAATGAAAAACGTATAACGAATAAATATCGTATTGCATTGCATATTGTTCATTCTAGTCCAATAGCTTTTACCATCTTTCTGGTAGTAGCACGATTTCGCACTCATAAAGTGGTTGGTTTTTATTAGCAAAAAGCTGATCACGGTATGAAAAACGAAATTACTTTCCGAACAACCCAATAAGTTTCTTTTGCAATGTTTTACTTTATGGAGAGTCTTGCTTAATTGATATTAAATCAAATTACTGTGATTAATAATGAAATTATATTCGATTATCCTATTTAAAAGAAACATTATTCTATTTTAACATATTTATTTTTTGACAATTTTATATACTATGGTGTGGAGTCAGTTTATAGTAATGTTTGAAAATTGAAAGAATCGCAATGTGTCTCGGTGAAATAATATTTATAATGACAAATTCCATTTCCAATAAGGATATTTGTAAATGTAATGTATTCTGTAATGTATTCCATTTTCAATAAGGATTTAAAAAAAGGAAGCATTTTCAGGGTTCTTGAAGTTTGATATATTGGAATTGATTCAATTAAAATACGTTTAATTTTTTTTAAATAAGCTCAAATTTTTTTAAAGTAGTTATTTTCTACATCATAATTTTCGATGTAACTTCATTCTTCACCTAACGCATCACAATAGTAAAGGCATATGATTAAGTTTCTTATTATAAGCTTTACTCTTAATAAAAAAAAGATTTGACACAAAAATCCTTTGGGGAGAATCACAATTTCTTTTGCGTAAACAAAAACACTTTCACACAAAAGATAAAACAAAATCTTAGAATTTGAATTTTTTTAATTTTGTGAAAACGAGTGATAAAAAAAATTGCTTAAAATTCAGTGATACTTAAATAACAAAAAAACGAACAATTAAAGGCGTAAAAGGATGCGATATTTTACACGCTCAAAATCCACTTCAAAAGAAAAAAAAGAAATTTATCTCAAATTAAAAAAAAAAAAAGAGAAAAATTGCTTCCCCTTAAAATTCCTTGAATACGATTTAGGAGCCATAATGTCATACGAAAAGTAGATGTAACACTGACATAATTTCCATTCGATATAAAAATAAAAGAAAATATCCATTTTCAAGGCCGTTTAAGAAGCTCGTTGAAGTTTTCTCGGAAAATTATACATCCTGGACTTCGTATATGTAAAAAAAAGTATTTTTAAACCAGTTTTACAAAAACATTTATTCATCAATGTCTTTAAATACATTGACTTAAAAGTATATAATCACTACTTCGAAAGATGAGAATCTCCGCTCTCTTATCTTTCGAGTAAAATATTTTATAAGCAACCATAGAGAGAAAATCTAGTAAAAACCAGGCAAAATTTGTTCTTAAAGTGAAGCGAATAATTGATTAAAGCTATATGATCACAGAGCAAGAATCAATGAATTATTTAATATATATCCTCCCTAATTAATTTTTTAAGAAAATTATAGCGAATTGAAATTATATATGTTTAATAATAAAATCTACTTTTAAACTTTCGTTTTTCACTTTCGTATATCGTTATAAAACTATCGTTTTCTACTTTTAAACTTTTGACACTCATTCTTATAAGATGTATAATTAAAATGTGTGCGTCCTTTTTGCGTATCTTACTTTCTATATAAATAAAAAATTGAAGTGAGAGTTGATTCGTGTTGTTCCAACAGACAAACTTTTGGCGAAGAAAAAGAGTTTTTTTCAGCATTATTTCTCTCTTATACTCACAACGAGGATTCTGATCACAGAAGATTATCATGCAAAAATATATATTCATTCTTTTTTAACTTTTTTGTTAAGGAATCTGTTTTTTTTTCCTGCATTAAGATAAGCAGAGCTTAATCTCATCATAGCATAGACAATTGGAGCAACAGGTGCAAAAGTCACAAGTGCATTAAAATTTCCACGTTCTGAGACAAGACAATTATTACTTAACTGCAAAACGTTCATTTCAGCCGTTTTCGCTAAGAACTAAATTTGCTCGTAAAATAACTGCATTAATTAGTAAAAGTTAAGAATAAGAGCAAGATTCAAGTTGTAAGTCTTTTTAAGAATTACAATTGTTAAAAATGAAGAATATCGAAACATTCGTTTTCAAAAACCTGCAAATAAGTAGTTGATCATTTATTTGCTTCATTGTGATTATCAATTCGCATTCAACGCAACTTAAAATGAACTCTGAATTTAATACAAGGAGGAAGCTCAAAGTAAGTATTGAACTCGCGAACTGAGATCTCAAAGTTTCCATAGATTTCTCTGAATATTAAGATGTGTTTATTCGGATCTGATAAACTGCAGTCTTTTGACAGTTTCTTCGAAAGGTAAGGAGAACAAAGTTGCTTATAAATACTTATAGTACAGGTGAAAGAAAAAATAATTTGTTTGCAGCAAATAAAGATATGTTGTGAACATGTAGTTATATATAATGGTGTAATAAAGAGTGTAAGTGCGCTAAAAATGGATGGGGTTCATGATTTTCAGGTTCATGTTCAGATGGAAGAGTTTGTTAGAGAAAATTCAAAACAACATCACTTATTGATATTACGTTGCACTTTCATGGTACAGGGAAAGTGAGCCTCTTCAAGGACCTGAAGGTCTAGGGCACAGAAGGTTGAAGTATGACTTAGCCCCCAAAAGCAAGCCGTTGTAGACTCTTCTTGGTGTTCCGTCAAATGGCCTCCCCTCGACATATCTTAACGTGCTTAATTTTTAAAGAAAAAAACGTCCTTCGCGACGCATTACATTTTTTAGACATTTTTGGTTTTATGGGGGTTGTCTTGTCTAGTTAGACAACCTGAGATAAGTAACAACAACTTTGAATGCACCAATCACATTGAATCAATAAATGGCTCATATGTTCAAGTTAACAAAAAAAAAAATGTTAATATAAACGACATAAAAGTCTCCAAATCGATTAGAGAATTCTTGTTAAAAAAATACAACTCAAACTATTGCTAAATTATTATTGTGAACATAGTTACTGTCTGCTTTGATAATTATACAATCTTTAAAATAAATATTCTAATATACGTACTAAGAATAACAGCCATAGACAAAGTGGTAATGTTTTTTTTCCTTTCTTTTTTTTTATTCTCGACAGGTATTTTTAACTTACAGTCTCAGTTAAAAGCAGTATTTTATTTTTAAAACAGTATATTAAACTACATATTTGAAGCTTTCAGTTTTTGAAATTTTATTTCCTCTCGAAGACAGAATATGTTAATATTTTATTTCCCTTGGAGAAAATTCCAACTTAACGTAAATTTCTTTAGCGTGAAATCAATGTGCCAATGGAATTAAAACTGTTTTCGAAATTTCACTCAAATAAGTCTAAAATTAAAAATAAAAAATACTTTTCAGGCACATTAACAACGATCTTTTCATTTAAACACGATTGATTTTGATTTTACTGTCGCAAAATCTTCAAGCTGCGCCGAAAATAATGATTGATAAAGTCAAGTGCTTGAGTAGATCATTATTCAAGAACCAATTAAGAACATTGGATAAATGACTCAGAAGAACAAAGGCATTAAAACAAATTCATGAAAGCCAGAAAGAGGAGACAGATGAATGTTACATAAAAAAATTCCAATGTTTATTGAGAACCCAAACAGTTTCATGAAATTAATGTCATTCAGAGCAGGTTTTATTTGATTGTTTTTTGTGCTTGCTTTTCCACATTTTGAAACAGTTTGAAATGTAGAGGAGGAATCCATTTGCATATCTGTTGCAGATGAGCGCATGCATCAATTGCTCTTTTATTACTTTTTTCTCGAGATTTTGGTTGATTTTTGTATCATCAATTTTAGATTACTGATGATTGAAGTGGATTACTTCGTCCTATTAGAAGGTGATGGTAAAATGGATTTAGATGACAAAGTTGAAAGTAGAGCAGATTTTCATAATTTACTCTTCTTTACTGGATTGTTATTTACTTTTGCATCTGTTTGTAAAAATAGATGAATAGGAAACGCCAAATTTTGGTGTTTTTCACTATTTACCAGGATTTTGGGAAAGTAATATTTTATTTTGGTTGCAATTACCTCTTTCTCAAACACCCATATAGGGCAAGATTTGGAAAATGCAGCATGGGAACAATTACAACACTTAAAAGTTTCGGAAGTACAAGCATTAGTTTCATGACCAAATTGTGCACATTTTCCACACATAGGATCAGTATTCCAACATGGTTGTTGGGAGTGACCATATCTCTGATATTTAAATCACCTAAGAGGGTTAGGAATGTATGGACGAAGTTTGCAGTTTATACAACTTGCTTTTATTGATTTTGGCAATACTGTTATGGGAAAAGTTAAGGCAACATGTTGGGGGGTGGGGATAAGTTTACCGTCACGTCAAATGCTTATACGACGTGCACACAGCACAAACACTCACACGCTGGTAGTCACCTTCGGAGGCAGTGACCACCCTTAACGCCAAGCTCAAGGATGTGATCCCTTCACTTGATCCCTAGCAGACTGGCCACGACTGTAGCTAGATACCAGCCAATTGATTCGCTGGGGACCACTGCTTTTTTGGATTTTGGTAATAGTGGTATCTGCAAAGTCAACATGTTGGGTGGGGATAAGTATACGTCACGTCAAATGCTTATATAACGTGTAGCACACACTCCTTGTGATCAAGTAGTTCTTCAAAATTTCTTCTGAAACATATATGAAATCAGGGTTAGAAAGGACAACAGGAGACTTATTTAAGGTTTTATGAAACGATGTTTCGACTGGATATGAAGCTTGTTTTTTGTCAACTTGAACAAGATCTACAGATCGTAATTTTTTTTTAACATTTTCTACGTTACCAGTAGTTGATGTTAGAAGTTTTTGTATCAGAAAAGGCAACACCGCGTGAAAATTTCTGTATGCTTATTAACATGTAACGACTAGATAAATCGGCTTCAATGACACGAGAATTAGAACCCATAAAATAAGGTTGGTAAGTAAAGTTTTGTTGTAAAGGTTCATGTTCAACGACACCGCCCGCCACGGAACCCTACCAGGGATGGCCACCACCGGCTCTGGATATTTCCAGCCTTGGTGATTACCATGGTGCTAATTGACACTCATACGTTGGTAGTCACCCTCGGAAGCAGTGACTATCCTTAACGCCAAACTGAAAGATGTGATCCCTTCACTTGATCCCTAGCAGACTAACCACAACTGTAGCTAAGTACCAGCCGATTGATAGACTGGGGACCACAGTGTACCACCCGTCTAAGAGGTTGCCAACACGTGGGGATCTTGACTGTCCATGAGAAGCAAGAAGCAAACAGAGTGGCTTCAGCTACTCATGGAGAGCCCCCTCGCTTCCTTTCGAGGGATGCAAGGGATAATGAAAAGATTTAGAAAGAGAAGAGAGGAAAAAAACAGAGAGAGACTATCGATCACTGGGTACCTCTGGGTTGGGACACTCGTACTCACCTAAAGAAGGTGAGCCCCCATGATGAGTGATTTAAACATGAATTCAATAAAATAAGAAAGTGATTTGTCTTCTGAGGCATTTAAAAACTGAACTTAAAAAAATCAGAAGCTTTTACATTTTTTTGAGACTTCAATACTCATTTTTCAGCTCTGCATATTTTCCATCTCCCCAATCAATTTTCGTGATTTATTTTTACCTCGTGGTATGCTTTGAAATTACCAATAAATGACAATAAATTAAATGGCACAAAATAAATTAATTAGTGGAATCGATACGTTTGAATGGTTGGTGAGCCAAGTTCTGCATCATTCGATCCAATCCCACACCTCTGGAAACCACATCACAGGCAAAAGAAAAGATAAACACATTCCTTTCTTTTTATATCATTCCACGAGGAAAGAAGAAAAAATATACGACAGTCAAATGTCAGATCAAATGTGCCATCTTCAGCATGGCTCAGTGATCGCCTGACATTTTTCCTCGAATTATTTACTTAATAAATGTGGATCAAGACTCAGTCGCTTTAACATGATATATCTTTTTTTTTTTTTTTTTTTGATATTCTCTTGTAAGCATTTTATTTTTTTCATACCAAATTGAGGTACAGAATTTCAAGATGTAAATTATTCATCAAATAAGATTATTTGTACGTTCTTCTGTGGTCAAAAAAACGAGAAGTTCTTTAGGATTTATAGAAAATGTAAAATACATTTCATATATCAATATTGGATTCGAAAACATACGCTAAATTTTTATTTAGAAACAGGTACACAGAATCAAATATATTTCCAAATTATAATCCTAAATTTTTTTTTTTTAAATATATTTCGCGTATACTTTTACAAATTTTATTTTCAATACCATCATGCATTTTAATTTACTTTATTTCTGATTAACTGTACAGGATAACCATCTTCTCTTTAATAATGGAATTTTGACTTTTTCTAAAAAAAATTAATATTTTACATCAAGTTTTTAGGCGTTTGTGAAAAGTATTTTCTTACACTTAAATTCTAAAATATCAAAAAACATTTCTCTCTCCCTCACACACACATCGATAGATATAAATAGGGAGATAATATATCCATTTTTTATTATAATTCTGAAGCTTTTCCTAAATTTTAAATGACATTACTTTAAACGACAAAATTAAATTGAATTTTCATTGACACTATTCTAATTATGAGAAGGATATTTTTAAATTTTGAGGTTTTAGTTCTTAGACATATCATTAGGAATCATCCTATTAATTATTTGTAATATGTAAAGACATTTGTACGTAATTCTTCTTGAAATAATTGATAAAAACATGGCACAGGTGCCATTTAATCCATGATGCCAAATTCTGAGATTGTCCATTTATTTGGCGGATTTTCTTATGTATCTGGAAACCTCGTTTTTATTACGTCATGCATATGGAGACCTATAAGAATTATCTAGAAAATTCTATTTTGGTAACCCTAGTATTTACGTCATCGCGCACGTCACGATACATCCTTTTGGCAACATTTCTTCATCGCCAAAAAAATTCAGAATTTGGAATCATGGATTATACGGTACCTGTGCCAAAAATATGAAAGGTAATCACAGAAATAAAAAGAAAAAAAAATTAGTTCAAATGACACGAAGATTGACCTCCAAAAGTTGGTCGAAAATGAAATTGATATTATTGTCTAGTTTTACAAATTAGAGACCCTGATTCGATTATTTAACAATGCGCCTTCGTTTACGAAACAGTTTTAATTTCTTAATAATTAAATGTTTGTTAACAATCAGTATTTCGAATTAATGGATGTTTGCTTCACTCATTTTTAAAGTTCACGCTTAATATGGCGGAGGAACAATGCTTTGAAAAAATAAATGAATGAAATAAAAAAAAGAACAATGCTTAATGGATGCGACTCAAAATAGGTCATTGCTAATGAAAAACTATTTCTTATTTACTTAAGATATAATATTTTCAGAGCAAGTAGATTAACTTGAATTGTTCACTTTTTTTAAAAAATTACATTTTATTTTGGAATTCATTATTAATTAATGTTAATAATAAATCCAAAATGTTAAATACTAAGTTATTTAATGTTAATTAATTCTAAGGGAAGATTGAAAAAAAAAACAAACAATAGTTTTATTACATAAACAACTCACTGAAATTTGTTGCCGATTGAAATTTTAAGCGATGATTTTTACATCAAAAGTTTTAAGGAATAGAACAAATAAATTAAATCGTAACGAAAAACAGTTGCCCTAAAATTCCAAGCATTTGTTCAAATAAAGCTTTAGAAAATGCTATTATCCCTATTTCAAAATGGCACAGAAATTATTTACTTTGATAAAATCTGAAATTGATGTCTCTGTTTATTTCTGTCTTTCAATATGGATTCCCAATGAAAACCGTTCTCATAGAATATCGATATTAATCGATTTGCACAGTATCCTACAATAATTGAAATATGATCGAAATGTAAGACTTGCTTTCAGAGTCTTCGATTTTTTTAAAAAAAACCCTCAGTCACTCTATATTTAAAGGTTACTAAAATAAACCAACTTTGTTCGAAGTGCAAATAATAAGAAACTAACAAAATAAGCCAATTTTTTCTTCGTTTTTTTTTTCCCCCCTCTGAAATTCTGTTTAAAGTTTTGGAGTGTTATTTTAATACTTCATCTTCATAAAACATTAGACTAACATGCTTTTTCACGACATTTTATTTTTAATTTTTTTTTATAGCTCTAAACCTTTTGAAGCACAGGTGCTTCATAATCATTGCCAAAAAATTTAGAGTTTGGAATAATTGAAGAAATGTTGACAAGATGACGTTTCGTGACGTGCGCGATGACGTAAATATTAGGGTTGCCAAAATATAATTTTCTGTATAATTCTTATAGCTCTCCGTAGGTATGACGTAATTAAAACGAGGTTGCCAGATACATAAGAAAATCCGCCAAAAAATCGTCAATCTCAGAATTTGGCATCATGGATTATACGGCACCTGTGCCCTTTTGATATATTTAAAATACAAAACAGAACATTATTACTTTAAAATAAAAGAGAGACAGCATTACCTGACGCATTTAAAATAAAATCTATGGACACGTATGATGCGTTGTTTACCATTCATGCTGTAAATAGAATTAATAGTGTACTGGAATTCAAACCACGAGTATAAATTTAATGATAAATATTTTTGCCTCATTATGTGCAAATTTGGACTTATTTTATTCCATCAAACGAGATCAATTTAGAATTAAATTTCATTCCTGATTTCCCATTTAATCTTAATGATGTAGAAATTAGGCTTATCAGACCAAATTATGCAATGCTTATTATTATAATTTAACTTATCAAAATGAAAATAATCTGCTTTTCAAATGAGGGAAAACTGAAATTTTTGCTAAGGAAAAAAAAAATTTCCATTCACAATGGCTGATGATCTCGTTCGAAGGTATTAGCGTCCTTCTATGTCTTCCCTGAAGAGGATTACTTTTCAATAAAAAAAATTTAAAAAAAATCAAGATGGCCACGTTCAAATAATTCTCACAGAAATCCTTTTCGCTTTTTTAAGCTGTCTGATACAGTTTTCCAATGACATACAGCTTCGATTTGCTTAGTTCCCATGTACAAAAATTCTAATCCTTTAACGAATGAAAAAAAATTGGGATTTGTAACATTTTTCTTGTATTTTGGAAAATAGCTATTTTTTTAAATAATTAAAAGAATATTAGATTTCTATAATTGTTTATTAATATTTAATATTATTTGACAGTAGGAATAATACATTGGTTTCTCCTCTTGATAATTTGTAATTAAATATCTTAAGTAGGAATTCTGGTCTAAGTTAAGTAATTGTATCTTTCATTTTCAATTCATTTGTTACGATTAACCAAGCAAAAATATTGATGTGTAAATGTTGAGGAAAAAATTTAAATCATGTATAACTTTTATCGATGTTTGGACTTTTTCTGTATAATTTTTTTTTTTTATATTATTGAAAAATGTTTTTTTACAAACTTACTAGTTTAATACTAATAAAAATTTTTTTAACTAAAGCATTATTAAAATTGTGATAACTTGAAATTCAGTTCTTGTGTAGTCTCTATTCTGTAAATTTGATTCCCAAATCTTATCGAAAAACAGAGTGAATGAAAACTAGTAAAATTGGAATCAGAATGAGAAAAATAGATTATCCTTAGACAAATCTAGAATCACATGTAGTCTTCAAAATAAACTGAAAGTTCAAGTACTCTGTAAGATATAATACAAGAAAAGTCCTTGAATGCTTTAATTTATCAATACTACAGAAAAATCATTGGGAATGTTTATTTGAAGCTTTTATACATGTGTGTAAATCCTTATGTATCTATATATATAATGGTTACTAGAACGGTTACATTCCAATATAAATATGTTGCTCAAATGATGAACAAATATTCATTACTTATTCAACTCTGGATGTAGTGAACAGGCCTCCTCGTGGTGCACCCTGGGTAATGCTAAATCTGTTGCAGCCTTCATCGTTCTCCTGCATTCTTTTTCTTAATGAAGGCATCTTCTGCATTTTATGTAAGGAACATGTTGACATGGATGGCGCGCATCTTTGGAAATGTTCTGCCCTCCAAGAAGCCCGCGCTTCTTCACATTTCAAGAAGCTCTTCACTCCTGGAGACACTTCATTTCTTTATTGGTCTGCAAGACTTATTATGCTCGAAAGAGCCGACATATGGACGTAATAAACAAAAAAAAAAATTTATTCAACTCAACCATTTGGAAACAGATGACAAACTATTTTTGTTCAAACTATAGATTACTTAAAATCGAAATTTTTTTTTCTTTCTTAAACCAAATTTTTTTTCTTTCTTAAATAATCCATAACATTAAAATATCTCTAACATGTTTAAGTATTTGCCCATTGCATGTGAAATATTAAGGAACGTTCATAATCTTAATAAGAAAACCTCGCGATAATCAAGGTTACAAGGGAGGCATGAATTTCAATAAATTAAACGCATAAAGCCAATAAAAGTACAATGTAATCACATAAATTGACGTTCTGTTTGGTACAGATGCCATATACTATCCAGGATTCCAGATTCTAAATTTTTTTTTAACGATGTTGCCAAAATGACGTATTGTGAAGTGACTATTGTGTAAATACTAGGGTTGCCAAAATAGAATTTTCTGCATTATTCTTATAGGTATTCATCTCTAAGACGTAATAATAACCAGGTTGACTAATACATAAGAGAGTCCACCAAAAAACCCCCACCAAACTCAGAATTTAGCATGCTGGATTATACGACACATGTGCCGAGTTTTCAAATGAAAAAAAAACATGGGTTATTAAGGGCCTATTGACGGTCAATTGCTATCAAATTTAGAACATAATTATAAATTTCATCAAGTCAAAATATGTACCTTAGCCGAATATAGCACCTGCAGCAGCTGTATAAAATACTGACTAATTGAAAATTTTGCCGCCTAAAACCAACAAAAACTGGACTGTTCCCATAAAGATATTCATTCCTACCCATGTGTAAAATTTACACGTTTTCGTTCTATGTTTACTTTCCCATAAACCTGTATACAAAAAGGAATAAAAAAGATTCTGCTTATGGATGTTTTTAAAAATAACTTAAATGTGAAAGCATGTTATTAACTTCCTTACTAAAAAACATTTTTAGTATTGAAATTAGAAATACATCGAATATAATGTTAAGACTGGCTTTTAAAAAAGTCGGTTTTTGATGTTTTTGAAATAAAAAAAAAAGAAATGGAATTTCAAAGGGATGATATCTCTCAACTCGCCTCAAATAAATTGCCATGCATTGATTGTTGCATCAGACGCAGATACCGACAGAGTTGTGACGCAAATGGAAGTTGCGATCACAGCTGCTTTATTATTTTTCGAAATCCAAAATATCTCCAGCTGTCATCCAGGTAGACGTATGGGTTTTTGGGAGATGAAAAATAAAGTGTGTTCGCGGTGCAGACTTTAAAATATATTATTAAAGGACGGTTTCTGGGAATTCTAGAACAGCGTGTGCGCTGTGGTACAGAGTGGCACACGAGCGGAGGGGAAAAAGAATAAATAAAAGGTTTCATGTGTCCAGTTGTGCTTTCCGAGTTCTTCAGAACAAATTAGATCATTACATGACATTCAAATTGTAAAAGTTCTCTGCTTGAATAGAAAAAAAAATTCCTTATGAACAGAGCAATATTTGATTTCATAAATTTTTAACATACATCTTTCTTGCTTCCTAAAATAAAATGTTAAATTTTATACAAGTTCCCTTTAAAAAAAATTATAGCAATACAATTTTTTCCAAGGATTTAACATGTATTTTTTCATCTTTTCAAATCGAATTACAAACTATTAAATTACATAAGTCCTATTTAAATAAAAAAAAATCGTATAAAAGAATGTAACATTTTCTCGCGTATCTAACATTTTTTTAGCCTTTCAAGTTTTCAAATGACATCATTACGGAATATTAAACTTTATAAGTACTGTATAAATTTTTAAGAAACCTGTAAGAATAATACAATTTTTTTCTACAATCTAAAGTGCACTTTTTCAGCCTTACAAGGCAAATCAGCCTATTATAAATTATTAAGTTCTTTAAGTTCTGCTAAAACAAAAAAATATTTAAAAATTATGTAACCTTTTCTCAAAACTTAACATTTTCGTAGTTTTACGAACCAAATCAACCTATTACACATTGTTATATATCTATAAATCCTGCTTAATGATTTTTTTAAAAAAAACAATGGACTAATTTGCCCCCAAATTCAGCATACATGCATTCAATGAAAACAAGATCCCAATTCACCTTAAAAATCAATCCTAATCAAATATGTTAATAATTCAGCGTTATAGTAATTTGTCTATCAATTTATTTTTAATTTTCAGAAATTTTCAATTTCATCTCCCTTTGCAACATGAGCATATAAACTGTATCAGATAAGTTCAGATACATGTAACCACATCAGATGTTCTCATCATGAATCGTTACAAGGAATTGCTGTCACCTACTTATGGGGGTGTAAAATAAAACCGAGAGACACAAATATTTTATTCGTAACACTGTGTGAAGTGGGTAATTTTAAAAATGTTACAGAATCAAACATCTTTGAACACATTTATCCTATTCAATTAGAATTACACAAAATTTCAATTTAAAAAGTTTTCATTTGTTTTGGTAATACGGTTTAGAGGATGGCGAGGAAGGAGGAAGCAATTTCAACGGATTTTCTTCAATGGCCACTGATATGAATCATTTATGTGAATGTTTGACTTCGGTCATAGCAATTTTCTTGCGTCTGGAATTCGAACAGCCTGTCGGGAAGCAGATCACAGATTACGATGGAACAACTACCAATGCGCCATTTTCACATGCCGATTAAGTTCTCCTGTTTCAAAAGTCTGATGAGAAATGGGCTCGGAAGCAGCCCTCGGGCAGGCACAGCGATCATCCGCGAACGGGATCCGGAATTCAAGAAGGGATATGTGCCTCACGTGGTTGACACATCGGCTCCCCACACTCTGCTTTACATCTGCTAAGTTCTCCCTCTGTACCTATTCCGCCTGAAGTTTTCACAGTTGGTTTGTCCCTTTTAGCTCACTCTTTGCACGCGTTTCAAAAACGACTTACGACTTAAAGTAGATTCCGAGCTATACCCAAGATGGGTGTTAAACTTAGAGCTATCGAATTAAAAATCAGAACGCGTTTAACTGAATATACTGCAAGAGATGGTGCCACACTGATACAGAAAAATTATACGACTCAAGTATTTTGAAATTATGAAAAACAAACACTTATATTAATTTTCATGTAGATAAATAAAGTTACGTACAATAAGACCCCGATTAACTCTGTTTCGGTTAAAGGCGCTCTTTTATTTGAATGGGGAGGGGGGGATTCCATGAAATTGCACGCGGCGTCACGCGTCCCGATATACAAACATATTTTTTTATCGTTTTAAGCATTTGTTGACGTTATTGTAAGTATAAATTTATATAATATAACGATTGATATCGTGACAAGTATGTTTTTTATTTTTATCATGGCTAATAACGAAAAAATAAATAAATAAAGCAACAAGAAAAACTAGAAAATAAAATGCAAGTGCTTAGAAAATTAGATACTGGTGAACGTCAATCTCAGACTGTTGCTGCATTAAATTTGGCAACTTTACCACAATAAGGACCATTCTTAAGAATAAAGAGAAAAAAAACTCATCAGCGAAAGCAACTACGACAAGCTCAGCAACTAGAATTACCCATTCTAAAAATAATACAATAGGAGAAACGGAAAAACGATTTTCTATATGTATTGACGACGGAATTGAACGCAATAGTCAATCTATTAATAATGGAGAAAATAAAGAAAAAATTTAAATTACATTCAGGTTGAGAGAAGTGAAACTCCATTTGCAAGTCCAAGCTGGCTTAATATATTTAAACATCGTAATAAACTTCACAACATAAAGATTACAGGAGAAGAAGCAAGTGGTGATTCGAAAGAGGCGGCTGAACTCCCAGCGACATTAGAAACAATAATTGAACGAGGAAACTGTCCTCCAGAATAGGTTTTTAATCTTAATGAAAAAGCCTGGTTTAGAAAAGAAAATGCCGAAACGAACATTTTTATACCATGGAGAAAAAGGTGCACCGGGATTTAAAGCTGCAAAAGATAGCTTAACATTTCTATTGGGTGGTAATGCAATCAGAGATTTAAAATTAAAACCACTACATGTTTACCATTCCAAAAACCCAAAAGCGATGAAAAGAACATTCAAATCAACATTACCTGTAATTTAATAGTCTAATAAAAAAAAACCTGGATAACTATGAAAATTTTCCAGAATTGGTTCACTTATTTTTGCGCGTATATTAAACGCTATTAAAATACTTGAATCAAGACTACTAATTTTAAGTGATAATGCTCTAAAGCGTGCAACGAATTTATCTGTTTTAATAACATGCATTCCAGTCGAAGTGGTTTTCTTGCCACCTAACATAACTAACTCAATCTAACCTGCGTTATATCAAAATTCAAGGCTTATTACCTACGGCGAACATTTAGACAGAAGTTTGTTTCTCTTTTCCACCTGTTTTCTCAAGAGAGTTTTGGAAAAACTGCGATATCATGAAGGCTGTAGAAAACAAACATTTCTTGGAATGAGGTAACAGAAAAATGTTCGAAAAGGGTTCGGAAGAACATTTTGGTCAGATTTAAGAAAGGGCGGTGAAGCTGGACACCCAGTAGGTAGGGATGAAATAGTGGAATAAACTAAACAAATCAGTTTAAATGAGGTAAATGTGGAAGATATCGAAGAAATAGATTAAGAAACACAGCCGAAATTCTTTTTAATAATGACACTAAGGAATTAGCGGAGCAAAAAGAACACACAAATATTGAAAGTAGTGATTCTGAAGAAAAGCAAAATGAACTTTCAGCAGCGTTTCAGTTTGAGCATTATAAGAGATATTAAGTACTAATTTTGTGAAAATGAACAAACTTTTGACAGGAGTTGAAAGGGAAGCTAGTTTTATGGACAACAACTCTTAGATAGCACACAAGGGAAACGCAAATAACATTATACAATTAATGTTGATATAAAGGCAGTAAATTGGAAATTCAGAAGAGACTGAATGATCTGATATGTAAACATACTGACTTAGAATTTTATTTAATTTTATATGTATATTTGTTAATTATGTTTCTATATTTGTAAGAAATATATTTTTGTTCTGTTGTTATAAAAACATAATTAATTTAATGGTAAAATACCTGACCAATTTTCTTTCTCTACCCCATTATTTACTTGATTACCTCGTTTAACTCTGTTTCATATTACGCTCTACTTTGATGGAAGGTATCCCCCTCTTACTGTACAAAGATATACAAACACAATAACATGGAATTCTCGAAGTTAAAAATAACGCAGACTTCTAGGAAAAAAACATATTTTGATCTTTGGGATTTTAGATATATACTTGGGTCATTGAAACTAATAAGAAATTATTTTTCACTCACAGTTTAATTATACTTCACAAAGGGGAGAAAAAAAAAAGCTTCCCTTTGATAATATTCCAAAAAAGGTGAGTTCAAAAACAATTGAATTGAAAAAAGTATGAATGAGAAATTTTCTACAATTTAAATATTGATATTCAATTGAAAGATCTTTATTGAGATACAATTTGACATTCCGATTATATTTATGCCATAACTTTTTTGTATAAATACCACGTGTTAAGTTATAAGGGTTTGCAATTATAAACCATTTTTTAGAGTAACAAAAGGAAAGAATTAAGAAATAGAAAGAACTCCGCTTAACGAATGTAAGCAAAGCCGAGGTGACAACCGAATGGTTAGCGCTCTTGCCTTCGGTTCAACAGTTCGTGGGTTAGAATCCACCTTGGGCATGGATGTTTGTAGTGGTTCGGAGTGCACTTTAAATCGTAGGTCCCGGTCTAATTAGCCCTCGTGTGCAAAAAATGACCGTTGAGCGACAAACAAACCAAGTATCTAAGCAAAAATTTTGAATTAAACGTCGATATCGCGCGCTTCACTAACAATGCCATTCGGAATAAAAAATTTTGCAACCAGTTTATTATTTTTAAATAGAATTTATATATATATATATATTTAATCATTGTTAATAGAATTCCAGTTTGTATTAAAAAATTTTAATAAAAAATTGTGTTGTAATTATTGTTCATAATATTGATTGTTTTATGTCAATATTTACGTATATTCATAAGGCATGAATTTTTATGAACTCTTCTGCAAGCGACACAAATTGATTCTTAGTATACCTTTTCTTGTTTTACACTAGCATACAATACACTTAAGGAACTGTTGCTAGTGTGTGCGTGAAAGACAGATTTTCTCTTATTAACTAAAATTCCTACTAAAAAAATTACTGATCGAATTATTTATTTCTGGTCATTGTGTAAGCTTGTTTGTGTTTCTTAATATGAAATTAAACATGCAACACCTATATTCAGTTATACAACTATGTATTTGCTTAAGATAAAAATGAATTCTATGCAATGGCTGCTAAATTTCTGGATAAAATGTTAAAAAAAAATGTCCAATCTTAAGCATTTTAGTTTGATGTCTTCAGTATAAAATGTATCAAAGCTTTTTAAAGAATTGAAAAATTTAATATTTACTTATATTAAAGGGAAGAGTTGTCAGTTATAAATTGTGATATTTTTAGTGCTTTTGTTGCACTATTTAGAAGCTTCATAGCGCTTCTTATTATTATGACAAAACACCATATTTGTTTCGATAACAAAATTTAACAGTTCTGTTACAGTATAATATAATTTGTTTTTATTTACTGTCGTTTTGGTATTTGCTCCAGTTGCTGGCATCTTAAATGTGACAGAAACAACACACACCATAGATTAAAAACAATTAAAAGAAAGTGATATCACCAGATCTAATATTTATTCCCCTTATTGCAAACTCAACTGCCAATTATCTTAATGTTCCAATGACATGGTTCTGCGCACTTTAGCAATAATTAGGTTACCCGGCTGGAACGGTGGCTAATGGATTTTTTCCCCTTCCTTTTTGACCACCCATATTGCCTTCTGTCATTTGTTTGAATTTCACACCAGTAGGATGGATCGCTCCCCTTTTTCGATTCCAAAAGTGATAATTTAAAACACCAACGCTTTTCTAATTATATATTTTCAAGCGAAAAAAGCGAATCGGAACCAAACACTATCAGAAGGGCGCACAGATTAATTTTAGAAAATGGGCATCGGAAAGGTTTTTCTGGTTTGATATGAAAAATGAAAATCAGTTTTTGAATAGAATATCGATATGACGCTGGCTTCACTCATGGATGAATAAACTAATTTTATTTCCAGGTAGGAAAAAATGCTCCTGTAAAGAGGCCAGCTCTTCATTTAGTAATAGTTTACGTTATGTGATGGTATTTATATTTTATGGTTCAATGATTCAGTCTTTGCATTTCGTTTCAAATCATTTTTAAACAGCTTTCGAATGCTTTAAAAATAATTTTCAAGTAAATAAGAGTGAACACCCAACGAAAATATGGCGATTTTTATTCTTATATTTTTACATCTGTTACAGACTGTTGTAACTGTTCACTTCAAGTTTTAGCACAAAACGATTGTTACCCATTTCTCTTTCTGCCAAAATAGCAAGATATTTTTTAGATACAGTTTCTCACAAAATTTTTAATTATAAAATAAAGACAGAAAATTAAACATAAAGCTCAGTTTTTTTTTTTTTTCTTCATAAGTTTAGAAGATTTTCCCATTGAATAATCAAACGCAAATACTTTTAACTTTAGAAAATCTGTAAAATGTGTCAAATAACGTGCAAAATTTCATCATTAAATTTTTTTAATGAATCGTTTAAATGCTATTTTAAAAATATTGACTGTTTTAACGGAAATTTACTGTCGAAAATTAAGCAATTGTCATAACAATGTCAATGTAACTATACGCATTAAAAATGTTACTTTCTTAAGATGAATGACAATCAATTTGCTTTAGATTTTTGAAATGCTCTTGTAGTAAGAATCCGTTTCAGTTGACAAGTCTGGTATATATTTTATAAAACGAATAAAGAATCAAAAGTTTGAAAAAAGAAAATACGTTGCTGCAAATTATGACGAAATACATTCAAAATTGTGTGGTTAATATATTACATTCAAATTGGGAATTATATAACTCATAGCGTTATGCCCATATTACAAAAGCCTTGCGATTGTGCCAACTGAGAAGTCTCATCAATAAGCACAAGTGTTTTCAAACACGACTCGCTTATACATAATTTTAAGGTGACAGACTTTTCTATATATATATTGTCCATTATAAGTTATGTGAGTTTCAAGTATTGTGTATTAAAGTATGTTTAGTATAATTCACTTTTCTTCACAGGTAAAATTGCAGTTGATATTCTAAATGTTAACCAACCATACGAATATTTCAAATGCAATAATTTCTGATTTCATCGTTTCCGAATACATCCTTTCATTATTCCCCACGCACAACATTTTGCTTTCCTTTAATTTTTTTTTCATGTATTCATCTTTATAGGTTTCTTTGAAATACAGTAACTCCAGTTTATTCTACAATATTGAAGACATTCTAAAACGTTCGTGAGAAAATTGGGATATAATTAAAATTTTAGAAATATGTTATCGACCATTATTCAACACTTCCATTTTGCTATTACGTTAAAAAAAGAAAAAAGAAATTGGAAATAAGAACATTTGTGATTGCCGATTATTTGCTTCCAAACTATTGGTTTAATGAAATTTAATAATTTCCCTTATTGGATTGTCTAAAAGCTTAAAGCTATTTCAATGATCACACATAATGACAAAGAATATTCCAAGACAGTACTAATGAGATTTTTCTGAGATTGCCGGGAAAACAAACACGAGATAAAAGTTTTAATGCTTTAGAACAACTTCGATTGTAAGGCGATGTATAAAAGTGGCCAATCCTACTGTCAATGAATGAACACTTTGGCATTTGGTAGATACCGCGTTTTCTGAAGTTATCAGTTAATTCCATTCAGAATTTCTGAAGTTATAGATAAATTCTAAAACGAAGACCATTCATTTAGGATATAAAAAGCAAACAGCGCTCAAGAAGAAATGCTTTGCTGTGGGATAAATAAATTACAGCGTCAAGAGGGAAGAAAAAAAAATACCAATTGATTTATAAAAATGATGGTTAGTTCTAATGGAGAATAGGAGGTACTACCTTCCAAAATTTTCTCTTAAAACCAACTATTGTATCTGAGATCTTCCGAAGAGGAAAAAAAAAAAAAGATAGGGTGTATATTTTTATTATCTTAGTTTCATTCACCGATTTCATTCTTTAAAGCAATTTGGGACGAGTTAAGACAAAAAAAAAAAATTATTTTCGTGATGATTTTAGAACCGAAAATTTATACACACATTTACATTTGAATTTTGTAATTCCAGCATTTGTTCTCGAATACAAGTAGATAACAATACTTATTGATAAGAAAGCACCATAAAATTAATGAGATGAAATCATTTCTACGTCAAATTTAATTATGTGATTTCGATTACTATTTTTATGGATTCTTATTACATTATTACTTTTAGATTTATATAGTTAATATGTTTGCCGTTATTTAACTATTTTGTATAATCGAAATATCAATATCATATTGCACTAGGCGTCTCTCTCTCTAATGGAAGATTTATATAATTCAAATTACTTTAACATTATAATGAAAAACACACGATTTGGTCACAGAAGTTGTTAATTCTCGCTCTACGATAAACTAAGAAAAAGCCTTAATTTTAGTGACAAAGTTGCGAAATTATCAAATTAGTGTATTTATTTGCATCAGTCACATACAAAGATGAAACGAGATATATTAAATGATGCAAATAATAAGTATAACTTATACACACATAAATGTGAAATGCTCCTTTTATAAAAGAGCTTACTTCTAATTCTATTTATAATTAAAGTATTTTGAAAATATTAAAATACAAAAACCATTACTTTTCTTCACAACCAACAGAAAACTTTAATGCAAATCTTGGAAACCGACAACTACCCAAATATTTATTCTATTAGTACAAAAGTTTCAATGCAGAATTGAATACCAAGTGCAAGTTATATTAAATACAAGTTATTTTTGTTCGAAATAACGTTCTTGCTGCCACTTGACTAAAGAATGATGTGGAATTTCGTAATTGTTTGCTTTATCGTTATAAAATGAAAGGCTCAGAAATTTTTTTTAAGTGGAAAAAAAAAGGTCAGTTACATTACTAACTAAAAATCCAGTAAAACTTAAAATGCAATACTTAAAATTTCTGCGTAATAAAATTCAGAGATATTTATAAAAATAAACTATTTTATTTATTTATTTTTTGTCGTATCAGTTGCACACTCTCTTTTGAATTTAGAAAGTTTAAGCGATTCTTTCTCCATTATTTTTCAGTTTCATTAATATTTTTTAAAAGGGGATATTTTGATATTTTTCTATTTTTCCACCGACATATTGACAGCAATTTTGCTTTAAGAATCCAGAATATGTTTTTTACTCACACTACATATTCAATATTGCATGTTGTGTTCTATTGATTCCAAAAAGATATTTAAAAAAATGGTATAGTTTTCAACTCTGAGTTTCTTATTTTTTTTTAATTTTAGTATTAAAATAAAAGTTTAAAATAAAAAACTAGAATACTTCTATTAAATTACAGCAAAATTTACATTTCATTATTAGGAAACGTAATTTACATACAGAAGAAAAATTTATTTTTCACTTGCAAATATTATATGCATATTATTTTGAAAAAAAGCTCTATTTGTTGAGTTCAATTGTTAGTAGTTTATTCAAAAAAACAATGAAAATTTTCGATTCTGAATCGCATTCATCATAATTAGTCAAAATTCTTTTTGGAATATTTTGCTCGGAATATTTCTCGTGAAAATAGTGACTATTGTTAAATTTTGGAGAAAATACATTCCATGTAATCAATATATTACCATAAACTATCGTATTCAATTGTTACAAATTAAATTCTTTCTTTGCAATGAAGAAGGAAAAATTTTTTTTTATATTTTCTGCACTTTTATTTTCTTTATTGCTTTTGGAAATTCGAAAATTCCATTTCTGAGGATTTCAAAATTCAATTTTTTTTTCTTGTTTAAGAATTCAAATTCTGAAGATTTAAAAATTTTGATAAATTCTAGTTACTCATAAAATTGTTGATTTTCTTTAAAAAAAGAAAATTATTATAAATTTATTAATAACAGAATTTTAAAAATAAAGGAATACATATACATAGAAAAAAAAAAGCGATTCATTACTAATCTCTTATAATTATAATAAAAAAAAAATTCAAACGAAATGAATGTTAAAAAAATTAGAATTGTTATAAAAAAAAGAATACACAAACTTAAGGAATCAAACTTTTGGGGGAAAGATTTTCAAAAAATGAATTTCTATAAAGCGAGATGTTTCGCAAAATACCACCAATAAATAATTCTTTCAAAAGAAGATATTGTATATTATAAAAATTGTTCAAATATAATTCTTCTTAAAATGTTATAAGCGTTATGATGAAAAATATTAAGCCATATCATTTAATAAAAATCTTAGAAATTAAATAAATTTCCACGTTTATTCTAAGAAAAGTAACGAAAAATTTTATATGTTAGAACATCTACAATTTTTAAAACGTGACAAAATTGGTTTTGATTTTTATTTGTGTGTGTGTTATTCAGATTTTCAAATTTTATCTAACAATTAAAATCAAAACTGCGCTTTGATTACAGATCATAACATGAAATAATCTATAAAAGTGGACAAATGAATCACAAATAAAAAATTCTGAGAATTAGAAATACTTACTCGAATTTTCTTCCAGTAATATCCAGCCTTGTTTTCAGTATTCGCATTTACATCAGAGGCTTCGAATTCATCGGTTTCATTCATATTTCGCATTTAAAATCCACACCTAATGAAGGAATATTTTGAACACGGAAAAAATTGAACCCACAGGAAGGGCTACCGTTATAGTATTGTCTGTTGAGCACTCGGAAAGTATGCAGCACTCTGAATCGGTGGAAGAATATTTTTACCCGGTTCCCTTTCACACACACGAGAGGTCTATTTCGCTCACAGCTGAAGTTGTAAACAATAGCAGGTAACTATGGTAGCTTCACGTTCACTGTCCGTGGAAACCGGAGGCTATCAGCTGGGTTTACAGGTAAGGTGCTCTAGGAGTGCCAGAATTGGCTCTTTATCCAAATACTTTTACTTTTCTGTGAAAATAACGAAAAGCCAATAAAATTTCGTTTTGTATTTTTAAATAGCAAATACAAACATCACTTTTAGAATTTATTATTAATTTGAATACGTTTTATTTATTCGAACTTTTTTCATGAAAATTTAAACTAATAATTTTATTTTTTTATACTTTACTTATTTACGAAATCATCAATATATATTTTGAGTTCCTCAAGAATAAAATTAGTGGGTCGATTGATGAATGCTTACTGAGATTTTTAGAATTCATGAAATTAATGTTTTTCTTTTTCAATTCAATGTTCCAAAAACAATTTCAACTATTGTTTTGATTCCGAAACTACAATTTAAATGTAATGATATTTTATTATGATCGATACATTTCTTTCTGTTGTGTGGAGAACATTAGTCGCTCTATAGCACCTATTTCCTATTTACACCATTTTTTACATCCGCATTATAAAATAAGTATCTTTACAAATCAGTCAACTTTGTTCGTTTAATAAAATAAAATTCTTTAGATAATAATTCCATTTTTTAAATAAAATGTGCAGTTCCTAAAACAATTAATATTATAAAACGAAATCCAATCTTGGAAATACTGGTATCCGTTATTTTCAACGAAAAGTTACTTTGATACGTGACTGTTTATGAAATATTTATGTGTGCATTCGTTATATCGGTTACATTTATGATATATCCGTAATGTTTACCTAAATACATTCTCAAACACTTATGAAAATACAATAATTTCTTTCAAATTAAAATATCTACATCTTAATTTTATTTTGAATACCTTTATTTGCAGTTTTATTGCAACCTATAAAACAATTTTTTTCATATAGAACTATGACCATTAATGCTAAGAAAAAATACGCCTTATTGTGATGACCAGGTAAAGTCAGAATTAGAGCATCTTGCTATGATAAATAACGAACAAATAAAATCAGAATAAGCTTCATGGTAAGCATGTATTACTACGATTCCTTGTGAAAATTGGAACATTCTCACTGCTGCTTATTTTAACACAGCCAACATACTCGCAGTTGTAAGCCGTTTTTGAAGTAAATTAATATTTGAGCATCCCTACCAGATAAGAGGAATGACCTTACATATTAATGACAAGAAAACGACTGGATCAGGATTCGAACCTGCTAACTTTTACAAACGAAAGCAATTTCTCCCCCCCCACACACACACACCCAATGCTGCAACTGCCTTGTTTTCTGAAGATTGAGCTCCTCATCAAATTGTATCAATTTTTAGGAGCGAAAAATATGTAATATCACAATGCAATCAAATTCCAAAAATATATTATTTTTTGTTAAATTATTATTATTTAATAATTAAATAATAATTATAATTAATTAAAATAAAATAAAAATAAATTACTTGATTTTAGTATTAATGCAATAAAAAGAATTAATTTATTGATATTATTTTCTTACCTTATTTATAATCCAAGATAAATTCTTTAAAATATTGCAATTTACTTCATATTGAATTTTATAATCTCGTTACAACTTTCTGTTTTCAAGTAAATTCATTAAAATCGGTAATATTTTAGCCATTACATTTATTTAATTTCATAATTTATCGGGCTTTGGCTGAAAAGGATGGGAAACTTGATGAAATGAAAAGCAACTGTATTTAAATTTTGTTTTAATGTGATGTGATTATGTCTTCAGAGTTTAAATATTTGCATGTGTGACAAGCAAATTTCCGGGACAGTATGTGTTGCCATCAAATATTACTTTGCTGTATTCCTAAATTTAGACAGTTACTGTTCCAACAAATTTTATTTGATTTGTACTGAAGTTCATTATTATTTAGTTAATTAAAGGTAAATAATGCAGTTCCAAAGTTAAAATTTTCAACCTCTTATTGAAAAATTGAAACTTTAACTTTAACTATTTTGTTTATGAAATGTTTTACTTTCAATTCCCTTGAGTTTTAAATTCTTTATTAAAAAGTAAACAACATGAAATTCAGATATACAGAGAAAATATTATGGGCAAATATCTCGATGCGATTTCAAAATTTATTCATTGCAAATCTAAAAAAGAAATACATTTGCTTAAAAATGGCTCAGTTTTAAATAATTTTATTTATTTCAAGTTATTACATATTTCTAAATGTATTTAAAACAATTCATTTCCCTGATTTTGTATCTTTTCAAATGACCGAAATTTCATTCGAATTCGGTCGAACTCAACCGAAATTCAACCGAAATTTTAAATGCCTTTTGATAGCACTTAAAAATAACGTATACAATTTCATGGAATGGCACGTTTATCAAGCTCTGCAGAAATGGTTCTACAATTCAACTGGAATTGATGAGTCATTTGGCAATACTCAAGAGATTGTTGAGAGCACTGATTCAGGGGCTGATGTCAGAGGCTGCCTCCTGCGGGGAGAGGGGTCACCTGAAAGATCGAATAAATTTTCCCACAATAGCAGCTGCATAGTTAATATGAAGATTGCGATGAAGATCCCACATGGTGACTAACTGTACACGTAGTGTGAACTCTTTTTACACATCCCTTTAAGCCCTTTTGAATCCCGATAAGATACGGAACATTTCTCAGGAAGAAATGTAAAAATAAGCAACATCCAACGTGTTTATTTAATTGTAGTTTATAATATATTTTAAATAATTGTCGAATACTTTTAATAAAATCTTTATGTTAAAATAAAAAAAAGGGAGATGAAAAATATTTATAGTATTCAGGGCTTTACAATATATTCATTTATTAAAATATCTTCCATTTAATTTAAGGGAAAGAAATATTTTTTAAAAGAATGCCCTTCATCATTTTTATCCGTCAAAAGTTTTCCTAAGATTTTTTCATTTCGAATCAACAAAAGGTTTCACCCGTTTTACGTTGAGTTTATGTTGTTGCAATACGTCTTCCGCTTCTTATTTCTGCCCATTGAATTTACAAAACATAACTCCGAACCACGTTCAATGGATGAGGTAGATACATGAGCTAGCGGTATGCTCCTTTCCACACCATGCCACATTTGCAAAGGGACATTACGAAGAAAACACAGACACACAGAATAAAAATATCCCTCTTTACGCGGTTGAGGTATAGAACTTAGTAATCAGAATTTCTCAGCTTTTTTATTTATTTATTTTATCGAACCAGCCAAGTTTATTGTCCTGAAAATCATGTCATCATATCTCTCATCAACTGTCTTTACTACCGGGTATTTATCCTAACATTTTTTTTACTCCAATTATTTGCATTCCTGGACATTTTAGAATCAAGATGCTCAGCCCCCCCCCTTCCATTACATGTATCACCAAATAAAAAGTCTTTCCTGATAGTAAAATCAATCCATTTTCCATTCAGATTTTTCAGAGTACTACAAAAGAGGATATAACATTGCACTAAACGAGTTTTATTTTAAACGCACCTGATTACAATTCAAAACAAGTGTTATGGTCTAAATTTCGAGTCAATGAATCGCTTAACAGTAAAGTACTGGATTTCCGTTCCAATGAAACTGTTCGAGTTATTGAATCGCTAAACTGTAAAGTTCTGGAATTCCATTCTAACGAAACTGTTCGAATTATTGAATCGCAGAACTGTAAAGTACTGATATTTCGTTCTAATGAAACCGTTTACCTTATTACAGAGAAAAATTGTGAGAAAAAAAATTTTTTTCAGAAAAAACAATGCGTGGATAACTTTGTGATTCACATTCTTTACTGAAAAACACATTTAACATAGTTTTTTATCCTTGAGTCTTTTGCGGAGCTTTCCCAGCTAGTGTACAGTTAACACTGAGTAGCGAGATGAAGTTGATGAACAATTCAGGAGCCCGAGAATACTCATGATTTGCAGCCCATCACTTCATTGGATTATCTCTATAAAATCATTTTATTTTTAACTTCAGCTGTTGTGAAATGGTATTTTTTTCCCTTTTATATTTCTTTTGTCGAATCGAATCGGCACGGATTAGGAATAATCAGATAAACAAAATGACAACTCATCAGCAATTATTTTCACTTAAAATTGCTGAGGTTAAGTTATTATGAAACATTTTTGGGTGCCTATTTCTGTCACTAAATACAAAACCAACAGTCTCGTCACTTAGAAACGCGGTCTGATCTCACGACATGCCACGTTACACAACAGCGTAGGAACATTTGATCTCACAATACTTTTACATAGATTGTTTCAGCTAAGCGACTTCTGATGGGTATCGAACGCATTACCTTCTGGGCAAAACTAAGGTGCCTGGTTCTTTGATTGGAAATAAATGACGTGTGATGTAAAAGAATAAATATTATATACGTAAATCATTATTTGAAATTAAAATAAAATAAAAGGAGCACATACGAGAAATTCATTTTCATGATAGCTTTTTTTTTTCATTAACTTTAAATACAGCTCTTAAAAACTGGTTTTTTATTAACAGTTTTAAATTAATTCCTGTGTTATTGGATTAACATAACCTAGGTTTTTTTTTCGTGTTTCAGCGCATATTTTAACCGCATGGTGCGATAGTCAAAAACAGTTTTTTTTGGTATCTTATCATAGGATGACAAATGCTAATGCGGGTCACTATCATTACAGAGTTTAGTCGATAAAACGAGCTAGAGATGATTTGTCACAATAATGGCTAGTGGTTTTTGTTAAATTAGCCGTGAAAAGAAAAATAGTAAAGTAATGGTATTAGACTTGTATGCAGTGTACTGTATAATTACTGAACATGTATTTTATGTGTGTGTGCTCTCCCATTTACACACGAATTCTTAAAAACCTGAAATTTTACAAGATTAATGTTACGTAATTTTCATTTATAAGATCTTAGATGAGTTCTTCTTTTCCAACTTTGTATTATTTGCCTCTTCACAACTACTGAAATACGTGGTACTTGCTAGCAAATTAAAATGGCTTCTTGAACTCGTAGAACATTTTGGAAAGATTTTTCATTAGTAGAACGGCATAAGGGTCGTTGTTTATTTTCTACAGACGAGCATAAAAGAATCATTTTTCTACTTTTGTTAATATTGATCTTTTCACCCCAAAGAAATCGGTCTTACCAATTGACTGCTGTGGCTCCAGTTATGTGACTTTTGAGAAAAAGAAGCACAATTGCCACGCAAACATTTCCGATTTATAATTTAAACGTTGAACTTGCAGATAATTTAATCCGTAAATGATTGAAATAAAGACATTTAAAGTAGCTAATTTATAACAGGGAACACTTTTCAAAATGCCACACAGACTTATCAAGTAAGAATGGTTGTTCACATTACAGTGTTTGGAGTATCCTGTGGCGCGATCTAATAGCCGAAATAGCACCAAACTTGATATTTAGACTAATCAAGATACGGAAAAAAAGGATTTCGTGAAAAAAAGTTCAGCTTTAAAAGTCACCGTTAGGGTAATTTGTGTCCTAACCGTTAGGGCAAAAACAGGGGTATCAAAGAAAAATACAAATGTTGTGCGATGACAGCGCCAGTAATAGGGGCTATGCAAGCAAGTAGTAGACAGCTACGACAAATAATCTCTGCTGAAGTAAACGAACTCCAGTGGCCGTGCCTCTCACGTTATCGGAACGTGCGTTTATGTTGGTGGAGTATCCAATTTGTCTATTCTAAAGGATACCATAACAAAGACAGTGTGGAATATTCCTCGTGATATGTTACGCACGGCGGAGAACGTTGTGCACAGCTTGCACGGTGTAACTTCTGAGAACGGTACTCGCATTGAGTGTGGTCTAATTCCTCACCGGGGAAGTTAAGGTAGTAAATAAACATTAATAATTTAACTATACGATTGTGTTAGTATTTTTCTCTTTTCTCACATTCTGTACATTGCAAAACGCCACAAAATACACTAGCGGCGATTTTTGGAACTAATTTTTTTTTCGCGAAATTTTTTTTTCCGTGTCTGGATAAGTCTAAATACCAAGTTTGGTGCCTTTTCGGCTATTAGATTGCACTACAGGGCACTACAAACACTGTCACTTTAAAAAAGATCACTCTATATATGGAAAATGTTCGTTTTTACAAACACGTAGAAACTAGTGAAATAGTTCTTAAAACCGAAAGTTTGTCAAATAGGAAAAAAATAGCTTATAACTATTTATTTTTTTTTTACCATACTCGTCTCTCTTTATATAAAAGTAGTATTGGAAAAATGCAGATACATTATATAAAAATAGGAAAAATTATAAATTCATATTTAAAAACAATTCTTGCATTCATTTTATTGAGGAAATAATTAGGTGGATAAATCAGTTAAAATTTTATATTTCAAAACCACATTTTTTCGATACAGAAAAAACCTTTCACTGTCAATGGGAGTTGTTGTTTTCAATAGTTCTTGTCACCTGCTTGTTTTGCAGACAGTGTAAGCACAGAATTGTTTGCTTATTTGATATCTAAAAGTTATTTTTTAATCTAATATTTTCTGAAACATTTATTCATTCGCACGTTCTCACGAGCAAATTACATCTGAGTTCCAGATTCAAAATGTTCTGAAGTGAAATCTCGGGACAAAATAGGTTTAGGTTCCTTTTTTTTTTTTTTTTTTTTTTTTTTTTTGCGGAGGCTCCTTGGGGTGTGTAACGTATCTTGACTGAAGTCTTCCGATGAATCGTTGACTTTCTTTAGCGAAAGTCGTTTATTTGATAATGCATGCAAGTCAAAATGACATTCTTCTTTCTAGCAACTATTCACAAAAGACTCGCGCTAAAGTGTCCACTTTATAAGGTGAGATTCCAAAACATGATCACTCATTCGAAAAGCTTCCTACGATATTTGACCTTGCTGCTACTGATTGCACTGAAATGCATGGAAAGTTAATTTTGTCGAAATTCCACTCGGATTGCTTCCAAAATTCCAGGGGAATTAAATGTGGCACAATGCTTAAATGTGGCGATATCATATTTATCACACTATAAAAAAAAGAAAAATTATAAAAATATCTTGCGTTATTTTCGAATTTAGAATTGAAACTTTTTTACTCATATTGATTAACGAATACTTAATGTTGCAGTTCGAACACAATCATTAGAATTTTCCAACTATTGAGTTGCTGAGTAGATCAGCTTTTTGCTAGTAAAAACCAATCACTATAAGACTGTGGAATCGTGCTACTACCAAAAAAAATATAAATAATAAAAGGTATTGGACTAGAATAGACAATGTGCAATGCAATACAATATTTATTTGCTGCACGTTTTTCATGACTTTCCGAACAACCCAATATAATGTCGATCTCAGACTCCCACCAAAAAATAAAGAATGTGGTGACAAAAAGTTAGCAAGCGTAAAGTCCATGAAAGCGAGCTCGTAAAAAGAGATTTTTAAAAACTTTAATTCGTAAACGGGAGTTAAAATTCTCATTGCATTTATAAGAGTTTTAAGAACACAAATCACTACTTTGTAAAATCGTAAAATATAAATATTGGGTTGTTCGTATATATATATATATATATATATATATATATATATATATATATATATAAATATATATATATATATATATATATATATATATATATATTGTTCAATTTATGTTTTTTAATGTATAATAAGTAAATAAAAATAATTTATTAAAAGATTTTGTTTAATATCAAAGAAAGATAATTGATAAATAAGCTATTTTCTCTCATTTATTAAATACTAATTAACTGAACATTATTCTATCTTTTATTTAAACTTTATTTAGTAATTTTCTTTTTTGGGGGGAAAATGAAAGACAGTTTTCGTATGATGTGAATAAATATTTTATTAAATTATATATTCACTATTTTGGTCTAACCCCTTTTGCCATTAATCTAATAGTAATACGGTTCTACGCTCATTAAAGTTTTGGTCTTGGCTGGCAAAAATCTGATCCATGTAATTTTTTACCTCTTTATTTGATGTAAAAGTTTTACCATCCAAAAAAAATTGCAATGACCGGAACAAATATTAATGAGAACGCGCCAGATCTGGAGAATGTGATGGATGTGGCAGTGTATCTTATTCCAGCTGTAAAAATTTTTGGCGAGTAACCAAATTTGTATGAGGTCTCGCATTATCTTGATGAAACAGTACACATTTTCTGTTGATTAATTCTGGCATTTTCCGTTTAAATGCATTTTTCAGTTTGTCCAGCTGATGAAAGTAGACTTTTGAATTAATTGTTATGTAATTCGGTAAAAGCTTTAAGAAAAAAAGAGATTCCCTTTAAAATTTCACCAAACATATAGCATACTTTTTTTTTTTTTTTAATGGATATTGGTTTTCGAAATGCTTTGATTCGGTTTATCTTTTTTCATTCCTCGATCTTTTGCGTTTGACATGTTTATATACAATCCTTTTCTCGTCTCAAGTAATGAGGCACTTTAAAAATGGATCAGTTTCGGGACGTTTGAAAAGCGAATCGCAGACGTCAATGCAACTACACAAATTTCTCTCCTTGAAAACACAGGGAACCCATGTATTGAGGTTAAACCTAAGTCTTTCAAGTGGTCAAAAATAGTTGAATTCGATACATTTAACCTCTCACCGACCTCACGTGTTGTTATTCACGGATTTGTTTCGACTAATGAATTTATGCTGTATTTATCAGCTTCAACCGGCGTTCCGGAACGTGGTGCATATTCGACATCAAAATTGCTGGATGGAAATTTTGCAAACCAGTTCTGGCACTGGCATACTGTCACCACATTTTCTCTATCACATCAGTCAATTCTTTCTCGCTTGAATAGCATTTTTATCTTTTCTATAATAAAAAAAGTAAGATATGTCGAAAATGCTGCTTATCGCTCTCCATATTTAAAAGGGCACCAACCAAAGACTACTGCGTAGAATCAATTGAACTTTTTCACACACAAGCCTTACTATATGAGTTCTCAAAGCGTATAATAATTATACGGCTTAAGTGTGAAATTTGTTTCGAAAAAACACTATTAAATCCTCTGTCGGAAAAAAATAAAATTACTTTCCGAAAATCCCAATATATATATATATATATATTGGGATTTTCGAAAAGTTATTATATATATATACTTTGAAGTTTTGAATTTATTTAAAAAAAAATCTGTTAACTACTTTATTGCAAACTTTCTAAAAAGTTCCTCCGGAATAGCCCCTCGTCTTGCACACCCTTTTTATAGCATTTGAAGAGTTTATTTTCCTAGTGCTGTGAATGACTGGTTTTTCATTAGGATCCTAAACCACTGTAAATAATAAATGATCTAAGAATATAAATTTAAAAATTTCATTTTTAACATGTTAATATTTATAAGTTATGTTTATATATATGAAGAAAAACTTTCAATGAAGAATAAATATTTGAACAACATTTACATGTACTTTTCATGGTTTGGGACTTTTTTCATATAGAAATTCATGTTCGGATTTAATCTTGTAAAAATCATCTCAAGCTCTTCCGATATTAATTTTACCCGCCATCCAACTTTTAACCGTTTGCATGATGCACGGTCAGGATTGGGGAGACAAAGCGTTGCGATTCACATATCATTTATTATCATATCTTCATTCGTCTAATTAAGTAATCATTCACAGTTAATTAGGTTTTTGTCATCGATAAAATTAAGTTAATTTTTTAGCGGGACGCAAATCAAACCGTCAGAAATTTGTCTAAAAACAGAGGTCCAACAAGGATGTCTGACAAGCATGCTTACGAGTCTTTATTGTGCGGATTTGCTTATGTTTTTAAGCGTTCTGTGATGGTATCAATATCTTTTAAGAAAAGAAAGAAAATACTCTTTAGTTTTTGATTTCAAAATTGAAAATCTGATAGATATTTCAGGAAAAGAGTTTTCTTTTAATTTAGGGATATTTCATTATTTATGCGATGGTTTTATTCAAACATTTCACCCCTTCTAAGATTGCTTTATATTCTACGGTCAGCTTCCTATTAAAGCAAAATTAATAAAGAAGTAAATCATTTTACTGTAGTTAATGTACTTTATTAAAAGCAAGTAAATAAAAAAATGTGTATAAATAATAACGAACAATGTCACCTCATTCTCTCTGTATATATATATAATAACCGTGTAAATGCGTCATATGAAGATATAGTTTGTTATATACAGCAAGCCTAACGACGTAAGAATGGCTCCCACCGAATAGTTTGACTACTGTTGGTTGCCATAGTAACAAGAGCCGTCCATTTCATGTAGAATTTAAGAAAGCAGCGTATTTATAGATCAGGGTCTCCTTGATAGTCCGAGCTATTTTCCGAAATTTGAAAATCTTCAATAGCCGCAGTTAAACACGTATTTAAAAGGTGGGCAAAAAAGGCATTGGTAAAAAAAAGAATAAGTATAATTTTCTTACAGAAATTAGATTTATTAAGATCATATAAATAAATGTACACAATATATGTATTAAATTTAAATTTTAAAAACTTTATGCGCATTTCTTTTAATTTTCTTGACAATTCCTTAAAATTTGGAGGCTAATTGTTGATGACGCTCATTCCCATAGAGCTGACATCGTCAATGACTAATATGGTGTGGCTCTTAAGCATATTCGTCCGACATTAATCCCAATGAAAATTTTTGGTATGCTCTCGGCCGTGCTGTATCTTCACGTTTCCCACCTCCAGCCACTCTTATAGTACTGGAAAGTGTTCTATAAGAAGAATGGCTATGGCTTAATTCTGCATTGCTTGACCACCTAATTGAAAGCATGATCACAAGGTGTAAACTTTGTATACAGATGAGGGGGTGATCACATATTATATTAATGTTCTTTTTTCATTTGATGTTGTTTATTTTCGCTTTATGCATAATTTTTTTTAAATTTCCAGTATGTCATTATCTGATAACATACAAAAATTTAATATTGTTTTCATTTCTGTATACAATTATTGATTTTATTTTATGCATAAGTATATATGTTACTTTCCTGCCGAATTTTGTGTCAATCAATCCAGTTTTTTTTTTTTTTTTTTTTTTTTTTTTTGCATTTTACATTTTTGTACTTAACTTTTGGAAGTAAGTGTATAAAACAGTTTTTTTCCAAAAATAATGACAAAAAAATATATCGCCAGAACCACCATTAAGGAGTTCAGTATGCCGATGTAGGTTCTTTCATCCTGCTTTTCCTTGTCGATGGTGTTGGATGGAGCTAGTTTTGTTCCCCTGGCAACAGACAGGCAGAGAGAAACTGGCGGCAAATACTCTTACGTCAGACGGACAGTTACACCACATAAAACTATAAAATTGAAGAAACGAGAATTTAACATCTATCATTCCATTCTAAGCAGCCCTTTTGTTTCAACTCTAGAAAAAAATGCAGCTGACACTCAAAGTAAGAATTTTATTTACAGTATTTTGAAAGTCAATAGATTTAACTAAAAAGTTTATAAAAATATAATAATATATGTCCATAGTCTTATAAGGCGAAATTCTAATATTGTTTCTTCATACACAACCACACAGAACAAAAATATTTTGCTGTTCTTCACCCAGCATTGACTTAGTCATACCAAGTTAAGCGCCTGTTTTTCGAACGGAAATAAAGTCTGCAAAAATTAGAATTAAAAATACTGCTTAGGAAATTCATTTTTTTTCCTGGTATCACAACAGAAAATAACTCTCAGGGACGTTTGAAAAATGTTGAAAATATAGCTTCAGCTGAAAGCAAAATAAATGTAAAAAATATTCTCACTAACTTTATTTCTCCAAGTTTTACTAAAGAGAAAAGCAAAAATTAATCGAACATTGATTAATTTGCTTAATATAATTAATTTGATAAAAAATATTGTTAATTTGATTAAATAACTAATTAGGTTAAAAATAAAAAGTAATTGAATGTTTCATGGTTTATTTCATTTTAATAATTTATTGTATATGGTGAAGAAACTGTTGTTAAATAATATGTCTTTCAAGATTGGCTAATCATCTAAAAATTTACATTTTGCAGTACTCCAAGAAATCCTTTCATTGATTTTTTTCGTGACTTTTTGGAAATAACGTCTTGAATGTCTATTTGCCATTGGCAGTACGACTTGGTTTCTTTAAAACGAGGAAATGTTCCTAACAGCAGAAAGTTTCCAGTAACAGTGACTCCATTTGGGAGCATTTTAATCGCATCATAACGACATTTATTGCTTAAAAACGAATAGAAATTTTCAAGAAATACAAATTCAGCAAGAATTGGATGTCACTTATTTTAGCGTGACATTAATACTGGGCTTTATTTTAATTTTGAATGACTTATTGTTAAGCTTTCCTCAATATTATAAGGCACAGCATTGAGGTCAATGCTAAAACAGAAGCTCTGTCGGGGAATTTGCGAAAACAGCTTAAAGAGATTTTTAATGCATTATTTAATCTGAAGATTAAATATGCAAGAATTAATCGCAGTGAAATCTTTAATCATGGGAAATAATGTAAACAATGCGTCGTTCTCAAATCGACCAGTTTATCACAAATTAACATAAATTAAAAGAGATTAAGATATTCATTCCTTTATTGATTAAAAGAAATAACGCGCGTATCCTTAAATAGTCTTTCAAAAATTTGATCAAAACGTTTTAAAGGAAAGTATTTGAAAATTTTACACAATTAGAGCAGAAAGAACTGCACAGTGACACTGCGTAAGAAAAAATTACATCAAGAATTCTTATGGCCCTGAAATAAAATCGAAAGAAATTAACAGGTACCAGAACCTTGAACGTAACCATTAAGTTGAACAAAATGTTTTCACCGTTAAAAATAAAATAAAATGAAAATTGTTAAGTTTTCCAAAAATTCTTGAAGCACATGTTTCACAGATGTATATACATATGTGTACATGTACTTACCTGTGACTGTGAAAGTGATATCAAAATATTTGTTATTGACCTTAATCATAAGCTATATTTCAACTTGAAATTTCGATTATAATGTTCTTAATATTTTTAATCCGCAATTCATATGATTTGAACTCACAATGAAACCAAATGTGTTTGCGATTCACTCTCTTCCCAAACCTTGATTCTTCTTAGGAGCCTCACCGCTTAGGATAAAAAGTAAATATGTTCTGATCGTACTCGTTTCTATATTTTCGCATGATTTTTTTTTTTTTTTTTTAATCTTTACTGTCCGACTAGTACTAGGATTTCTACTTTTCAGCACTAAAGGGGGCGATAGTGCAGGCTTCGCTTGCCACCCTCACATTTCACATGGGGTCATAGCAACTTATTTTATATTCCTCCGTCATCACAAGTGAACACAACGAATCTTTGGTTGGGTCGGGATTCGAACTCACTAACTTTCGATAACTAGTACGAACCCCCAAACCAACCAGGCGACTAGGACATCTTTAAAAAAAAACTGAATTTATTTAGTTTCTAATTTTGAAAAAGTATCTATTCCGTCTTCCTTAACTGAAATGTGTTTTCGGTTTTTCTAATACGTTTCTGATTAGAAATGCATTGGCATACAAATGAAAAAAAACCGCGGCTTCAATGTTTAATAGTTGCCAACCGATGGCTGAGTGGTTAGCGCTCCTGACTCCTGAACTGGGAGTCCCGGGTTCGAATCACGGTTCGGGCAGAGATGTTACTTTCTTTCCCTGTTCTCTCTGTGTTTTTCTATTCTCTCTTCTGTTCTGATGTATGAATGTGGCCCACCCTATAAACGGCTTTGTGGTGGTATGGCGCGGAATACGCTACTCGCCTCCGTGACCTGGCTCACAGGTGCCTGCTGGGTAACGACAAATGAGTAGCAATTTCAGGCCTTGTGGCATAGGGTTCGTCACACAAATGCCTGCCGTTGGGAAAAAAATATTTAATAGCTTCGTAATTTAGATAATGCATTCCACATTACCTTCAATTTTTTTTTTTTTTTTTTTTTTACTCGTCTTCGATTTCCTCTCCCCACAGAGGAGATGTCTGCTTTTTCTCGGGCGATATATGAGTTTGAATAAACTTAGATAAATAGAAAACGCATCGTTCAGAGAGGAAAGTGATTCTCTTCTCTGCTTAGTTAGCTTTTCTCGAAAATCATAAGGATTTCACCAGCCATATGCAATTCAAATAGTGCTTGTGAATAATAATTTTCAAACAAAAAGTGGAATTTATTACGATGTAAATTTCTCGCATAATCAATACAAAATTTAATAAGCTTTTTATGAAATTTTGAACTCAAAATGATATATGCGAAATTAAAATTATACTTTCAACTTAAAATTTCTTTTAAAAAGTATGAATTTTTTTTTAATATTTTTAGATTAATTAATATATAATTGATAGGATTTAAAAGTTGTGTCTGTCAAAAATATTCAGTTAAATATTTTACAAAAATATTTACGTAATTATTAGATATTAGATCAAAACTGGGGATATTGCAAAACTTTTTTGTTGCTTATTATTAAATCAATAACATTTTCTTGTTTAAACGATTAAACTTTATAGTATTTTTTACATTTTTAAAACTCTTGAAAAACACTATTTTCAAAGTGAAAAATATTCAAATAGCAAACGGTGGAGAAAGAGTATTCACATACATACTGTAATAAAAAAATAAAATTTATCTTTTATTACACTATTTAAAACATCTAGATCTATAGTTCACTTAATAATATTCCTAAATCATTGTTTAAAACATTAACCACTTAATAATTTGACCAAGGAGAAATGACAAATTCATTAAATTTACGATTAATACAAAAGCAAATTGTATTCACTAATAGCATTAATATTCTTACAGATTTTATTATAATTAAAAACTATCACCGAAGAGACAT